>OY829915.1:95676146-96066146 GCA_963691935.1 Nephrotoma guestfalica
ATACTAATATCGACTTTATTTTCCTCGAGCATTAAGGCACTTAATTTTTTTAAGTAAACAATGTGTTGTGCGGCACTGTCTAACGTTCTTAGTATTATTTTAATTTGCTATTTTAAGATTTCTCCCCAAATCATGAACAATTTCTGTTTCGCTCTCATATACATAAATAGAATAATGCGAATACTTAATTTCACATAGCAGAATAATAATGTTACCGCGCAGTTGTGTCTTGATAGCGATTAGTTGGAAAATTTATTTATTTTATAAAAACAAAATGAAAAACATCAGATTTCATCGTCTTAGAATTTTTGATAATAAGCATAACATTTATAGGTACAAGAATTTATTAGTTGGTGTGGCAACATTGTGGTTTCTCGTTTTTCCTATAATTTGAACGAAATACATTTTTTAGTAATTAAACTACTTTTTTTCATTGCTTAATGACTTCAGTAATCAGATGTTTTGCCATGTCCTTTATCGAATACTATATCCACAAGCACATATGATAAGTAGGAACGTAAATAATTAGAATACACATATGTATCACATTTGCAATTTGTTTAGTCTTGTGCGATAAATTTTGAATCTTTCAAATCTTTCAAATTTTTAATTAATAGCAGTTAATTTAATTATCTACTTTAATATTATTCCGATATATTAGAAAATCGATTTTCTGTGGCACTGCAAAAATTTTGCAAATCTACCATATATGGTAGAATATTTTGGAGGTTTTTTATCATTACTTAATATGTTATCACAGCACTGGTTATTACAAAAATTGAAAGAAATTGACGGATCAAATCACTAAAGCAGACAAAGGTGCACTCTAGTTATACATAAATTGAAACACAATACTTAAATAAAAGATTACACCAAAGATAATAACATCGAACGTACAGAAAATGTACAACAATGCAATATACGAAAAATAAAATATCAATTCCGATCGCGGAAACATTACAAATAATACAAAATATTTTAACTGAAAATAACGAGGAGGGAAATAAAATCAGAAGGAATGCATCTACTACATGCTATAACAGCAAAATTAGTGTGTGTAACCTACAAATTTTCTTTTTATTGTAAAAATTATTTATAAAGTGAAATATTATGTTATGTTATGTGACCATTAAATATATATATATATGTATAAATGTATAAATATATATATATATATATATATATATATATATATATATATATATATATATATAATATATATATATATTATATATTATATATTATATTATATATATATATATATATATATATATATATATATATATATATATATATATATATATATATATATAATATGATATATAATATATAATATATATATATATTATATATATATATATATATATATATAGCACTTACACTTTTTTTTGTTGAATAAAACACAAACTGTTCGACTTTTGAACTAACTTTTTTTTTATTAACGAATTTGAACATATACATTTAAGTATGAAACTCGATTTCTTTTGCATTACCACCGCGTGCACGTTTTACGAAGTTCAATCTTTGAACCCAATTTTCGACCACTCTTTCGCATAAATCGGCCGAAATTCCAGCAATTTCACGATCTATATTGGCTCTGAGCTCTTGCAACGTCGCCGGCTTATTGGCATAGGCCAATGACTTCACATAACCCCAAAGAAAATAATCTAGAGGTGTCAAATCACACGAGCGCGGCGGCCACTGGACGGACCCATTTCGCGAAATAACACGCTCATCGAACTTAGTCTTCAATAACGCGATTGTATCGTGTGCTGTGTGGCATGTGGCCCCGTCCTGTTGAAACCACATGTCGTCCAAGTCCATTCCATTCAATTGCGGCCAAAAAAAATCGTTTATCATATCGCGGTATCGATTTCCATTAACAGTAACGTGGCGATCGTTATCGTCGATGAAAAAATATGGCCCAATGACGCCGCCGGCATGTAATCCGCACCAAACAGTGACTTTTTCGGGATGCAACGGTGCCTCATGAATCACGTGTGGGTTGCTTCCTGCCCAGTAATGCCTATTTTCCTTGTTGACAAATCCATTTAGCCAAAAGTGAGCCTCACCACTGAAGATGATTTTTCGGTGAAAATCTGCATCATTTTCGATTTGCTCTTGAGCCCAATTCACGAATCGGCGTCGCTTCAAATGGTCAAACGGCTTTAGTTGTTGTGTCAGCTTGATCTTATACGGATGTAGGCCAAGGTCTTTACGTAAAATTCGCCACAATGATGTCACAGAAAGGCCCAATTGTTGCGAACGTCGTGTGAGCGACACATTCCCGCCTTCTTGCACTGAAGCCCTGGCGGCTGCGATGTTTTCAACACTTCGAGCACTTCTTGCTCTCGAGGGCACCGGAACATTATGTAGCGAAAACGTAGACTCAAATTTTGCCACTATACGTGTAACGTCTACACGGCGTTCCTATTGAGGGTTGAAAAGGCTTTACTGCAGTTTTATTTTATTTGTCATGCGGCAATAATTAATGATAATGGTGTTGACGTTTCTGGAGGGGGAATGGCTATAAATTAGTTGGTTTTTTCGTAGATCGGGGAGTCTTGGTTTGTGTTTTACGAAATCGTGCGCTTTACATAATTAATTAATTTTCGGTCATAATTTTTTTGAGAAATGTAACAATTTGTGGTTGCATAAAAATATTATCTTTGCGAATCGATATTGTGTGAGGTATTTGTTTAAAACGCGCAAAATTGAGTTGTTCTAAACTTAAAAATACAATTGTGGTCTTATACAAATTAATTTTCTAAGTTCAGTTTAATTAATGATTTTTGAGTATGTTAGTTTTAAGTTTACAAACTGTTAAATTGTGATGTATACATAATTAATAACGGACTTAAAAACCAAAAAGAAAAAAAAATCTAAATCTCGTGCAAATTAACCGAAAAACTTTCCGAAATAAAATAACGTGCAAATAATATGTCCACATACATAATTATGTACCGATCAATATTTTAAATTAAAACAAAAAAAAAAAATAAATGCTCAGAATCTAATGCTATGTAGTGGTTGAAAAAGTTCTATACGATTTATAAACTGTATACTTATATAAACTAATTTTGATAAATCGTATGCAGAAAAGTGATTACAATTATATTTAAGAATCAATAATAAAATACTGAGTGCTTTTAATTAGTATGTGTATAAACAGTGCATAGAACATAAATATTTGTAAAGCATGTTCTACCTCACAAGTACGGTGCGAATATTCGAGCACTTGTAACGCTACATGTTAGTGCTGTGTATAACATTAAACTTAGTGGACTTTGAGTATAAACTGTTAACGCGATTAAGTGAAAAAAAAAAAAACATAAATGTGCTACTGAGGCGAACATTTTCTATTTAAAATTTAAGTGTCTAATTTTATACCTAATTAAATTTTATCAATATTTAAATGAACTTAATAATAATAACTAATTAATATCTACTACAATTAAAATCTTATAAAAAAACTGTTCATCATAAAAAAAATATCATATATAACTACTGTAAAATAAAATGGTGGTGCGCTCCTGTGGATTAAGTATTTGGATTATCGGCCGCAACGCAATGTAATATTACAAGTACTGATTTTTTTTTTATTAATTTAGTACTTTAATTAAGATTATTTTTTTTTTGTATCTGAGAATAATTCCTTGATTAATTTTATTTTCAATTAAAAATTTTGTTTTAAAACTTTTAAAAATTCTCTAATGGTGATGGATCTTTAGTTAGTAGATATTTTAAGATTTTTGCATTATATCCTTAGTTAGTGAGAGAGTCATGACGTTAGGTAGAATAACTCTAGTTTATTTTTGTTTATTCATTCTCAAACAAATTCTGTTTCTTATAACTATTTTTTTGAATAAATAATGTGTTTTATAGTTCTTAACAATTTAATTCAGAAATTCACAATCTTTTACTTGACTTTTGTTTTGCTGTGTTAATTAATTGATTTTTCCGCTATATAATGTTCATGTTTCGCTTTGATAATATTTCACTTCAGTATATTATGATTTCAGAATGAGATAGACGTAGTCTAAAGAGGATGAGGTTAGTAGATTCGGTTTAATCAGCAATGAGGTGAGTTGGTCCTCACTTATTTTCATCCCCCCCCCCCCCATTTCTTATCCTGGTAGTTTTTCCTAATTGTCGCGGTAAATCAAGATCCGCTTATGCTTTGGTCATTTCACCCACCCCATCCGCTGAGCTCTAGTCAGGCCAGTGACAACCGCGGACCAGAGCCCCTAATCCGATATAGTATTCTGCTAACGAATCGATGATTTACGGGATTGGATATGAGAATGGGGCTTGCTTAAGACCAGGTCTACCATTGCTCATACCCCTGACCCACTCTCATCCATTGTGTAATTCGTTACATACGGTCGATTGTCGAACGGGCTGGCTTGTTAAATGGACCATAAAATGGCCGTAATGCTCTTAAAGTAGCAGCAACAGACCGATTATTTTGATAAAAAATTTGCACGATTTGCAATCGCTGTTCACGTGTGTAGCGTTCCATGATGAAATGTATACTAATGAAGTTTCCAAATGACAAAAGATTAATAAAAAATATGGCGTCGTTCACCGTCCCTATCGGAAAAAAGTTGAAGCGCACCTGTTGACACACCCTATATATATATATCTATATATATATATATATATATATATATATATATATATATATATATATATATATATATATATATATATATTTATATATACATATTTATATATATATTATATATATATATATATATATATATATATATATATATATATATATATATATATATATATAACACAACTAGTAGATTATTCAGTGGATTTACTGTCCTTTCAAGAATAATCTGCGAAGTATGTACAGCAAAATAAACTATTAAAATATAAAAAGTAATAAGAAAATAATAATATCAAAAAAAAAAAAAACAATAATGATAATACATAAATTGCCTAAAATTAAAAATACAATTCAATATTTGACTTAAAATACTTTTTAATACTATTCTATATATCTATATATAACGGGTTATCCAATTCGAGGTTGATAAAGTAGAAATCTGTATACCGACATCTGTCAAAGATAAACGTCAAGTACGCTGTCATTTATTTAGTTGCCATTCTGCCATTTAAGAATATGGAGCATTTAACAATCGACCAACGCGTTAAAATTATTAAATCTTATTATAAAAATAATGATTCTGCCGTATCCACATTTCGCGCTTTACGAGCAGATTATGGTCGTCATAATCGTCCTACAAAGCAAACCATATTGAATACAGTGAATAAATTTGAACAAACTGGATCTGTTACTGATATTGTAAGGTCTGTGCATCATCGAAACATTCGCAATGCTGAAAATATCGCTTCTGTAGCTGAAAGTGTGGAAGAAGATCCAAATTTGTCAATTCCTCGTCGAGCTCAACATTTAGGCCTATCTTATGGCTCATTATGGCGCATTTTGCATCTGGATTTGCATCTTCATCCGTATAAAGTCCATTTGACACAAGAGCTAAAGCCTGCTGACCATGGACAACGAAGAACATACGCAAATTGGGTGTTGGAAAAACAGGCCGTCGATGCTGATTTTTCGAACAAAATTTTCTTCAGTGATGAAGCTCATTTTTCGCTTGGTGGATACGTTAATAAGCAAAACTGTAGAATTTGGGGCTCAGAAAATCCACAATTGATTGTAGAGAAGCCATTACACCCGGAAAAAGTCACTGTTTGGTGCGCATTGTGGTCTGGTGGTGTGATTGGGCCGTATTTTTTTGAGAACAACCATGGACGAACCGTTACCGTCAATTCTGAGCGCTATGGCCGCATGTTAACCGATTATTTTTTTACGAAAATCGAAGATTATGATCTTGACGATATGTGGTTCCAGCAGGATGGAGCAACCAGTCACGTAACACGAGCAATTCGAGATCTTTTGCAAGAGAAATTTCCTGGACGTTTGATTTCGCGATTGGCTGATGTCAATTGGCCTCCAAGATCCTGTGATTTAACGCCTTTGGATTTCTTTTTGTGGGGCTACGCGAAAGATCGTGTTTACGCAAACAATCCTCAAACTCTTGACGAATTGAAAACTAATATTCGTAAGGTAATGGCCGAGATACCGCCCGAAATGTGCCGAAAAGTCATTGAAAATTACCGCAAAAGAATCAAGGCCTGTAAGAAGTCCCGTGGAGGACATTTGATTGAACTAAAAATGGCAAGGATCAATCTGTAAAATGAAATAAAAATAACAATACATTCCGAATATTTTGTGTGTTTTTTTTAAGTTTACTTTATCAAGCTTGAATTGGATAACCTATATATATATATATATATATATATATATATATATATATATATATATATATATATATATAGATATATATCTATGTATATAGATATATATAGATATATATCTATATATATATATATATATATATATATATATATATATATATATATATATATATATATATATATATATAATATATATATATATATATATATATATATATATGTACACACATATATATATATATATATATATATATATATATATATATATATCTATATATAAATATATATATATATATATATATATATATATATATATATATATATATATAATTTATATGTCGTCAAGGCTATGTTCGTGTGTCTGAACATCCTCCGGGCCGGCGATCGTTGATATAAACCGTCGTGGCAATGGGCGTGGATGTGATCCTGACCTAGATGACCTTGTTTTTAATGATGTTGCGGCTCTGTTTTTGCACTGACATGCAACGACTAATCCCAAAAATACCACAATGATCCCGTATCCAACAATGTAGTGATGGACATCGTGTATATTTATTTGTTGATCTTTATCTTGGTTGATAGTTGGTTCAAATCCGTGAGTGTGTCACTGAATTGGTTAGGTGTGGATATTCTATTGGTGGTAGTCTGGTACGTTTCATTTTCTGCTTGAATCAGTAGGCTGCTAAGATTTATCGTTGGTTGATAAAATACTTCTGTTTTTGTGTTAAAGTTTTGAATGGAATGTATAGTTGTTATTCCGCCCGTAATTGTGCAGGCCTTGTGTACCGTTATGGCTCCCGTTCCTCTTATGTTTGCGGTTGTTACTTCCTTATTGCAAATAATATTTATCCTATGCTCCCGTTCAGATATAAAAATCCATGTGCCTGGGTCGTGTGTAGGAATCCACATATTTCGTGGTGTTATAAATCGAACCTCACAATCCTCTGTAGATGTTTCCCGGTTGATAATTAAATTAATTTCACACGGTGTTGGTTTATTTTGGGTGCTATGAATCACGTTGTGAATCATGCATATGTATTCTGTACCCTTTATGGTTTTGCAGGCAGCAAGTTCGTTTTCTGACATTGCGTAGTAGGATTCTCTATTTAAGCTTAGTAGGAATAGTTCACTTGATGGATTTATGTATGCAAGCATGTCCTTGTGTTTGGTTGGAATGGCAATTGGTTTGATAATTTGATATATTTTATTATTAAGTAATGGCATTTTAAGTTCAAATATTAATACGTTGTTTGCTTGCCCAACCTTAGCCGTCATCATTTGGTACAATGTTATCATGCTGTTTTCTCCATATATGGTAGCATCAGCTGGGATAACCTCATGTAATTTTTGCAGTTCCACCTTAAGTTGATCGGGTTTGAGAATGAAGGTGTTTATTTTGCTATGATGAATGTCGGTAATGACATCGATTAGTTGTTGCTGTGTTGAAGTAAAGGTCGTCATTTCTATTGACAGATGTACCCATAGTGCGATAAACCTTTGTATTGCTAAGTTTTCGTTCTCATTCCGTTGTACCGCGTTGAATATTGCTATTGTCTGTTTGTCTAGTTCTTGTAGGTGGTTGTTTACTGTAATCCAATCCTTTTTTATAATATTTACTGTTGATTCAGTTATTATAATTTGTTCCTTTAGTAATTTATTTAAATGTTCTTCATTATTTTTTATGGAACTGATTTCATTGTCGTATCGTTGTGCATCATCTTGGTCAAGGATTCCAAACAGTTGGTTGGTGAGTGTGCCAACCACCTTTACTAAACCTCTTTTTGTTCGAGATGATTTATACGTAGGTTGAAACATTTTATTGTTGCGGTTTATATTGAGCATTTGTTGTTTTATCTGCGTTATTGCGGGCCTACAAAGTAGGTTGTGGTTAGATGTAACCATTCATTAACATTTTCACAGATTTTTTCCATTCTCTCAACAGCTTCGTTATATCCTTGCGCTTCTATTAACATAGCTGATCAATTAAAATATGATACAATCGTCCATTGTTGATGGGACAACTGAGCTGTACCAATATTTTCAAAGTATATCCCGGTTTTAATATTTAGTGTGGTGATCTCAAATTTAGAATTGTTGATTATCGTTGAACATACCCCAAGCACGCTTAATAATGGTATCATTGAAAATAACATCAATTTAGACTGAAAGCATGGTCGAATTTTCCTTCCTTTTATCTGAGGTTGTGAATTGGTTTTGATATTCCTTGCAGCCTTTAAATCTTCTTCTATATGATCTCGCGACCAAAGTCTAGGTATTTTTATCTCTTTACTTGAGACATCTTCATGTGATAAGCGTTTCATGGAATTGGATTTGTTATAAATAATAGTTGACAATGCTGTAGTTGTTTTAATAGGCGACTCCGTATCCAGGTTTTCTATGCTGTCATCAATAGGAAGGGGTGCCAATTTTGTTATTGGCCTTTTTATAAGAGCCCTTCCGGGGCCGCGGAGTGTTGCCACCCGAACAATTCCGTCTTGGCCTGGATGAACCTCTGTAATACGTCCAGTTATCCATCTTGAAGGCGAGATGTTGTTGTCTCGAACCAGTACTAATTGTCCGACCTTTAAATCAGGTGAGCTTACGGTCCATTTTGCTCGTTCTTGTAATTGATGCAGATAGTCTTGTGACCATCGCTTTCAGAAGTCTTCCTTCATTTTTTGAATTAATTTCCATCTGGTTAATGAACTCATTCTTTCATCTGAGATGTTGGCTTCCGATTGTATTTTGAGAGATTCACCAATTAAAAAATGGCCAGGAGTTAAAAATGTAGGATCAGTCGGATCGTTCGTCATTGGTGATAGGGGTCTTGAATTCAGACAGGCCTCTATTTGACATGTTAAAGTTGTTAGTTCTTCAAATGTTAACGTTGCTTCTCCTACCACTCGTTTTAAATGATATTTTACAGATTTTACCGCCGCCTCCCATAATCCACCGAAGTGTAGTGCTCCTGGTGGGATGAAGTGCCATTTCGTGACTTGGTCGGCATTGGATATAATAATGTTTGAAGCTGCTTCTTTTATTGTTTTCAATGTTTCTATTTCCATTACCTTACTAGCACCCACAAAATTGGTGCCGTATCGCAAAAAATATTCGTACAAACTCCTCTACGTGAAGTGAAGCGTCTATATGCCGCTATGAATGCGTCGGTTGTTAAGTCACTGACTACCTCAATGTGGACTGCTTTCGTTGCCATACATACAAAAATTGCAAGGTAACCCTTATACGATTTATTACCTTTGACTTCCCTTTGATACCCTTACACTGAATGGCCCCGCGTAATCCACTCCTGTTTTTAGGAATGGTCTCGTTGGAGTTATTCTTGCTTCTGGTAGATTCCCCATTAGTTGGTTTTGAATGGATTTACTGAAGCGATGACATCTTAAACATTTAGCTATGTGTTGTCTGACAATATTTCTACCATTAACAATCCAATACTTTGTTCGGATGTGTGCTAATGTTAGTTGGGTGCCGCCATGCATTGTGTTTTGATGTCCTTCATGGATTATCAGGTTCACTATTGGAAGTAATTGTGGAAGGATAATAGGATGTTTTTCATCGTATGACCAAGCTGTAGAATTATGTAGTCTGCCACCAACTCTTAGTAGTCCATCCTTTAGGAATGGAGACAATGGTAACAATTTGCTCTTGTTGTTAATTGGTTTGTTGCTAGCTAAATTAAGCATGTCATTTTTATACTGTTCAAGTTGAGCATTTTTAATTAAATGATGCATAGCTTTTTGCATTTCTTCTGGTAATATTATGTTGGGTGCTTCGTATTTTAATAATTTTAACTTGTTAATAAATCGTTTACAATATGACACTATTCGCTGAATCTTTTTTAGATTTGAGAATTTTTTGTATAGGTCGCTGAAAGGGTTGCTGTCTATTATAAACATTGTTGTTGCATTTACTTGTGGTGTAAGTATCTTTTGGTCTGGAACATCTTCAGGTCTTACCTCCGAATTATTAGTTGGCCATATATTTTCTTTCTTTGTTAACCAATCTGGTCCGCTCCACCATAATTTATGATCAATGAGATGTTCAGCTTCTATCCCCCTTGATGCACAATCAGCGGGATTTTCAGTTGATTTAACATAGTTCTAGGCTGCTGGGTTTGTCCAACTATGAATTTCGGATACTCGGTTCGCCACAAATGTTTTAAACCGATGTGGTTCTGACTTAATCCATGCAACAATTTTCGAATCAGTAAATGCATATGTAGTTATCTTGGCACATCGAAGACTTTTGATAACTTTTGCCATGAACCTAGACAACAATAAGGCCCCACACAATTCTAGTCTAGGAATTGTTATTTTGGACTTTATTGGTGCGACTTTATTTTTTGAAACCAGTAAATACGGATGTCCTCTACTTTCCTTGTTGTCATTTTGGAGGCAGTATATTACTGCGGCATAAGCACTTTCTGATGCATCACAAAATCCAAACAGTTGTATTGCCGAATTGGCAGTTGTTTCCATCCATCTTTGGACCTTTAATTGTTCTAGCGCACGTAACGAGTTTTTATAAGTTCTCCATTTTGTTGCTATTTTTTCTGGGACTGGTTCATCCCATGATATTCCTGTTAACCAGAGTTGTTGTAATAGTATTTTTGCTACGATGATTGTTGGTGATAACCACCCGAGTGGGTCAAATAATTGTGATACTTCAGATAACAAGTTCCTTTTTGTGACGATCTCTGACTTATTTGTTTTAATGTTTATTTTAAATTCAAAGGTGTCGTTGTTAGGATTCCATGAGATCCCTAGAGTTTTTATGGTTTCGTCTAGCTTTATATCCATTTTATTGATTGCTCGTGATTCATGTGGAATTTGTTCTAGTAGGGCTTGACAATTACTTGCCCATTTCCGAAGATGGAATCCTCCTTTTCCTAGTAATTTTATTAATTGTTGTTGTTGTAGTTGTGCTTTTTCAATAGAATCACTACCAGTTAATAAGTGATCTACATAGAAATCTTGTAAAATGATATTTGCTGCTATTGAAAATTCGTCCTTTTCATCATTTGCTAACTGTTGTAGGGTGCGAATGGCTAAATAAGGAGCACTAGCTGTTCCAAACGATACTGTTGTTAACTGATATGTTTTAATGGGTTCGTTCTCGTTTTCCCTCCATAATATTTTTTGGTATCTTTGATCTTCTGCGTGCACACGAATTTGGCGGTACATTTTTTCAATATCTGCTGTGACGACGACTTTATTTTTCCTCCATCTCAGCAGGATTGATATTAGTTCTTCTTGTAAGGTTGGTCCAATTAATTGTTGATCATTGAGACTTTTGTTGTTGCTCGTTTTTGCGGATGCATCAAGCACAACGCGTAGTTTTTTGGTTGTGCTGCCTTCTTTAATCACGGCATGATGGGGTATGAAGTATTCTTCTGTTGCTAGCGGTTTTATTCCATCTTCGTCATTACATAGTTGCATGTGACCTAATTCTATGTACTCGTTGATACATTTCTTATAGTCCTTAGCAAATGTTGGTGACCCGGCAAATTTTTTCTCTAATTACAAAAATCTGGCTAACGCCCTCATTTTGGATGCCCCGATAACTGGAGGGTTTGTTTTGAATGGAATCCGTACTATGTATCTCCCATTGATGTCTCGTTGTTGGGTTTTACAGTAATGTTCTTGGCACTGTTTTTCTTCCTCCGTTAATGCTCTATCGAGTTGTACTTCTTCAATCTCCCAAAATTTTCTTAATCTGTCTTCTAATTCCGTTTTGGTTACCATGCAGTTTATAGTTGTTGACTTGTTCTGATGCAGTGGCCCAAATATAACCCATCCTAATTCCGTTTTTTGTGCGACTGGATCTCCTATTGTACCTTTTACTATATCATTCATTACTATGGTAGGGTAATAGTCTGCCCCTAGTAATATGTCAATTTCGTATGGCATATTATAGTTTGGATCTGCCCACAACAAATTTATTTATATAAGGCCAGTTCCAAGCATTAAAACTGTACTCTGGTAGGTTCCCTACTAATTTATCAACAACTAATACACTCATTTCCAGTTTGAATTCTGAAGAGAATCTCGGTTCGATTTGGATTTTTAGTCGTTGATCTGATACACCATCTTTAATTCCTCCTATTCCCTTAACTTCTACGTGTGTTCTTGTACCCTGTATGTTTAATTTCTTGGCGGCCTCGCGAGTTATAAAGGACGCTTGAGAGCCGGGATCGATGAGTATCCTCAATAGTTCCGGATGACGGCCATTTGTACGAATCTTCACTAATGCTGTGCTCAGAATTATTTGTGATTCTGATGTTGTACTGTTTAACATGTGTGTTTCGACCATCGGTTTTGCCGGTTCTGTGGTTGGGTAGTTAGAAGCTGAAGCCCTTTTTTGTTGATATTCATTAGCATTTTTAGTGGGACCTTCTCTTGTGTGTAACATATTGTGATGATTGCCTTTGCACACCAAAAATTTCGCTTCTGATAAGCAACCTCGGGAAAAATTATGTTCGCCCAGACATGTTCTACACAGATTTTTCATACTGCATATCTTGTTGCGATCCAAAGTGGACATTTGTAGAAACGATCTGCATTGTTCCATTTTATGTGATCCTTTGCAGTTTATGCACTTCTGTACATTTGTTGCTAACATTGTTAATGCTCTTGGAGGTTGAAATCCCGTTACTGTTTGGTGCTGATTACCGGTTGTTGTTTGGTATCGGTTACCGGTTGTTGTTGGTTGTCGATTACTTTTATTATTTATTGATTCTAATGATTGAAATCGTTTCTCCAAAAATAGTAAAAATTTGTTTAGATTTTGACCCTTTGGGTCTTCCAATGATGTTTCATAGATTCTGATTGTCTCATTATCTAATTTTCTTTATGTGGGTGATCAGTGCATCGAACTTCTCATCATCTTTTAGAATGTTGTTTATATTATGAATAGCTTCTTTTGTTGTATCATGCATCGTTCTGATCCCTGAAGCATTCTCGGTTGTTATGTTTGGCTGATTAATCAACTGGTTGAAATATGTTGTAGTTAACACTCGTTGATTGTTGTATCGCTTGTTTATTATGTCGTACGTTACCGTATAGTTCTCTGCCATTGATTCTAAGTGGTTTACTAATCTAGCTGCTGGACCTCCTAAATGACTTTTTAGGTAGTTAATCTTGTGGGTGTCCGTGAGCTTATCGTTATTGTGAATTAATTTCTCGAATGTATCTGCAAACCCTTTCCATTTTACATACTCTCCATAGAAAACTGGAATCTCGATTTTGGGCAGGCGTATACATCAAACTTGTTGTTATCTGTTTGATGGCTGTCAATCTCAGTGGCGATCTTTGTTATAATGTCATCATGTTGGCTTTTGATGGCATCGTAATATCCCTCAGAGAAATATTTGAGGCTATTTTCATCTTCTGCTGAGGCTTCCATCTTTATCCTCTCATCTAGATCCATGATTTGATCCATCATTCGTTCGATTCGTTTCAACAACAGCTGTAATGCTTGTTTTGGAACTTTATGTGTCAATGAGTCTCTTGCTGCGTTTATTACTTTGTAAAGAGCTCTCATTTTAATGGAATTCTTTTCTGATGGCGCACTCGTTGTTGTTTGAAGAATCTTTGCTTCTTGTTGTTTTTGTTGTGTCGTTTGTATCCATATTTTCCGTAAATGGGTATTTGGAGCCAGGGGGGTCATCCTTCGATGTTGTTGGTTTCGGTGTGCTCGGTGTCTCCTGGTTCAGCTGAGTTCGCATTTCGTCGATTAGGGTGTTGTAGATATCCGCTATCTCCTTTCGTTTTTTGAGATATGGATGGTTTTCGTCTAATGTTGAGCTATTTCTGATTATTTCATCAGCCTCTACATATTTTTTGTAGAGTTCTTTTAAAATTGCTATTTTCGACTCCAAATAAGTTTTGGTTTTCCTCCCATCTTTATGATAGTTTCTGCTTAGTTGGACAATTTTATCGCCTGTGATCTCCTGATCTTCCAAACGATTTTCCATGCTCGTCATTGTTGTAAGTTTCCGTTGTGCTGCCCGTTGATTATTGGCTTCGACTGATGATGACTACCTGGTTTTCTTGATTGGAGTTGAACTTATGCCGGTTGGTGGTTGGCTTGTGTGTTCGATGTTTGTTATTTGTTAACTCGAAATTTTTTATTGGCCGCCGGTTGTTGTGGTGGCTTTGAGGGACCAATGTTTATCGATGTCTGTTGGTTGTTGACTCGAAGTATTTTTGTTGGCCGTCGGTTGCTGTGGAGGCTTCGAAGGACCAATGTTTGTCGATGTCTGTTGGTTGTTGACTCGAAGTATTTTTGTTGGCCGCCGGTTGTTGTGGAGGCTTCGAAGGACCAATGTTATATCAGTGTTGACGTTTGATATAACCTTTCGATACTTTAATGAACTGTTATCCGCTTACCACTGGTAAGGGCTATACAATAACAGTCTGAAGTGTTGTTTTAAACTACTTAATATTTATTAAAATCTTTGAGTTTATATACAAAATTAATATATATGATTGCAGCAACAACTATCTAGTTGCCGAGCTTACAATTTTACCTAAATTAGAAAATATTAATTATATGCAGCATAGTAATATTGCTGATCTTATGAATTTACTATGTATATGCGCGCTGGAAATAATGGTAATGTAAGTCGTCAAATAATATTTAGCTTAGACGGTTGATTGACATATTCCATACATATTGTTGTTATTATTAAACACATGTGTCGTCAAGGCTATGTTCGTGTGTTGTTGGGTTTTACAGTAATGTTCTTGGCACTGTTTTTCTTCCTCCGTTAATGCTCTATCGAGTTGTACTTCTTCAATCTCCCAAAATTTTCTTAATCTGTCTTCTAATTCCGTTTTGGTTACCATGCAGTTTATAGTTGTTGACTTGTTCTGATGCAGTGGCCCAAATATAACCCATCCTAATTCCGTTTTTTGTGCGACTGGATCTCCTATTGTACCTTTTACTATATCATTCATTACTATGGTAGGGTAATAGTCTGCCCCTAGTAATATGTCAATTTCGTATGGCATATTATAGTTTGGATCTGCCCACAACAAATTTATTTATATAAGGCCAGTTCCAAGCATTAAAACTGTACTCTGGTAGGTTCCCTACTAATTTATCAACAACTAATACACTCATTTCCAGTTTGAATTCTGAAGAGAATCTCGGTTCGATTTGGATTTTTAGTCGTTGATCTGATACACCATCTTTAATTCCTCCTATTCCCTTAACTTCTACGTGTGTTCTTGTACCCTGTATGTTTAATTTCTTGGCGGCCTCGCGAGTTATAAAGGACGCTTGAGAGCCGGGATCGATGAGTATCCTCAATAGTTCCGGATGACGGCCATTTGTACGAATCTTCACTAATGCTGTGCTCAGAATTATTTGTGATTCTGATGTTGTACTGTTTAACATGTGTGTTTCGACCATCGGTTTTGCCGGTTCTGTGGTTGGGTAGTTAGAAGCTGAAGCCCTTTTTTGTTGATATTCATTAGCATTTTTAGTGGGACCTTCTCTTGTGTGTAACATATTGTGATGATTGCCTTTGCACACCAAAAATTTCGCTTCTGATAAGCAACCTCGGGAAAAATTATGTTCGCCCAGACATGTTCTACACAGATTTTTCATACTGCATATCTTGTTGCGATCCAAAGTGGACATTTGTAGAAACGATCTGCATTGTTCCATTTTATGTGATCCTTTGCAGTTTATGCACTTCTGTACATTTGTTGCTAACATTGTTAATGCTCTTGGAGGTTGAAATCCCGTTACTGTTTGGTGCTGATTACCGGTTGTTGTTTGGTATCGGTTACCGGTTGTTGTTGGTTGTCGATTACTTTTATTATTTATTGATTCTAATGATTGAAATCGTTTCTCCAAAAATAGTAAAAATTTGTTTAGATTTTGACCCTTTGGGTCTTCCAATGATGTTTCATAGATTCTGATTGTCTCATTATCTAATTTTCTTTATGTGGGTGATCAGTGCATCGAACTTCTCATCATCTTTTAGAATGTTGTTTATATTATGAATAGCTTCTTTTGTTGTATCATGCATCGTTCTGATCCCTGAAGCATTCTCGGTTGTTATGTTTGGCTGATTAATCAACTGGTTGAAATATGTTGTAGTTAACACTCGTGATTGTTGTATCGCTTGTTTATTATGTCGTACGTTACCGTATAGTTCTCTGCCATTGATTCTAAGTGGTTTACTAATCTAGCTGCTGGACCTCCTAAATGACTTTTTAGGTAGTTAATCTTGTGGGTGTCCGTGAGCTTATCGTTATTGTGAATTAATTTCTCGAATGTATCTGCAAACCCTTTCCATTTTACATACTCTCCATAGAAAACTGGAATCTCGATTTTGGGCAGGCGTATACATCAAACTTGTTGTTATCTGTTTGATGGCTGTCAATCTCAGTGGCGATCTTTGTTATAATGTCATCATGTTGGCTTTTGATGGCATCGTAATATCCCTCAGAGAAATATTTGAGGCTATTTTCATCTTCTGCTGAGGCTTCCATCTTTATCCTCTCATCTAGATCCATGATTTGATCCATCATTCGTTCGATTCGTTTCAACAACAGCTGTAATGCTTGTTTTGGAACTTTATGTGTCAATGAGTCTCTTGCTGCGTTTATTACTTTGTAAAGAGCT
This sequence comes from Nephrotoma guestfalica, assembly GCA_963691935.1. NCBI lineage: Eukaryota > Metazoa > Arthropoda > Insecta > Diptera > Tipulidae > Nephrotoma > Nephrotoma guestfalica. Next base: position 95,693,103 of record OY829915.1, read on the forward strand.
CTCATTTTAATGGAATTCTTTTCTGATGGCGCACTCGTTGTTGTTTGAAGAATCTTTGCTTCTTGTTGTTTTTGTTGTGTCGTTTGTATCCATATTTTCCGTAAATGGGTATTTGGAGCCAGGGGGGTCATCCTTCGATGTTGTTGGTTTCGGTGTGCTCGGTGTCTCCTGGTTCAGCTGAGTTCGCATTTCGTCGATTAGGGTGTTGTAGATATCCGCTATCTCCTTTCGTTTTTTGAGATATGGATGGTTTTCGTCTAATGTTGAGCTATTTCTGATTATTTCATCAGCCTCTACATATTTTTTGTAGAGTTCTTTTAAAATTGCTATTTTCGACTCCAAATAAGTTTTGGTTTTCCTCCCATCTTTATGATAGTTTCTGCTTAGTTGGACAATTTTATCGCCTGTGATCTCCTGATCTTCCAAACGATTTTCCATGCTCGTCATTGTTGTAAGTTTCCGTTGTGCTGCCCGTTGATTATTGGCTTCGACTGATGATGACTACCTGGTTTTCTTGATTGGAGTTGAACTTATGCCGGTTGGTGGTTGGCTTGTGTGTTCGATGTTTGTTATTTGTTAACTCGAAATTTTTTATTGGCCGCCGGTTGTTGTGGTGGCTTTGAGGGACCAATGTTTATCGATGTCTGTTGGTTGTTGACTCGAAGTATTTTTGTTGGCCGTCGGTTGCTGTGGAGGCTTCGAAGGACCAATGTTTGTCGATGTCTGTTGGTTGTTGACTCGAAGTATTTTTGTTGGCCGCCGGTTGTTGTGGAGGCTTCGAAGGACCAATGTTATATCAGTGTTGACGTTTGATATAACCTTTCGATACTTTAATGAACTGTTATCCGCTTACCACTGGTAAGGGCTATACAATAACAGTCTGAAGTGTTGTTTTAAACTACTTAATATTTATTAAAATCTTTGAGTTTATATACAAAATTAATATATATGATTGCAGCAACAACTATCTAGTTGCCGAGCTTACAATTTTACCTAAATTAGAAAATATTAATTATATGCAGCATAGTAATATTGCTGATCTTATGAATTTACTATGTATATGCGCGCTGGAAATAATGGTAATGTAAGTCGTCAAATAATATTTAGCTTAGACGGTTGATTGACATATTCCATACATATTGTTGTTATTATTAAACACATGTGTCGTCAAGGCTATGTTCGTGTGTCTGAACATCCAATAAGCCAATTGCTTTCAAAAGTATTGTAATTTTAGCAAAAAAAGACTTCAATTTGCAATAAATATGTTTACCCAATTTTTTTTTTCCAGCACTGATATAATATATATATATATATATATATATATATATATATATATATATATATATATATATATATATATATATATATATATATATATATATATATATTTATATATATATATATATATATATATATATATATATATATATATATATATATATATATATATATATATAAATACACAGGGTGGCTGAGACCAAATGTTACTGACTTCACTCTACTGTCATTTGTGTAGTTGTCATTTTCGCGCGTCAATTTTTTGACAGATTGAAGTTTGGTTAGTTGTTTACATGTGGTCAACAAATAATTGTTCTAAATTAATATCTTCATAAAAAAATCGTAATGGAATTCAAACGTAATAGTGTAATTTCACTGTATTTGGGTGGAAATTCACAAACAGCAATAGTTCGTCAGCTCCAGCATTTGAACCACGAAACTGGTAGCATTGCTAAACGCAACAGAGTCGGTCCTAAAAAGACAGCAAACGAATCCAACGAAATCCTCGTCAAAGTGCCAATCAATTAGCCGCACGTCTACATGTTTCACGATACAGCATTCAAACCATATTGAAAAATGAACTACACTTGAAGCCCTACAAGATACAAGAAAAGTTCAAGATCTTTCGGAGGCACGAAAAAAAGTTAGGCTTGAAAGAACACGTGCATTGAAGGCCTTGGCCGAACGTGATGAGATTCCAAAAATTGTCTTTTCTGATGAGAAAATTTTCACCATTCAACAGTATGTGAATAAACAAAATGATCGTGTTTGGTTAGAGCACAAGTCCAACGATAATTTGGACACAAGAGTTGCCATGCGCAAGCAATCACCAGCTTATGTTATGGTTTGGGCTGCAGTGACTGCAGATGGACGCACTCCTCTGGTTTTCATAGAACATAGAGTCAAGGTAAACCAAGAGGTGTACCACCAAAAGATCCTAAACGATGCTATCTTGGGCACGTAAACACTTTGGTACGAACCATTGGACATTCCAACAGGACTCGGCACCGTCACACAAAGCTCGAGCGACACAGCAATTTTTACAAAATTGCGTTCCGCGGCTGATTTCGTCGAAAGAATGACCACCATATTCACCAGACTTGAATCCCATGGATTTCTCCATATGGTCCATTTTGGAGAGTAAGGTGTCCACTAAAAAATACGAAAGTGTTGATGCATTGAAGTCAGCTCTTGTTCGAGAATGGAATAAAATTCCGCAAGCTCACGTTCGGTCAGCATGCAATGCTTTCTATGGAAGACTGAATCAAATAATCAGAGCCAAATGAGGTCATATCGAGCAGTAACATGTTTTTCATAAAAAGTAATATGTTTTCAATATATTCCACGAAATTTCAATAAAAAATAATGAAAATTAAAAAAATTACAGCGTTTTCATTTGGTAACACTTGGTCTCAGCCACCCTGTATATATATATCTATATCTATATATCTATATATCTATACATCATATATATATATACTATATATATACTATATATATATATATATATATATATATATATATATATATATATATATATATATATATATATATATATAAATATATATATATATATATATATATATATATATATATATATATATATTTATATATATATATATATATATATATATATATATATATATATATATATATATATATATATATATATATATATATATATATATATAATATATATATATATATAAAACAAGTAAGACTTTTTAATTTAAATTGTGAAAACTCAAGCGCGGCGGCTAAGGCCTATTTAGCCCATTTTATTTAACCCATTTTGTTGGGGTGCCGCTCGAGTTGATGCAAAAAATCTTCTGAGTTTCCATTTTCGAATCCTTGGCGAATCGATTATGTTCTAAGGCCGGCGAAGCGGCCCGAACGGTTACCAAACCAGGATTGATGGCCAGGAAGGTTTTGCTGTGTTTTTGGTGGGATTGGAAGAGGCTCATCTACTATGAGCTGCTGCCTAATAACCTAACGCTCAATTCGGACTTCTACTGCCAGCAATTGGACCGAGTGAAGGCAGCAATCGACCAGAAGCGGCGAGAATTAGCCCCGCCAGGCTTGGCACTTCCATGATGACCCACATCCATATTATAGTCCGGACCTAGCACCAAGCGATTATCATCTCCTTTTGTCCATTGCAAACGCTCTTGTTGGTGTAAAAATGGCGTCAAGAGAGGCTTGTAAAAACTGGTTATCAGTTTTTTGCTAATAGAAACAAGGCGTTCTGGAAATGCAGCATAATAAAATTACCTTCTAAATGGCAACGAATTACCGAAAAAACGATGCATATTTGAGCCAAAACGAATGATTGTAGCCATGTTAAATAAAGCCCCGAAATAATCGTAAAAATAATGGATTTCTTTTCCCCCAACCTTATGAGTTGAACGTTGTGTAAGGCAATTCTACCACCGCTGCACCATTTACCACCGTGAAATTTTGGGCAGCTGAATTTAAATATGGCCGTACCAGCTTGGATGACGATGATCTATCGGGACGCCAAAAATTGCAAACACCGACGATAACATCGCTCAAATTAACTAAATGGTCCTAGACAACCGTTGAATTAGTAGTTAGAGAGATAGAAGAGGCTATGAATATGTTCAAAGAACGTGTTTGTCACATATTGAATTGAGATTTAGGCATGAGAAAGCTGTCCGCGCGTTTGGTCCCGCGTTTGTTTACTTTGGAACAGAAACGAGTGAACGAATGAACAGAGCCGGTGCCAAATTAGAGTTTTGGCGCCGGCTAATTGCTGTTAATGAAACTTGAATATACCATAACACTCCAGAATCAAAAATGCAGTCAAAACAGTGGACTGCCATTGTTAAATCGGCTCCAAAAATGCAGACTGTTCCTTCAGCTGGAAAAGTAATGGCGACTGTTTTCAGGGACAGTCACGGAGTTATCTTAATCGATTATCTTCAAAAAGGGAAATCCATTACAGGAACATACTACGCATCATTACAAGTTGCGAAAAAACGGCCACGTTTGCAGGAAAAAAATCTTGCTCAACCAAGACAATGCACCGTCTCACCTCAGCAGTTGACATGGCGAAAATCCACGAATTATGGTTTGAACTGCTTGGCCACCCTAAGGAAGGATACCAGATCTAGCCCCAAGCGATTTTTTTTGTTCCCTTAGCTAAAAGTGGTGCTCGAAGGATAGAGATTTTCGTTGCATGAGGAGACCATCACCTTCGTAAACAAGTATTTTGGAGAGAAGGTCGCCGAGCACTATTTGGGCGGGTTGAAGAGATGGGAGCATCACTGGGAGAAGTATATAGACTTACAAGGAGACTATGTTGAGAAATAAATTTGAAGAAAAACTATCTTGTATCTTTGTTAGGTTGGAAACTTTTCACCCTCAACCGTCGTAAATGTCTGACCGAGTAACAAAAACAACCCGTAATGTGGATCGGCTTGCCACTCACAACCGGTGTGTTTCATTAACTAGAGTCTTCTTGCCTCTCACATTTTAGCTACTTGATTAAAGTTACGTATTTTGAGGCGTTGTATCCAAATCTGCAATAAAAATGGAATCTTTTAAATTTATTTTGTGTACTAACTATTCCGTAACAACAAATAAAAAGTAAATAGCCATCAATGTCTTTGTGTTTACGTAGTTCACAAAAAGACTAGCATAACTTATGAAGGTGATGAAGAGAAACAGGGCGTCCTAAATTGTCTGCTCGACTAGGTAATAATCAAGGACTGCTGCAAGACCACGGATCTGCTACAATAAAACTCACGAAGAAATTGGCAACATATGTATTCAAATCTTAAGGACGGCACAATTCATTATAAATGAGCTTTCGTGCTCAAAATAAGTTGTGTTGTCCTCAAAATTCTTGTAAACTAAAATAAATAAATAAATAAATAAACATGTAATATAATTTTCAAGATTTATTCTGAAATACTCAATACACATTTCGTTCAAAAAAAGAAATAAATAATGTTTTGCGACTTGTAAAATTGAAAATCGATATAAAATTTATTAGAAAAGTTCTTTGTCAAAATACCTAATTATAAATTTTTTTTTTGGGGCGTTGTTTCATTATTTCCTGTTTTCCATTTATCTGAAAATTAAACCAATTTTAACTGTTTTAGAATTTTTTTTATTTTTCTAATACGATTATAAATTACTCATTTTGAATTGTCTGTTTAATAAAACTAATAACTAATAATACTTCAACACTACAAATATTATTATTAACCCACAATAATCTAGATCCATCAACACTGACCTTTTACAATAATTTACAGCCCGATTTTATTAACTAAGATAGATTACAAGAATTGGAGAATTAAGATTAATTTTTACCTGTGGATTTCACTTGCTGTGGATTTCATAAACGGTGATAAATAAAAATGGTCCCTCTATTTTATTGCAGTGTGTTATAGCAGATGTTTATATTATACAAATTATACAACTTACATTTTTTGTTGCTTTATGCTACCTAGTACATTCGTGGAAGGTAATTAGCAAATTTTTTTGATTGTTAAATGGAAAATTTTATGTAATATTCTTATATTTTTAAGATGCAAGGATCATCGACACTATGGTCACCAAAGATTTAAAATGAAGTGTAAGGGGGTTGGATTTGATTTTCGGCATCTATCCATACATTTAAAATTTATTAATTATGTATATATGAGTAAAATCACTTCGAAACAGCTATATACTTTCTAAAACTTGTGTTTTTAAATATTAAAATTTTGGATAACTGAAATATAAATATTATTCTTGAAGTATGTTCCTGGTGTAGTATTTTAATTCCTTGATTCAAAGTTCAGTCGTCTTGATTGATTCTGGTTTCTAGTGAAAATTGCCATTGTTATGAAATTACATTTGGTCTGCCATTTCATAACAATGGCAATTTTCTCATTACATTACATCCCCATCCAGATGTTATGTAATTTCCAATCTAAACCAAAAATCATTCATTTCATATGAAATCATCCATATCTTAATTTTATACGTAATCAGATTTCGTCATCATAAATCGGCCATTAATATTATGTTCTACAATCCAAAAAATAGAACATAAAAAAATCAAAAGCGCATTTTTGCCGAAATGACGAAATATCAAACAAAACATATAAAAGTCACGTACAAAAAACAAAATATAAAATTTGCCAAAATGTTGAAATATCAAACAAAATAATTAAAAAGTCACGTACAAAAATGTTTGAAGCGCGACCTAAAACTATAAAGCAAAATTAACATTATGAAATTTTGTAAATTTATTAAAAACGCGACCCAAAAATTATATGTATCAAATTAACAAAATATCAAAATATGAAATGATAAAAAATCACGTATAAGGTAACCTATATGGACATATATACAAAAAATTATGAATGACAAAAAATGAAATGAGCACACCAACAAATATTTTCATTAACACAAATTACATAATTAAAATGTTATACAATTATCATATACTTTTAACACTATGCGCCGTTGTTACTTGGCGAAACACATTAACACTTAATAAACACATTAAAACACTTGTTTATTATTTCGCAAAAAAAACATTTTTTTTTCCCAAAAATGTTTAAAAAATTACTCGATTAATTTCGACTTGTTAGGTCATCATCAGGAGTATCTACTGATTGGTAAAAATAAAAATTTAGTTATATATAGTAGAAATAAGCAAAATAAATTAATGAAATAAATAAAAGAAGGAGGGACAAAAAATAGGCAATAAAAATTAATCTATTGATCGTTTCAACCATCTGTATTAATCCATAAGAGTACACTTGAGCTTAATATAATTTTACAAATAGCAACGAATAACGGATATGCACCTAAGACTATATTAAAGTTATTAAATAAAAAGCTAAAGCGCAAAGCTCTAACGGGTATTTATCCACCGGATAATCCAACGCAGGAAAATTGGCGTCGCTTAGAGTATATAGGAAAAACTAGGCAACGGATTAGAAACATCGTGTCCGATTATACCAATATTAGTTTTGCTTTTTATAATAATAACACAATAAAGAAAATAATTTTTAACAATAAACCTAGAGTTGATGGCCTTTCCAAGTCTGGTGTTTATAGGATTAATTGCAATGATTGTAGTTTCTCATATATTGGACAGACTGGGCGCAATTTTGGAGTTAGAGCTAAAGAACATTTATCTGGTTGCAATCAATCAACGTTCCATAATCATTTAACTTTAGAAAATCATACAGCTAGCTTAAACAATTTAGACATATTACATATACAACCTAAAAGCAGACGTTTAGATACCTTAATCTTACGAAATTCGAAAATCCATATTCCTTAACCAAAATATCCTTAACGAACAGAGAGAAATCCGTTTCTCACCAATTACAGATCCCGCCCTGTTTTATTCTCACGCTCTTAATAATATGACTAATACGTCGGGTAATTAAATGCACTTCAATATACCTTGAATTTTGTTACTCAACCTAACTAATCGCTTACCTGCTATTCCACCTCCCTTTTTTATAAGTAATTTTTTCGTGTAAACAACAGATGGTTGGAACGATCAATAGATTAATTTTTATTGCCTATTTTTTGTCCCTCCTTCTTTTATTTTCTTTTGCTTATTTCTACTATATATAACTAATGCCCCTATTATGGTTTTCGCCTACGCGTCACTAGGCGATAGTGAGTCGCCGTATATATATTTTTGTATTATGATTCTCGCCGTGAGAGCGATGTGAGAGAGTGATGTGTAAAAAACGATCGCCTAAAATTTTTAGGTGATGAATGTAATGTAGTACGAATAAAGTTTTCGAAGGTTACAGGACAAATAAAAAATAATGGCTACCAGCGATAATGTAAGTTTTTTTCAATAATTTTTACGCTTATAAATAATTTGTTTACCAATTTTATATATATATTATATATATAAATATAAATATATATATATATATATATATATATATATATATATATATATATATATATATATATATATATATATATATATATATATATATATATATATATATATATATATAATATATATATATATTGGTAAACAAATTATTTATAAGCGTAAAAATTATTGAAAAAAACTTACATTATCGCTGGTAGCCATTATTTTTTATTTTTCCTGTAACCTTCGAAAACTTTATTCGTACTACATTAAATTCATCACCTAAAAATTTTAGGCGATCGTTTTTTACCATAGAATTATATACTATAGAATGAATGTAATGTTTTTCCCATATAAGATTTGCTGTTTCATGTGTCACAAGCCAGAGCAGGATGGTTATATAAAAAATGCATATGGCGGTCTCATATGTCAAAGATTCAACCCCCTCAAACCAGTTTTTGTTTTTGTTTTAAATTACGCGTTTAATTTTGTGCTCTTAAAAAATCGTGAAAATATTAATTAAAATAATTAAAATATTATTAAAATAGTTAGTGGATTGTGTGTAGTGTATCATTTTAGTAGTAAAAATTACAAACATTTAATAAAATGAAGTGTCTCGTGGAAAACTGCTAATTACGCCTCAAAAATTACAAGATGAAATTTCGTACCATCAGTAAGTGTTTATAAAAAAATAAAATGTAAATTATGTTGAAAAGAAAGTGATTTGTGGTAAAATTATCCTTAATTTAAGTTATAAATCAGATAAAAATAAGAAAACAATTTTGGTTATTGGCGTGGGTTGATGCTTTTAATAAACATATGTTTTTACCAGTGCCGCATTTTTCTTATTTTATTTCATGTGCTAAGTGCTTTGCTTTTCATAATTTATTTTTATTTTGGAATATGTACTGTAAATACAATTTTTTACAGAAATTATAATGTAAACATTTGTTTTTAGTTTATCAAAATATGGAGAATTGCAAAAGCAATGGTTGAAGCCTCTTCAGATGATATTTCTATTGACCAAGAAATTTCAAAAGTAGACGAATCGAATATGTATGATGAAGATTTTCTTGGATACCCAATTATACTAAGTGAATTTTCAATTAATGTTATTGAATACATAGGAGGATTTATAGTCCGATATTAATTTAGAAAATTGAATTGTGAGGACTGTTGCACATTAATACAACAATGTAACTCTTATACCTCGCTAACAATTTAAAAAATAAGGGTGGTCTGTTAACTCCTTCGTCGTCAGTATTAAAAATTTGTAAATATTCAGAAGCTGTATTAAAACGGGAATTGGCTATTGCGGGCTACAAAAACATAACGCAACTAAAATCTAGTTCTAAATTGTTTAAAAAAATAAGTTATAACGTTCTTCACAACCTAATAAGTGTAAATATTTTCAATGATGAAGATCAATATAGTCATTCTCAAGAACACGTTAATTTGTTAGCTCATTCTATCATAGAAAAATATTATGACATCCGATTGAATTATTTTTGTAACCAAAGGTCATATAAATTAACGAAAAGAAACAAGTTTATTTCTTTATTACATTTCAAAGGAATGTGAAATAAATAAGCGTAGTGGTTTTATAATTATTATTTTTTATATTTTATATTTTTTATATTTTATAATTTTTTATTATATTAATATTATATCTAAATAAAAATAATTAATGTACTTTATTAAAGAAATAGAAATGTAATTATATATAAATAATTTTTTAATTTAATCTTCCTAACTTCACTGCATTTGATCGAAAAAAATTCTAAATACGGCCCTGTTAATTTATATGCTTTCTCTGTTACCCTCCGAATTTGTGACGCTTGACAGTTCTTTACATTCATTCTATATACTCTATTTCTATGTTTTTTACACATCACTCTCTCACATCGCTCTCACGGCGAGAATCATAATACCAAGAACAAATAACAACCAAAAATAATGCGGCGACACATACTCTCTCTCGCCAAAATAAAGGTGAGAACCATAATACTAAAATATTGCTCACCAGTGTTGATATGAGCTCATTTAGAATTGTACTAAAATCTACCGTAAATTGTACTGAATCTTAAACAATTGTACTGAATTTTTATTTTTGTATTTAAAATGCCGTATATTCGTATAATTAACACCCTTTTTATTTATTAAAACAATAATAATAATAACAATTCATAAAATAATCACAGAATTCAATTCTTATAATGTAAAAACTTAAAATATATAGGATATATAAATATATATATATATATATATATATATATATATATATATATATATATATATATATATATATATATATATATATATATATATATATATATATACATTTATATAATATATCACATACAATGTAGACTAATCTAACAATTCTTCTTCCTTAGCTTGACTGTTTGGCAATTTTTTTTTTAGTAAATTATTTGAAGTCACAGCTACACATGTGACAACTGTCATTTTTAATTAAATCTTTTGATTGAATTAACGCTGAACAGGTGTTTACATGAAGGCGATTGCGGCATTTGGTTTTTATTAAATTTTGAATGGAGAAAATACGTTCAACGTTGGCCGACGAATGAGGAATTGATAATATGCCTTGGACTATGCGATAAATATTAGGAAACATTGGCTCTTTCAGTTCATTTCTAATTGAGCCAATATTTGCCCAAAATTCTTCTATGGAAAAATTTCGAAATTTTTTGATTTCGCTATAATCAGCCAGTGATCTATATTCACTATTTATTTCTTCTATCTTTTCTATTTCATTTTGATTAAATACTTTTAATACTACTGGCAAAATACTACTAGTTTCGCCTGAAATAACATTTTCCGGGAAAAATAGGGGCAATAAGTTTAAAATTTCATCATTAAAGTTTATTCGTTTTCTCAAATCTTCGCAGAAACATTTATAAAAATTCTTTACTTTAGTTCTAAACTCAATCAAATCTTGCTGTTCTATATCCTCTCGAGTATAATATAACTCAGCTTTCGTGCCGCAGTAAATTTTTCCCAAAGGTAGATTATGTTCATTCAAATCTATAGTTGAAATACGACTATTATCTAAAGCGTCTTTTTTAATAAAATTTCGAGCAAATTGATAAAATAAATGTTTCATCCGAAGCATAAAAATATGCATTTGTGCCTCTTCTGATTGCATTTCTTTATTGATTTTATTGATAAGGTCCAAGGCATATGATATAAATAAAAAGTATAACCGAATTAATTTATTTTTTAGGTTATATGAAATGAATTCTATATTTTCATTCCCGTAGGCTGATTCAAAACTGCCGACCTCAAAATAATACAGAAGGGGTTCCCACTGTTCTAAAATTCTATCAATGGCAGCCTTACAAATAACAATTTACAAATTAATTTTTTATTTAAAATATAAATATAAAAATAGTATAACAAATACACCATAAGACATGTTTACCTGACGAGATAACCATCGTGTCGAAGCATACTTGAAAATTTGATGTATTTCTGTCCCAAAATACTGTTGAAACTTTATAAAATTATCCCTCCTGGTCGGACTATTGCAAAATGATGATTTACTTCTTTTAACAGTTTATCGATAGTGATTGGCAATTGAGATGCTGCAGTCATGGAAATCAAATTTATATTATGGCAAATGCAGCCGTTGACTATAAGTTTGGGAACCAAAGCTTTTAATTGTGCCTGAACTCCGTTGTGCTTTCCCATCATGACATTGCAGTTATCTGCGGTAAATGCAATTAGGTTTTTTAGTGGAATGTGATTTTCCTCTAATACTTTAACCATTATTCTAAAAATCCCTGTAGCTGTGGAGTCTATGACTGGGGTTAATTTTAAAAACATATCCATGCATTTATTGTCAAAAATTCTAACAACCAGCGCTAAATTTTTTGACATGGTGCTGTCGGTACTTTCGTCGATAATCAACGAATAGTACTGTCGATTGGTAACTTCAGAAATAATTTTAATACTCTCCGGAGCAATTATTTCAGTAATTATTTGTTGCCCTTTGAGTTTGTTTAAATTCATATTTTTAACAATTTGGGAATCGACAATTGAATTTTTTAATAACAGATTCAAATGGTTTAAAACTGAAAATGGTAGGTTGTGTTCTGCTACAAACAAGCTTAGCGAAATTTCCAATTTTTTTGCTTCGTCAATTACAGCTTTAACCTTTTTATCGAATACGTGATCAATTTTGATAGTTTTTTTGGCACTATTTGCCAATTTTTTATGAATTTCGCTCGATGCGTGTCTTTCAATATGTGTTTTTCCGCCGACAATGGGAGTATTGCAAATGGTACATTTTTTACCTTGCTTCATCGATTTATCTTCAGCCAACCATTCATAGGCACCTTTCCACATATCACGAAATACTGGATCATATTTTCGTTTTGTAGCCGGAATTCTACTATTTGAATTTGACGCACTAGAATCACTGGTTCTTTATAAGATATTTAAAAAAACACATCAGATTTATAACACTTCTTTAAGAAAATATGTACTTAGATTAGCATTAAAAATTACTTACTCATTTCCATCACAATTATCTAGGTTTTCTTCATCTAGTAATAGTATCGGTGAATTCGCCACTAATAAATTTTCACCCTGCTCAATTATATTTGCAGTAGATTTTGTTTTTATCAACCACCTACAAAAATAAAATGTTCAGCTAAATATTCAGAAACACATTGAAATATCAAACATACCTGTCCATTTCGTTGAATATATAATTATTATTTGTTATTTTTTAATTTCCTTTTGTATAATTAAACAATTGCTTAGCCACTTGATTTTATATCATTAACATAACACACAAATAAATTTTAATATTAAAATAACACTTGAAAAAAAATTGTCAACTTCTTCCATTCGGTTTAAAAGTAAACTAAAACGCAAATCAAAAATAAAATAAACTAATACTAAATTCGTTCGAACTGTCAGATCAAAAAGATTTGATCGGATTCAGCTGTCAGATCAACATTTTTGACATTACAAATTTTTTTCACACAAAAATCTTGATCTAACAAATCGGCTAGATCAATTTTAAAAAATCTTGATTTTTTGTTAGATTTTTACGCATACATATATACAAAAGTAAACGTCAAAACATAACATCAAAACAAAGACCCCGCGCCATTTATACAATTCAGTTTTAAATTAATAAATTCTAAATTAATTTTAATAAATTTATTAAAATTGTAAGGATAATTTGTAATTTTGTGCGACGTATTTTCAAAATATCTTGTGTGTTTTTGCTTTTAATAGATTTATTAAAATTTTAAGGATAATTTGTAATTTTGTTTGTGCGACGTATTTTCGAAATATCTTGTGTACTAAAATGTTGTGTTAAATGTGCGAAATTATATAATTCCTTATGCTTTTAATTGAAAATTATTGATAAATAAATTAATTAAATTGAGAAATGGGTGACACTATATTGAACATTTTAATTCTGTGCTATATAATTTTTTTGTTATACCGATGCTAACAAGGTGAAATGATAAACCCGCCATTTATAATAAACAATTTTTTGTCTTTCTTTTCACAAATCTTACTACAAAAGTCGATCAAATTTCTTTCATATTCGTTTACATAAAATCCGGTCAAATTGTTGTTGTAAAAGCAAACGAATTTGGTATAAAAAGCACTTTTACCAATAAACCTTTAATTCAGCGCATTTTATTCAGCAAAATTTTGTGGAACGTATTTTCATTTTATTTGATACATTGCTATTGTACCAATAAACACATCTGCTTCGTTTTCGTAAAGTTTTTAGAAAAACTATGTAGTTAAATTACGATTTTATATCAATTTTGTGTTTTATTGAAAATATACTGAATTTAACTAGATTGTATTAAAATACATTCGAGATTAAATGGTACTGAAAAAAGTACAATTGTACTGAAATTATCATCCCTGTTGCTCACACGAATCTAAGTATCACGGCGAAAGAGTGGTGAAGCGACGGTGAGGCGAGAACCATAATAGGGGCATAAATTTTTATTTTTACCAATCAGTAGATACTCCTGATGATGACCTAACAAGTCGAAATTAATCGAGTAATTTTTTAAACATTTTGGGGGGGAAAAAAAAGTTTTTTTGCGAAATAATAAACAAGTGTTTTAATGTGTTTATTAAGAATTATGATGTAATTTATGATTATATCAAATTGTAATATACGGTAATAAATTTATTTCCGTATATATGAAATTTTATGTTTTTTTATGTTTCTTTAGATCAACATCATATTCTAGATCATGTATGTAACTTTTAAGTATAACAAATCGTATATATGGAAACAAATAAATTTGTTTCCGCATCTACGATATATATATATATACCGGGTGTTTCTTTTAAACTGAGACGATCAAATATCTCGAAAAATAGCCACTCTACGGAAAAAATGTCCATAATCAAAATTTAATTATACCGCGGGGGAAATACATTAGTGCAAAAAATAGTCCCCCACCCCTCGCTTTGTAGGTGGGGTGGGGGTAACTTTTAAACTAAGATAGGAAGCCATATTTTTTATTGCAGATACGGATTCTACGACTAAAAATACGTATGATTTGAATGAAATATTTTGTTCGGTTCATGATAGATGGCGTTGTAATCGACGAAATTCAATTTTTTCAATTTCTCCTTCTTAGAACACACGCATTCGATTCTGCAATACGTTTGAAATAAAAAACACCACGTTTTCATTGGAAATACTCGAAATTCGTCATCAAAACAATTTATTAATGTAAATGGCAGGTGAATAAAATAATTTTAGCTTAAAATAAGTGTTCAAAATGATGGCCTGCGACTTCAATGCTCTTATTAACACGCATTTCAAATGATTGTACACAACTGAGAAGTGTGTCTGGTTGAATTTCAGCACACGCATTTCTGATTCGCTCAATCATGTTCTCACGTGTTGTTGGTTCTTGTTTGTAAACTTTGTCTTTGAGATAAAGACCCCCAACAAAAATAAATCTGGCGAAGTAAGATCTGGTGATCTGGCAGCCCAATTTACCGGACCAGCTCTACCAATCCAGCGACCATTGAAATCACGATCAAGTATTTCACGTGCCACCACCGAATAGTGTGCAGGACAACCATCATGTTGAAACCACATGTTCCATCTCACTTCTAAGCTCAAATTTTCAAGTAATATTGGCAGTTCATTTTCCAAAATATTTCGGTACATAATCAGTGATTATGAGCAGTGGCTCATAATCCTCATGGTAGTACACGAGAAATAGTTCGCGATTCCGGATTGTCCCTCACCAGTGTTTGGAGAATTTTAAAACGGCACAAGTATCATCCTATCATGTGTCTTTACACCAAGATCTTCATGGCGCTGATTTCCAAAATCGGGTTACTTTTTGTCAATGGGCACGTGAACAATTACAACAAAACCCCAATTTTTTTCATTTCGTAATGTTCTCTGACGAACGTCTTTTACAAACCATGGAACGGTTAATCGACACAACATGCATTATTCGAGTGTTACAAATCCGCACTGGCTTCGTCAAGTTGAACATCAGCGTCCTTTGACTGTCAACGTGTTGTGTGGAATAATTGGCAACAAACTCATAGGCCCCCACATTATTGAAGGCAACTTGAATGGTCAAATGTACCGAAACATTTTGGAAAATGAACTGCCAATATTACTTGAAAATTTGAGCTTAGAAGTGAGACGGAACACGTGGTTTCAACATGATGGACATTTTTTCCGTAGAGTGGCTATTTTTCGAGATATTTGATCATCTCAGTTTAAAAGAAACACCCGGTATATTAAGAAAATTTTTAGATATTAAGTTAGTTGGAGTAAAATTAAGAGTTGAGACAAAATTAAAGCAATTAAGCCAATAATTTAAGAGTAAACAATTAAGAAGTGAGTTAGATAAAATCAAGTCAGTTGAGACACAATTAAGTGAGTTAAGCAAATAATTTAAGAGTAAAATTAAGAAGCCAGTTGAGTAATAAAGTTAAATTAAGTGAGATAAATTAGCATAGTAGTAATATGACAAATTAATCATAGTGTAAACAAATTTAATATAATAAGTAATAATAAGAATAAGCAGTATTCGAGATAAACATCTATAATACAAAGACAAAATTATTATTAAGAATCCATTAAAAGTTTGTAATTTAAATAAAAGTCTGTGATTTAAATAAAATTTATAAATTTCAAAAAATAAATAGTATTTCTAATATAAGTGCTCTTTTTAAGTGTTCCTAATAGTGCAATAAAACATTTATCAAAACATATATAAAACATCATAAATAAAACACCATGACCAGTTAACAATTTTTTTTCATGTTGTGCAACATGCTTAGTTGCATTTAATTCTTCCTCTGTTTAATTCTTGATATTTGCCTGATACCGAAATGAAAATTGGACAGTTCTAAAATTTCATGAATAATTTAATAAACCATTGTAACTCAATAGTTGCAATCAACTGATCGGTTTTGTGGTTGTAAAACGGTGTGACCACTAGTTGTAGTAAATTTAATTTTCACTAAATGTATTCTTAAAAGCTTTCATTTTATTCATACTGGTATGTTTCCCGTGCAAATAATTTCTAGTTTTTATTTTAATATTTTACCCCAAATTTACTACTGACCAAGTACTGAGCAAGTGTCCCGGATAACGCCGGGCCTATTCCTACAGCCTATTTACACATAAGGATAGGAAGGTTAGAAAAGGTATATATTTTATTTTGGGACGGAACGATCCGGTTTCAGACCTACTTCTAATCTAAAGGTTAAGAGGTTTAATGGATAACGATGATATTGGTCTTCAACAATTGCTTTTCTAAATCAGCAACCTGAGAAAAAAATATTATTATTTCATGTACATCTGGAAATTTCCTGAAATTTAATTCTAAATCAATAAGTTCCGGCTTCCTAAACAAAATTGATTGATTGAATCGGCCCGGTTACAGACACCTAGATAAAATCGATAGTTAGTAACACAATGCCAACACAGTTCTAATCTACATAATTAACAATCAATCAAAGACATATTATTTCCCAGCATCTGTAGATTTCCTGAAATTTAATTTTAAATTAATATTTTCCGGCTTCCTAAATAATATAAACCTTTATTAATTTAATCCTCTGCAACTCCACAACTTACAATCGAATTTCCTGAAATCATAGTTATTTAAATTATATTAAAAATTACTCAAAATTCATTAGTATGTAACCCTTGAATTGGCAATCACAAAATATTTCTCAAAAAATTGCAAAAAATTTGTGAGGCATCCCAAAGGCAATGGTTCCCGGAAAACTATCAATGTTATTTAATGCCAAATTTAGCTTATTTCGCCAAAATTTCAAATGTTTTATTAATTTTGGTCACCAAAGAAGTTCGTTTTATTACCAAGTATAATTGGTAGGCCATCTCTCAACAAATGATGGTCAAATTCGGTGTGCAAAGCCAAATTTAACAAAATTTTGGGATTCGGCTATAATGAATGGAACCAGGCCGTTTCCTAACCGATAACTTTCCAATTTAATTTGCAGAGCTGAGGTAGGATTCTAATAAAAAGGTCAGCTTGTATTGGGATTTTAACGTGTCTTTTTGATGAAGTGTAGAACTTTGATCATTTTGAATGGAACTTGGCCATATCAGAAAAAAAAATTTTAATTAAAAATTAAAATGTATTTTAGAGAAATCCTGGAGTCCGGCCGTGCTAGGCAATTTCTTAACTAATTATGCTCGAATCTGGTATGTTGAGCTCCGCATCATAAATCCCGGATAAAGTTCTGGATTTTTCTACAAAATAAATTTGAAAATAAACGGCCAAGGAATTAGCATGAGCAAAACTAAACTTCATATTTTTGTTATTACATCAAAACATACTCCAAGAGAGTATGTTTTGATGTAATAACAAAAATATGAATTACTGGGAATCGTTTGATTCGAATATCTTAGAAATGAGTGAATTTTGAGTTGTGTCACTGTTGCAGCAAATGAGCGACACTTTATATTTACAATACATACATGAATTTAAATTATATTGGATGAATCCACACTAGGACTCATTTGAGACCGGTTTCAGGCATAAATATTATTCGCGTCCACACAAGTTACACGAGTTTGGGCTTATCGATAAATTTCTATGTATGTGTAAAAACAAAATTGTCGGAAAAAAGATCACTTTGAAATGTTATTATATTGGATTAACATTTCAAAGTGATCTTTTTTCGCAAATAATTTACACAAAAATAATAAATTGAAACATTTACACATATTAAAAACAAAAATATTTAACCATAAACATATAAACATTAAAATAATATTAATATAATAATATATTAAGCTAATTATAAATAAATAAAAAAATAAAAATAAATATATATATTATAAATAAAAAAAATCAATTATTTATATGATATATCGTATATATATACGCATACAGACATATATAAATACACACATACACATATCCACATCCATATACATACACCCACAAACTATATATACTATATATAACAGAAAAATTTATTCATTCTGTTATTTTACTACACACTCGAAAAATAAAATAAAATTAAAAAACACATGTACCACACACGCCCGCATACCCATCGTAATAAACACAAGCACTGCATTCTTTTTATATTATTATTTTTCATATAATGATTGTGTGAACGTATATAACAGTATATACAAAAAAACAAATTTGTATATATGTATACGAGTATGTGTATAAAAACATAAAGTATAAGAACATATTTTCTCATTTTATTTTTTTAATATTATTGTTCTATACACTAACGCAATTGAATTTGAATTGTTTTAGTAAACACTTCTAAAAAATTTTCCTTAAAGTGACAATATTTATTGATTTTATTATTAGGATCAATCTTCCTAATAATAAAATCAATTAATATTGCCACTCTAAGGAAATTTGTTTACAAGTGTACTAAAACAATTCAAATTCAATTTTATAAGTGACACAAGTTATCAGTGAGGCTACGAAATGGATTTCAACCATTATAGCACAAATTGTGATATACCAAGTGATATGGTATTAGTTGTAAAAAAGGAACTGAAGAAGAAATACATTTTCGAAATCGATCTTCCTAATAATAAAATCAATAAATATTGTCACTCTAAGGAAATTTTTTTACAAGTGTTTTACTAAAACAATTCAAATTCAATTTTATAAGTGACAAAAGCTATCAGTGAGGCTAAAAAATGGATTTCAACCATTATAGCACAAACTAACGCAATGTATGTACACAGCATACCCACTCATACACACGCAAACCGTGCCACACTACTACTTCGGTGACATATTACAAATGCGTATTTTCATATTTCAATCACAACAGTTACTAAAACACATGTATATAAGTAAAACTAAAATTTATATAGAAAATTGAATAAAACATAAATTAAAATTATAAAAACACTTCCCTTAGGTATCCTTCGGAATCCCCACACAGAGAACACAACTCATACACAAAAATGAGTGTAATGCACTCACCATTGCCGCGCACCACACACAATCTATTTTATCATATCAATGTCAAGGTCACATCACTAAAATTAATAAACAAATTTTATTTAATTATTTAACCATAAAAACATTATTTATATTATATTATTTTATTTATTATAACACACTTCAATCACATTAAAAGAAATTTTAATTTTTCACAATACAGAGAAAGACAAAAACACGTCTTTCTTCTACGACGATCAAACCGAATCCCCATTTTACCCCAAATTTACTACTGAATTAAAACTAAATTAATTAATTAATACAGTAGTAAATTTGGGGGAAAATATTAATATTCCACCTATTCAAAAAGCTGAGACACATTTATCGTCGATCATAAAATGCAAACAGGAGATTAATGTTAGATTAATCATTTATTCGCGTTCATCGGGTCTACATCGCACTATTCATTTAAATTGTTTTTCTACTATCTAGCTGCTTACAAAGAGTCTTTTTGACTAGATTAAAGATTGTATTTTGTCATTTTATATTTACATTTCATAATGTTAAATACAGGGTGGCTGAGACCAAGTGTTACCAAATGAAAACGCTGTAATTTTTTTAATTTTGATTATTTTTTATTGAAATTTCGTGGAATATGTTGAAAACATATTACATTTTATGAAAAACATGTTACTGCTCGATATGATCTCCTTTGGCTCTGTTTATTTGATTCAGTCTTCCATAGAAAGCATTGCATGCTGACCGAACGTGAGCTTGCGGAGTTTTATTCCATTCTCGAACAAGAGCTGACTTCAATGCATCAACACTTTCGTATTTTTTAGTGGACATCTTACGCTCCAAAATGGACCATATGGAGAAATCCATGGGATTCAAGTCTGGTGAATATGGTGGCCATTCTTTCGACGAAATCAGCCGCGGAGCGCAATTTTGTAAAAATTGCTGTGTCGCTCGAGCTTTGTGTGACGGTGCCGCATCCTGTTGGAATGTCCAACGGTTCGTACCAAAGTGTTTACGTGCCCAAGGTAGCAAAGCATCGTTTAGGATCTTTTGGTGGTACACCTCTTGGTTTACCTTGACTCCATGTTCGATGAAAATCAGAGGAGTGTGTCCATCTGCAGTCACTGCAGCCCAAACCATAACATAAGCTGGTGATTGCTTGCGCATGGCAACTCTTGTGTCCAAATTATCGTTGGACTTGTGCTCTAACCAAACACGATCATTTTGTTTATTCACATACTGTTGAATGGTGAAAATTTTCTCATCAGAAAAGACAATTTTTGGAATCTCATCACGTTCGGCCAAGGCCTTCAATGCTCGTGTTCTTTCAAGCCTAACTTTTTTTGTGCCTCCGTAAGATCTTGAACTTTTTGTATCTTGTAGAGCTTCAAGTGTAGTCCATTTTTCAATATGGTTTAAATGCTGTATCGTGAAACATGTAGACGTGCGGCTAATTGATTGGCACTTTGACGAGGATTTCGTTGGATTCGTTTCTTCACATTTCGTATAATTTCTTTTGATGTTGCTGTCTTTTTAGGACCGCCTCTGTTGCGTTTAGCGATGCTACCAGTTTCGTTGTATCGAGTTATGGTTTGATACACAAACATTTTATTCACATTCAAATGCTGGAGCTGACGAATTATTGCTGTTTGTGAATTTCCACCCAAATACAGTGCAATTACACTATTACGTTTGAATTCCATTAAGATTTTTTTATGAAGATATTAATTTAGAACAATTATTTGTTGACCACATGTAAACAACTAACCAAACTTCAATCTGTCAAAAAATTGACGCGCGAAAAGGACAACTACACAAATGACGGCAGAGTGAAGTCAGTAACATTTGGTCTCAGCCACCCTGTACTGTTTATCTTCTCTTTTGGTTTTTTAACTTAAAAAAACTGTTCCTACTATCATTTTCCAATTTCCTATTTTATAAGATTGTAATTTTAAATAACAAAAAATCATATTAATATTACCCTAGTTACGGTAAATGTGGATATTTACTCGAGAATTGCCAAATAGCATAAATTATATTGTACGCGTTAAGAGAAATGGTTAATTGTCTCAACACGCTATTTGAGCTATTTCCTTCTTCTAATTAAACTATTTTTAAAAATTAATTTTTACCATAAGCGTAAGTAAACGTTTTCTTATTGATCATTGGAGTAACACCATTCCAAATAGCGATTTTTTTGCCTGAGTAGATACATGAATTAAACGTTTGAATTGATTTGATTGATTGATTGATTGATTTTGAATGTACGACCAAGTTCTTAGGCTTGAGTTCCCGGATGACGCCGGGTCCACCGTACACCCTTTTTTACACATAACAAAACCGAAGGATTGGATAGGTTAGTTAAGTGGGACAGAATCGGCCCGGTTACAGACACCTAGGTATAGCCGATAGTTAGTAACACAAAGACAACACAATTCTAATCTACTAGATGAAGGATAAAGGCTTAATAGGTTAATGGATAACGATGGTATTGGTCTTCAACAAGTGCTTCTTTAAAACGGCAACCTAAGAAAAAATATTATTATTTCACATGCATTTGGAATTTTCCTGAAATTTAATTCTATTAATACTTTTCGGCTTCCTAACCAAAATTGGTTGACTCGACCCGTTACAGACACCTATGTAAAGTCGTTAGTAATAAAATGACAACACAATTCTAAACTACACAATCAGCAATTACAATGAAGCATTAATTCACAAATTCACAAGCATCTGTAAATTTCCTGAAATTTAATTCTAAATTCATATTTTCCGGCTTCCTAAATAATTGAAACATTTATTAATTTAATCATTCTGCAACTCCGCAACTTACAGTAGAATTTCCTGAAACCAAAGTTATTTGAACTATATTCCAAATAACTCTAAAATTCAATAGTATTTAACCGTTGAATTGGGCCAACACGAAATAGCAAAAAAAAAACCAGATTAACTAGATTAACTACCGGATTGCATTCAAATATCCCTTAACATATCCATCCATTAAAATATCCTAAATAATTTAGAATTCGCAAAAATTTCGTATGTTTACTAAATTTTTTTTATAAAACTGACGAGTTTTTCCCGACGCCCAGCCTTTTTCACAAGGAAACAAATACTTTTATCACTACTTTTGCACTAGTTCTGGAACTTCTTCTACGTTTGCTGGGGATATATCACATACAATTAATCTCAGACATGACACATGCGACTCGTCTATGACTTGTCACCTCGTATTAGACTTGTCATAAACGATTCATCTCAGACTGGTAACAAACGTAAATTAGTAATTAGTGTGTCGTCAATGGCTTTCCTGCTGGAAGGTAATATTTAAGTAAAGGCAACAAGATAAAATTTGAAAAAATTATTCTAAAATGAATGATAAATAAGTTTATTTTATAATTTTTATAATTAAATATAAATCGTACCAGTATCTTAAAAGAGGGATAATATGTACTCGTATATTAAATATATTTGAATAAGATTTCCTGAGAACCGAATAATTTTAATATAATAGCTCGGCACTGTACATGTAGATTAATATTTAGGGTTGATTTGAAATTGGGAATTAATAATTATAATTCTTGTACTAAAACAGTCAAGATTGGCAACGTTGCATTTTATGACAAACATCCAGTCGTTGGTGTATTGAAGTATACAAACCTTCTCTTTCTTTTGAATAATTATATTAATTATATCAAATATTTCTAACTTTTCAGTTACATAGATATAACGAAGTTGCCGATAAACAATTCTTTATGTTAAGATTGTTAAAATCCCAAATCCAATGCAAATAATATTTCTTTTTATAAAGCAAAAATATCGCTAATAAGCTGTGAGAAAATACTAGTAACCCATTGAGTGTCACAAAAAGGCAATTTTGCGGTAAATAATAGGATTCGTTACCAACTCCAACATAGTTGCAATTAATCTTGCAAAAATGATGAATTATGAAGGAAATACAATATAGAAAACAGCTAATCATAAATTACCTACACTATATTCTCAATGCACAGAAGAAATACGGAAACGGAAAATTCTATCGCTAATCAAACCAAAATAAAAATATAACAATTTATTACACAAACGCTGAATAATAGGATGAAGGAACATCACCAAAATAGCTCTCTCCGAAGATCTCCGAAATCAAAGCGTGGAAGAAACCACCTCTACAAACAATCGTAGTAAAATGTACCAAGAGAATTTTGCAATGTCCATCCAGGAGCTAAAATTACCTCGAAACGATCCCAACAGACGGCATGAATCTTCCCACCATGAAACCACTACCATCCACCAAGCGACCTCCTGCCAACACCACCATTCAACAAAAACCACGCTTCACAAAGCCGTGACGAATCCATGACAGATCACAAACGAACCATGGCAACCCTACAGCCCAAAAACTTCAGCGTACGATCGATCATACCAAAACTCCCAAAATGATTCAGCCCCCGCCAAATCGACGGCAAACTCCAACAAAAACACCCGAAGCATTCAGCAATGAAACCAATTTGGACATACAAATCCAACATTCAGGCAATGATTCAATACAAAACTGCAAATCTGCCCTCATACACTAACAAATGAGAACTACCTCAAGTCCTAAACAAAACAACTCAAAACAGTCAAAAATACCTTATAAATACAGGTAACGACAGAACACACATGAACACAACTCTCCGCAAGTTGAGAAACACAACGTTCAACGAACAACCACCACAAACGGCAGACACCGAGCCATTACTCACCATGAACGAAACCCATTAAAATCACTCCAAATATCAAAAAAGATTCACTGCAATACAGCTGTAGCACATCCTCGCCGCACATCCTGTGTAAACCAATCACACACATACACCACTCGTCAAAATCTAATCCAGTTTTCGCACCACAGAGAAAAAGTATAACCCCCTCCCAATCGCCAAAAATATACATTCCTTTATATGTACAATATTCATTTTGCGCGATCTCGACCTGCGACAACATCCACCCCTTGCCGATGACGCCAACCCAGGTCGACAAGGAGAGGTCAACGTCAGCCGCCTCTCCACAACGACGGCAAAAAATCTCACAAAGTTAACAAAAGTCTAAATTATTATACATATAACAAATCAACAAATTATGAACAATTAAAGTCTAATCGACTTTCCCAATTCACAAATTGAATCATCCACATTCAAGAACATTTAGTGCAAATCCAAAGAAATTCGCCCATTTAGACAACGTAATACGAAGTCTTAGTGTAATCCACTACAAAAATATAAATACAACCGTGAGAGAGCAGAGAATATTATACGATCATTTTGTTTATATTTTGCGCATCCCATATACCATATTTTCACTTATATGTATATCCTTAAATAAAAAAATTAAAAGAAATAAGGATTTCAGTACTACATGCAATAAAGACTTGATATCCAAATTTTAAATTAGCTTTTTGGTCGTGATTTGTTCAACTTTTCCAAGAAAATACCATCTACTCATATAACGAAATTCAACAAAATCACTGTGTACATAAAAAACTATAAACAATACGTATGCGAGAGAAAAAACAAAATTATAAAAATTAGAGACCACGACAGTATTTTTCATAGAAACAGATTACATAGAATGAATGCTAGCAACTGTCGTCACAAACTGTTTCATACCACAACAACACAAATAACTCATCCATACGATTCATTGATTATTATGTAATAAAATATAATGTATAATGTAAAATAAAGTAATAAAAATAACACTTATCTTAAGCATGCTTTGTAATCAAAAAAGTCCTACAAATTGAATATTAACATACAATGCGTACGATGCATTCAAACAACGGTGTCGAAAAACATATAAACGAAATTGTTATATACATATCCCACACCATTGCAAGCGCACCGCACACAAATTAACATATTAACACAATACGTATAACTTCTCACTTTACTTATTACTTCTTTACACACAAATTATTATTAATATTATTATTTATTTATTTCATAAGACATATATTAATAAATAATATTATGATTAATATTATAATTAATCAATTATTAACACATATTTAAACTATTTATTTATTTATTTAAAGGAGAGACAAAAATCACGTCTTTCCTTTACGACGTTCAATCGCCGACCATGAATTAAACGTTTGAATTGATTGTAGTTAAATTATATAATACGAATAATGTTCATGAACTTCAGGTATTGTTCAGAAAATAAAAAATTTAAATAAATTGATGCTAAGACCAACCTAAATGTGTAAGTGGGTGGTTTTATTATTGCCCCTATTATGGTTTTCGCCTACGCGTCACTAGGCGACGATGAGTCGCCGTATTTATATTTTGGTATTATGATTCTCGCCGTGAGAGCGATGTGAGAGAGTGATGTGTAAAAAACGATCGCCTAAAATTTTTAGGTGATGAATGTGATGTAGTACGAATAAAGTTTTTGAAGGTTACAGGACAAATAAAAAATAATGGCTACCAGCGATAATGTAAGTTTTTTTCAATAATTTTTACGCTTATAAATAATTTGTTTACCAATTTTATATATATATTAGATATATAAATATAAATATATATATATATATATATATATATAAAGGGTGTTTTTTTAAGAGGTTGCCGATTTTTTTTTTGAATAAAACACATATAAAATTATGAAATGACCAAAATTTTTTTTTATTTGGTAGATAATTTTTTGGCATTTAACATTTAAACACAATTTCTGGCATATGGCTACCACGACTATTTTTCACAAATGTCATTCTGGAGGTCCAATTTTCCAGCACTTTTTCAAGCATTTGAGGGCGTATGTCAGCAATGACACGTTGAATATTGGTTTCCAAAGCGTCAATCGATTGAGGTTTATCCACATAAACCAATGACTTCACGTATCCCCACAAAAAGTAATCGAGTGGCGTCAAATCGCACGAACGCGGAGGCCAATTCACCGGACCATTTCTCGAAATAATGTTGTCGTTGAAAGTTTCTTTCAATAAGTCGATTGTTTCACGTGCTGTATGGCAAGTGGCACCATCTTGTTGAAACCACATTTCATTCATATCCATATCTTCAAGATTTGACAACAAAAACTCATTTAACATGGTTCTGTATCGATTTCCATTCACGGTAACGCGTCGTCCTTCCTCATTTTTAAAGAAATATGGACCGATGATCCCACCAGCCCATAGACCGCACCAAACAGTACATTTATCAGGATGCATTGGTAATTCTAGAACGGCGTGTGGATTATCTTTGCTCCAAATGCGACAATTTTGTTTGTTGACGTATCCATTTAACCAAAAATGCGCCTCATCACTGAAGAGAATTTTACGGTAAAAAAATGGATCTTCGTTCAATTGATTTAACGACCAATCACTGAATTCACGGCGCAAACGATGGTCGTGTGGCTTTAATTCTTGCACCAATTGAATTTTGTATGGCACCAAACCCAAATCTTTACGTAAAATTTTCCATAAAGTCGATGGACAAAGTCCAATTTGCTGAGCACGACGACGAATCGATAAATTGTCGTTTTCTTCGACACTGGCCTCAACGACAGCAATATTTTCTTCTGTACGAACTCTTCTCATTCTTGTCGGTGGCTTGGCATCCAAAAGAGTGAATGTAGACCGAAATTTGGTAATTACGTTCTTTATGGTGGTCTCTGACGGACGATTATGTGCACCATAAAATTCACGAAGTGCTCTATAAACATTTTTAATTGAACACTGATTTTGAAAATAAATTTCCACGATTTGAAAACGTTGTTCTGGAGTTAACCTATTCATAATGATTTGCCAAACAATACTGAGTAGAAATGCCACTTTGAGCTGTCAAAACAACTGTCATAAAATAAAACGACATCTATCGGAAAAACAAACCTCCTAAAAAAACACCCGTTATATATATATATATATATATATATATATATAAATATATATATATATATATATATATATATATATATATATATATATATATGTATATATATATATTTATATTTATATATATAATATACATATATATAAAATTGGTGAACAAATTATTTATAAGCGTAAAAATTATTGAAAAAAACTTACATTATCGATGGTAGCCATTATTTTTTATTTGTCCTGTAACCTTCAAAAACTTTATTCGTACTACATCACATTCATCACCTAAAAATTTTAGGCGATCGTTTTTTACACATCACTCTCTCACATCGCTCTCACGGCGAGAATCATAATACCAAGAACAAATAACGACCAAAAATAATGCGGCGACACATACTCTCTCGCCAAAATAAAGGTGAGAACCATAATACTAAAATATTGCTCACACGAATCTAAGTATCACGGCGAAAGAGTGGTGAAGCGATGGTGAGGCGAGAACCATAATAGGGGCATATAACACAGCCATTTACACGAGTTTGCCTCATTTTCGTTTCTTCCGATATAGAGACACTATCTACAGTTACTTTCGTTGGAAATTATGCCTTTGAACAGTGCATTATCAGCGTTATTCCTTACCGATGGATGCCATATTTTTCTATTGCCTTGTTTTTAAATATTATTTACTAATACAGTCTTTTCTCCTTATAACGACGTTATTAATTTCGTATGATTTATAAAATATAAATTTTGCGAGTATACAAACCGCCGGCAAAATACACGAGGGAGTAACTAAACAACAGTATGGGCGAGGCAACGAGTGTAGTATGTATTTGAGATGAGAAAATCAGATGTATTTTTAAATTAAATATAAAAAGGCGATAAAGATGAAAACCAATTGTCAGCATAGTTATTGATTTTCCCGGTTTTCGATATTTGATTATTTAATTATTTATTTTTCATATCATTTCCGATAACATTTTTGCTTTGTTATAATTTAATGAGACAATTTTGTAACAAGTTTTCAATTTTATTTCAAATATGAAATTTTCGCGTACCTAAAACAGTCAAGATGGGTTTACATGGTTCACATGTATGTATTATTTTGTTATGTATGAATAACATAAGACATGACTCATTCATTTTATATTTTTTTACATTTCTTTCTAGTTTTTTTTCCATTTTAGGATGGTTTAACACATAAGTAATGTAATTTTTTTCTATTATTTTTATAGGAAAACCTAAGGAAACTTCCATTTGAAATTATTATCCTTATGAAAATGCCTCAAAATGTTACAGTGATTTGAAAATACTTCTTCATCAGAAATGAAATTATTAATATTTTAAATTAAAAGTACCTATTTGAAAGGATAGATTTTTCTTTTATAATCAGATTATGTAAAATAAAAACGAGGTGCTTTATAATGTTTTGTATTAATATTAATAATAAATTGTTTGTTTTTCAACTAGGATAATCGAATATTTTATTTTTGAGTTTTCGAAATTTAAATAGATTTTGGAATACTTAATTAATAGAATTTTGTGCAAAAAATGAAAAAATTGTGTTTATTTCACTAGTGTGGAGTTGTTTCTATAAATTCCAAAGCGAATGGTATAATCACTTTGAGTAAAATAGTCAACTACTCCTTATTGTTGCATATCATTTTTCTGATTATCGCCAAAAAATGCATATTAGTATTAGTTTCGATTATATACAAACAAGAGTCCGTTTAATCTAAATTCTACTCACCCGGAGAAGTGGATTATATCATTATCATCATTCTCCACGCATTTGGATTATTTCAAAAATCCTATTTTCCACTAGAGATTTTATCCATTGATTTGGCTTGCACATCAATTTATAATGTTATTTTAGCGCAAGCAGAACTTGACATCGCAAGATTGATTGAAATGTATGACCAGGCAATTTAGCGAGACTCCGGGATGACGCCGCTCCCACCATACACCTTTATTACATTTAACAAGATGGAAGGATAGGATAGGCATGTTAAATATGGCCAAATCGCCCGGTTACAACAGCCACCTAAGTAGTCAATAGTTAGTAAATTGTTAGTTGAAAATATAATGCGAGGCGGTTAGCACAAGACAGCACAATTTTGATTTTTTGGATATAAATATTCAGCAATCAGCATCCTAAAAAAATTTATAATTAATAAAGCGGCCATCTTAATGGAAAATTTTCCAAAATAAAACGTCATTATTATGAGTTAAAGATTCATTATTTAGAAAAATGTACGATAAAAAAACATTAAATTATACTTTTATAAAATTATGTAATGCAATATAATGATTAGTATTAACTAAATTAATTTGGTTCTCTTAAAACGAATAAAATAAACAACTAAGGTGTTTATATTAAATATATATAGTTTTTTTTTGGTGGCGATGTTATAAACTTTATATAAATAAAAAACAGTCCAAATTTTCGGTATTTTGTACCATCATCAGGGACGTAAAACTTCTATAATTTTTAAACAACAAAGTTTTATACAAGAAAAATTAAGATTATACAACAAAGAAATATGTATTTACATTTTAAATATAAACAAATACAATAATAATTTTTCATGTCATAAAAATATATATGTAAATCAAAATATAAATAAAACGTTTTTTAACTTCAACTACAGAAAAAACAATAATTGTAATTGAATTATGTAGTCAACCTTGACACAACATGAATAATCGACTTAAACAATTTTTTTAATATGTAATTCATTTTTTTTTTTTTGAAAACAAGTATTTTTTAAGAAAAACTCATGAATTAAAATTTTATTTTAATCAAGTGTAATTTTTAATGATGTTAATATAACAACTATGTAGTTTTTAATATCAACCTTAACTGGATTCTTTGATACCCATATGTTACACGCTTTTTTAAATTATCTATTTCTTTTAATTTTTTCATATGATAGTGTAATCGCATTATCAAAGTCAAAACTGTGATTTGTTACACGGTAATGTTTAGCTAAACCTGATCTGTAATGATTGACAGTCCAAAAAACTATATATTAAAAATAAATCGAATCCAAATATTGTAGTATCGAAGCAGGAAAAATCGCACGACGGTTCTCATCTTCAACGGATAATCTTGCCATCCCTAATCTAATGCAAGTATGTTTATTTATAAAAATAAAAAATGACCAAACGTTGAAAAATAGCTAGTCTGGAATCTATAAGGTAATTTATCAATAACTATGTAACAGTTTTAGAATCCCCGATACCTAAACAAATTAATACATTACAATTTATTCCCAACCTAATAACCCAATCGCTTGTTCAACGCTTTAATTATAAAATAAATCAAAAATTCTAACTACGTTCTAACAGAAAATCAGAATTAAAATACACGACTCCGTTCTCTTCATTTTTATAACACGTTATAAAACGTCTATTATATTTAATAACCAAAATACATAATAACGCTTCTTATTTCCTTGAAATACTTTCACGAAGCCAGTACATATAATAAACTTAATTTTCTTGAACGAACAAAAATCAATAATCTACTTGATCTAGTCAATTAATATTTTGATTTCTAATCATAAAAAAAAAAAATTATCCGCCATGATGACACCTCAGTTTCCAGGAAAGCGGTCGGCACCTTCGCGTAATCTAATAAATAAAGAAAAGAGACATATATTATTACAAAACTTTAACAAACTAAAAACCCCAACAATTGTAAAGAATTAAATTAATTTTTTTCTACCTTGAAATTATTCAATTATTTAATGACTAAGGCTAATTATTTGTGTTTGGGCGCCATCTTCCTCAGGAAGAACCCGTCACGCGTTTAATGTGTACCGGCTATGGCTCTAAACACTATGAGACCTGGGCGTAGGTGTTGAATAATTTCTCAGTATATACAAAAAAAATCACTAATGAATTACTTTGATTAATTCCGGACCAATAAGATAATTTGGAAAGGTCAAAGGATAAGTTCTTTTATTTTTAGGAATAAGAATAAATTAATTTGCTTACCAGTAACACGTGGCTACTTATTACACAAGTGTCTACTCATCAAAATCATGCGAACGATCTAAAATAGCTGTATGGGCTGGCCGATCGACTATCGTTCGTATATCACATCCAAAACATGTGCTGCCAAATAACTTAATTTTTTTTTCCCGGAACAACGTTTTACTGAAGGTTACCATCTACATGATATGGATCCGTTATGCCACGTTCCAATAAAACGGCAATTAGTTGAGACGCTTTGTAGCACGTGGCTCAATGTTACCCGGTGAATTTTGGTTTCCTACGTCACAATAAAATATGTGTAGCAGTTGCAAATAACCGTTGCGAACTCCACCTACTTACGGTTTCCGTGCACAAAACCCAAGATTTTGTCGATTCGGTGCACTTACAATCAAAATGTTTCTTTTTCACACACCACCAACAAACGTTCAAAAAAAAACTTGGTACCAATCCCATATCACTACAAAGTTCTATGAATATTCATAATCATACTATCACAAAAGTATACTTATCTCGACTCAGGGATGTGTAGAAAATCCAAATTCCGGTCCATAGAAAATAATTATTAATATTTCTTCCTCACGTACTCGAACCCACTTTCTTTTTTATGCTACATTTCACCCATCTAGGAGCCAGCTTCGAGCTGAAATTTTTAACTGCGTTTGATAGCTGAAAGTAGATTATTGATTTTTGTTCGTTCAAGAAAATTAAGTTTGTTATATGTACTGGCTTCGTGAAAGTATTTCAAGGAAATAAGAAGCGTTATTATGTATTTTGGTTATTAAATATAATAGACGTTTTATAACGTGTTAGAAAAGCGAAGAGAACGAAGTCGTGTATTTTAATTCTGATTTTCTGTTAGAACGTAGTTAGAACTTTTGTATCACGCGTTACATAAATGGCAAAATTAATGTACGATAGTCAACTATTGTCTATATCTCATTTTCAACAGCATTAAATAAATTATAAATCATATAATTGACAACCAGTCATAATTATTTACCCAACCTAGAACAAGCTAACCAAAACATTTCCCAATTTACAGTCTCCCGAACAACCTAGAAAATAATTTAATTAAAGAAGTGCCATGAACCCCGAAAATATAAAACTACCTAAGTACAGCAATATTTGTCGATATTTAAATTTTATTCTGTAGCCTGCAAGCCGTCTATAATTTCAAAAATTCAAATATCCGCTGAAATATTAAATTCATTAGCAAATCCGACAGCCATTATGACTCCTACCTAGTCTGCTTCCATGAAAAGTCATGAAAAATTTGCAACCTTCTTAAAAAAAATAGTAAATAGAATTAAAATTTAATTTAAACAAGAAACTGGTAAATATATAATTTTCTTGGGTTACAAATTTAGATCACAAACTGATTAACTCGCGGCAACATATTTGTAAAACAATTAAATTTATTTTTCAACCAACGTTTCGAAATGTCTATTTCATTATCAAGGTAACTACAATTAATAAAAAGGAAAAGAAAAAACGGCAATCACAACTAGACATAAATTATGCTCACTTAAAAATTATGTATACAAATCAAAATTATATAATGACAAATCACCTGCATAAAATAATTTTATAAATGTATTGTTAAAATAAAAAAGAAACTGATAACACTGTTGTAATGTAACTTTATAAAATTTCCAACCACCGAGTGCCAGTGTTGTTAAGTAGTTTTAGGAGATAAAAACTACCTCGAAACACATGCATTGACTACATGAGTAAACTACAATCGCCCATCTTTCATTCTTATAAATTTAAATCATTGTAAATTTACGGCTGTGTATATAAGGAAGTAAGTAGAGAACCTAGAAGCGCAATAAAATTTAGATGTTTGCTTTCCTGAATTATTTTAATAATTATTTATTTTCTAAACTTTAAAATCAAAATAACCACTTTTTTAAGAACAACTTACAAAACATGTTCAATTCACAAAAAATCGAGGTTTTATGTCAAAATTTCATTTTCATTCTCTCAACAAAAGGTAAAGAGTAAAAATTACAATTTAAACCATAATAAGAGAAATGCGCATGCGTATAAAAAACTACATTGACGTCATTAACTACATTAACTACACTTAACTACATTAACTACTTTAACTACATAAACTACATGGTAAATGTAGTTAATGTAGTTTTTTAAAAACTACATGTAATTTAACAACTCTGCCACCGACACTTCAATATTCCATATAACCATATTCGTTTGATCTATTAAAATAATATTATTAAATCAATTGTCGTAAGTCAAATTAAATCCTAAATATACAATTAAATTAAATTAAAATAAGGAAAATTAAAATTAATTTGAAATTAGAGTTCGACCTATAATTAAAAATTTGTAATTTGGTTAATAATGAAATGATATTATATTCCTGGCGACGGCAATTATCTCTTCAATGGAGTTCTTGAAGCAAACTAACTTCGATCTGAAACTGTCAATTATATGGATACTTCACAAATCACTTGATTGATTCCTAACTATATTTATTTAAAATAAATTTCTCTAATAATAAGTATTTACAATTATTTTAAAAGAATTTTAAAAAGCAATATAGTATTTTATCATTTTTCTCAACTTCTTGTTTTATGGAGTTGAACAATTTGGAATCTCTTATACCCAGTCAAACCTATTGAAAGAGCTTATAAGGAAGGAAATCCTTAATAACAAAATATTGATCTAAATCAGCTCAACCCGAAATTAAAACGTGTTTTGGTTATGTGCAAAATTAATCAGAAATTAATTTCTAATAATTGCTGCGTTTTTCTGAAATATGGTGTTCGAGACCGCGATAAAATAAAGGGAAAATACAGGGACATTTAGACTAAAAAATTTAGAACAACAACTTTAACCAACTTCAAGCCAATCATTTTGACATTTAACTTTTGGTTTATAATTAAACACAATACTATTCAATATTAAAATAAATTAATTAATTTCACCAGCAAACATTAAGATATCCATTTTTTCTTATTAAAAACACAATTCAGTCATTTCATTTTCATTCTTTCAAATTTCCAGTTGTAAATGAAATAAGGAACAATCAAAAAATTGTGTACTAAAAAAATTTCCCTGTTTCGTCAGTTCAGCAATTCTTAAGTATTTTGATGAACTCGGTTGTACTCTACATAATATCCAGAGTTGTTCAGAGTTGTTGAGAACAAGCATAAATAAACTTTCTTCGATAATATAATGCAAGATATTGACTTAGTATAAGGTCTTTAGGATTCGATTGAGTAAATCCGAAGCACAAATATTTTAATAATATGTGAATTGTTTAAAAAACCAAAATATAATTTATCGCGGTCTAGAGCAGCTGTTTCAAAAAAACGCAGCAAATAAAACCCAGTATTGTTAACTGTGTAGTCTGAAAGCTATAAAGGAAATATAGTATTAATATTGAATATCTCGGACGATTCTAGAATGTTAAATTCCTAAATAAATTAAATCAATAAATTTGAATATTAATTATCAATTAGTTAACAAAATTAGAGACAGAAACATTTTTAAATGAATTATTATTACTAATTACAACTAATTGGAGCCACATTAATTGACTTTTAAATTAATTTTTTTTAATTAGAAAATAGTACGGCTTCAAAGATCTTCTGTCATCATTAGAACTAAATAAATTAGCTTAATCAGAAACTGCAATGAAATAATAATGAACAACTGATAAACCTCGACAACTCTAAACTGCTAATCAAATTTAAATATAATAAACTTAATAATTGTTAAAATTTCTCAGCGCTGTTAGGGACTGTAGAATTACAGATATTCACTAAACACCATCAACCTTATCGATATTTGATTAATTTTAATTTAACGATAAAGCTATAACAAAAGATTTCAAGCGCCCCTAAGAAGTAAAACAAAAAATATAAAAAAATCGACTGTAAAGTAGATCATCATATTCTTTCTATTTATGTTTTCCGTAAAACATATTTCTCTTTCACGCAGCAGTAAAATGAAAATTAATTTCCAGTTCAGTGAAATTTTATACATGAAAAGAATGAAAGCACAAAAACGTTACCGTATAGTTTAATCGAAATATAGAATGTATTCCGAAAAACAGCAGCAACTACAACAAAATTATGACATTAAAGAAAAAATTATGTTATTCCACAACATAACATAGCAACACAACAAGGGACAATAAAAGAAGAATTTGTGGTGTTTCTCTGCAGCTCGTATAAAGTAAAGCAGTGGTACAGAGGTGGTGATGATAACCATTTTCAATAGCTATTTATATACAAAATATTTTTACCATGATAAAATTCTATCCAATATTTATATTTATCACATAATTAATCCAACATATTCAATTTGTAAGTGGTTTTATTGAGTAGTTGTTGGTAAATTGAAGTAAATTTTGATCGTGAGAGGATTGTTTGTTTTTACTCGTTGTAATAAATGTTTATTTTATTATTACGTTCTGTTATAAAAAAAACATTACGATCGTGGGTGCTCATATAGTTTTAATTAGTGCATTTATAGCAATAAACAAAACAAAAATTAAAACAATTATTATTTTAATTATACTGAATTATTTTTATTTACTGATAATTAATAAAAATATACGAACGAACGGAAACATTGAATAACCACGCGCCTCCATCGAAAAATATAATTGTAGTGAAGTTTTTATTATTGATCGTTAAAGACTGATATTAATGAGTTCTGTTAATAACAGCGCTAGAAGTTCAATTCTTACACGACTGTGATATAACTTTTCTATTAGTAATTTTATGTGCTGGTTTTACAATATTTTGAATATTCAGCGCTAAGAAGTTGTAACTTAAGTGGATTTATTTGTACAATTCATAAATCGCATAATTCGTACAAAATATTCATGAACCCATTGTGTTATGGCTTTATACTTTTCTCCTGTTTTTATTGTAGTTTTTTGTGTATTAATAAAACAGAACTATGTAGTCGCAATTTGTGAACCCATATTTTGAGTTAAAAAAATTAATTTACATACATTTTTCTAATTCTATCTAATCTACTCCATACTATTAGTTAAAGGAGCGCAGTTGTTTCACAAGTTGCTTCTATTTTTTTTTTACTTTTTCAATACTACCAGTGATTTTTCCGTAGATTAGTATATCGGTACTTCATATAAAGAGTGAGTTATTTAATAACTAGCAGGCTTTTACTATATATCAGAAAATGTACAAGATAGGAAAAAATTTCTTATAATGAAAATTGTTCAGTGTCGTGGGGGTCGGTTAGTGGTGATCTTGAACGATCTTGAAACTCATTAGTAGTTTGAGAGATATTGACAAAAGTTAGTTTTTTAAATTAGAACCTATACTTGTGAATCCACCTTTTAACTAAGCAGAATAACTATTTTTTGTTCATACAAAATTATCCGTTTTCAGAGTTATCAGGAAAAATTGATCTGCATTACAGTAAAACAATTTTCTCTAAGTTCTAAACTATTTCGTTGTAACGAAAAATAAAAATAAATAAAAACAATTCTTCTTTGATTTAGCAGTACCTAAATTAAAAATTTAATCAATAATTGAAAGAAGAATTGGTTATATTTATTTTTATTTCTCGTTCCAACGAAACAGTGTTAGGTCTTTGTTTTGCTTTATAATCAAAAGGTGTACTCAATAGTATAGGTTCTAATTTAAAATAATTAACTTTCTTCAATATCTCCCAAGCTAATGAGTTTCAAGGTCATTCCAGACCACCATTAAACGTCTCCCTCGATACTGAAAAATTTTCATTCTAAGTAATATATGTCCTACCTTGCCACGTTTCCGAGATAAAAGTCTGGCATTTTTATTAAAACCTCACCCTGTAGATGAAATGCATAACCCTAGAAATATAAGCTCCATTTAGCGCCAATATGAGTAACAATAACTATGATACTTAATAAACACATTTTTTTAAAATCATTTTTCATCACAAAAAATGTGTTTATTAAGTATCAGTGTGTTTCGCCAAGTGTACCTACGGCAAATAGTGTTAAAATTAATAACTAAGATCATCAAATAATGCGTGTTTTTTAGAGGTTCACATCTTTAAATTGGCAACATTGTTTTGTTTGACAATCGATTCGACAGCTGACATTTGCTTTGTCATTAGTTTGATTTGCCATTTCATAATTAATACTCACGCCAGAGCAACTTGCAAGCGTTGCAATTGATTATCAAAATAATGGTTCTGTTCGCCAAACTCATTGTGCATTACGTCCATTTTACCGTCTTCATAATCGTCCATCAGAGCGGGTAATTCGGATACTATGGATCGTTTTCGCACCACGTATACTGTAAATGATATTACGCATCCAGTAAGAAGTCGTGCGTACAGTGCGTACCGAACAAGCGATAGACGCTCTACAGCGTACCCAAATCAATCAATTCGTCGTCGTTCTCTGCAACTGGAGATTTGTCCATCCACTTTATGGAAGATTTTATCTAAGGATCTTGGTTTACGTGTTTACAAAATTCAACATGGGCAGGAATTAAAGCCATCCGACCATTGCAAACGCCGCCAATTCGGCTAATGAGCTGAAGCACTAATTGATATTGATGTTGATTTTAAATTTTGGTCAGCGATGAACTTTACTTTTGGTTGAATTTAGTACGTTAATAAACAGAATTGTCAGATTTGGAGTGAAGATAATCCACAAGCCTTTGCCGAAACACCATTACATCCAGAGAAAATCACTGTCTGGTGAGCTTTATGGGACGGCGGAATCATTGGTGCATATGTCTTCAAAAACGATAATGGGCGGAATGTTACAGGCAACGGTGAAGGGTATAGAGACATGAATTCTAACTTTTTGTACCCCAATTGGCTGGCATAAATCTTGCTGATATGTGTTTCCAACAGGACGGTGCCACATGCCACACAGCATGGGATACAATTAATTTACTCAAAGAAACATTTGATGAAATACTAATTTCACGTAATGGTCCTGTTAATTAGCAACCGAGATCGTCTGATCTATCTCCATTAGATGGGGATATTCTTTGGGGATATGTTAATTCACTTGTCTACGCCTATAGACCAAAGACGATTGAATACTTATAACACAACATTTAGCAAGTTATTAGCGAGATACGGCCGCCATTGCTGCGAAGAATGATCGAAAACATGACGAAATCATATTCAAGCATTAATGGCATTAAATTATCTATCCAATAAAGCTAGTTTCACTGATATTCAAAATGTTTTTCTTTGTTCTATTTTAAGTTAAAATTGTGAACCTCTAAATAAACACCCTTTACTTATACTAAATATACTTCCCAACCATCAATTTTTCATGGCCTAATTTCAGGACCGCAGATAAATTTATAATAAATA
Source organism: Nephrotoma guestfalica (assembly GCA_963691935.1). NCBI lineage: Eukaryota > Metazoa > Arthropoda > Insecta > Diptera > Tipulidae > Nephrotoma > Nephrotoma guestfalica. The sequence goes on from OY829915.1 coordinate 95,731,918, forward strand.
TTATTTATCTATAATAAAAGAAAAAAGAAAAAATTCTTACACGCACGGAGTTTGGTGTCTGAATGAATTATGATGGAAAAAATGAAAGAATAGGTTTCGTAGGCTAGGAAACAATTCACTAGTACTACATGTATGTACAAGGTATTATTCAAAATATATGGACAAATATCACATGGACATTTTTTCAAATCACTGTGCTTATGGGATCGAAACTGATTGTTACGATTCTTCCAGATTTTCCATCTAAATAGTAGAGTCAAACTATTAAAAATTTATCCGCAGTTCAGAAACTGAATGATGTTTAGTTGGTAAATTGAATGAGTATAATTTGATGATCATTGTTGTTGTCATTCAGTTTGACGCTAAATGGAGCTTATATTCTTACGAATGCGCATTTCTGAATTGTACTGAAATGTACTAATGTACGGAACAATCACTGGTTGTATTTTAAAACTTATAAATTTCATTACCAACACTTTCAAGATCTTTCAGTTTCATTATAAGTTTGATGATAAAATAATCCACAAATTCCAATCAAAATAATTCTCTAATTAATAATTCAAAATGAAAAGTAAGGCTTTCAGAATATGTTGGAAGCGACAACTCGAATTACTTCTTAACTATGTCAAGGAACAGGGCGCACATTCTCAATTACGTTCTTTCTTTTTTTATAAGTATGTGGTACATATTTTTACATTTTTCCAACTTTGTTACCTTATCGAAATTTTGCCATCTGTGGATAAACTATTTGTTCCAACTTATTCCACAGATCTTTAAAAAATCATTGGAGAATTAGTTCGTGATACTGAAAATAAAATATTCATAAAATAGAGTTTTGAAATTTTCGATAAAGTTGCCGACCATTTTGATAGAAATTACTGAAAAATGATATGATTAATAAAGTTTCATCTTTGACAATCGTCATTTCGTCTTCCTACCGTCAAACGTCAGTGATTAGGCTACTACAGTGATTAAATATGTTTTCACATGTGTTGTGTACTTTTATCACTGTTACTTAAATTATAATAATTATATATATATTAATTATAAATAAAAACCAGTTTTATTTTTTTATAGTGATAATAATTTAATTAAATTTTTTTTTTAAAAATCGATTTCGGAAATGTTTCCTTCCCCAGTTTATGAATAACTATTCTGTTCAAGAGTTATTGATAAATTGAGGAACGAAAAATTTCCGAAATCGATATTTAAAAATCAAATATAAAAAAATTATTATCATCCATCGTAAAGAAAACTTAATAAATATATTTAAAATTTTTTAAAAATAAAACTAACTTTTATTTATAATTAATTTCAATTGTTGTTTCATTTCTGGCATGTAGTGTATGGATCCATTTATGATTCGTCAACAGTCACGAAACCCCGCGGAAACTTTCAGATTGCACTTAAACATGATCAACAGTGCTCCGAAGCTGTCATACGACGTGTTTTTGTATTGTAATATTGTTCATCGGCATGCCCCTTCACTTTGATTTCCTCAAACAACTTCCCATTTAAAAATTTAATTAAATTACTAACCGATATTGCTCTTTCCATGGTTGCAAACAAACACAAATATTCCACTCTCAAGTTCAATAGCTTTGATGTTCGAAAGATGCCTTTAATTGCTATTAGTCGTGGAGCATGAGTACTTATTATACAGCTCTCCCTATTAAGCTTTAGACTAGAGAAGTAATAGTACTTCTATTTTGAGTCAATTTTTTATTTTTATTTATTTTGACCCAATATTTTTATTTACGAAAACAATTTTGTCAGTGACGCCAGTCGATTCTTTCATTTCGTAAGCTAGCTAAGGCTAGACCTAGAATGAGGAAATAAAAATATTGTTTATGATTTTTCGATTAAATAGGTCGTATGTATGAACGTGTTTTTGTATTATATATATTATATTGGAAGGGAAGAATCGTCCTTGATTTTCTGCCTTTCTTTCGAATATCGTGTGTTTGTATGTCGTATTTATATTTGTATGTTGTTCTGGTTTTCCCAATTCGTACCAAAATGTTATATATTTATGTAGATACTTGTACATACGTACATACATAGTGGTATAACGCATATTCGTGAATAACAAATGTATATCACTCAATTTTAATTTTTAATTTTCGCGAATAAATATTTTATCAATTTTTCATTTACTGTTTTTGGGAAGTTGAAACAAATTTAAAGGTCGATTTATATGTTCTGTTCAGTTCCTACACGTATCGTGTCACACAAAAAAACATTGTTACATATATTTTCTATAGGAGTATTTATATTATCCGTTCCGTCCAGTTCCTACACGTATCGTGTCAGACAAATATTGTTGAAAATAATGTTTTGTCTGATGTCTGAAGACGAAAAAATACGAAAGAATAGCGAAAAGAAAGAAGGGAAAAGTGGAATTCATATATTTTCCAACAACAACACAAAAAAAAATTAATTTGCTATTAAAATATTTTTGGACTTTTTTCTATACCAAGTCTATACCAAAAGATACGAATATATGCAGCATGTGTGAAATTAATTAATAATATTTTTTTATATTCTCTTCTTGCCAATTAATTTTTTTTATGCTAATGTTTATCGCCACAAAATTTTTCTTATATGCTCTTTTAAATTATCCCATATATTTTATAGTTTTTTTTTATCTAATAAACTATAAAATATAAAAAAAATTGTTAAAGTAAAATAAAGTAAGGAGCATTTATACGTAATAAAGTAAAGAGCATATATAGGCACAAATCGTCTAATTTCAAATGTGAAAACATTTTCTCTTGGTATAACCTATTTTTTATTTAATTATAGTATGTATAGGGTGGGCCACATAATTTTTTTTTTAAATGCAATAAAACAAAAAGTTCTCAATATTTTTTCAAATTTATTTCTTCATTGTAAAGAACAATCCTTCCGATTAATTATGGAATACTATTTCATTCATATGACTACCTCGGCTGGCCTTGACGTACTCCATACGGTCGGTCCAATTTTTGAGCACATTTTCGATGGTATGCGGCATTATGTCTTCAATGGCAATGCGAATATTGTTCTTGAGAGCGTCAATCGTTGCTGGTTTATCGGCATAACACTTATCTTTGACGGCACCCCACAGATAATAGTCCAACAGCGTCAAATCACAGCTCCGAGGCGGCCAAATCACAACAGCATTTCGGCTGATAATTTGATCTTCGATTACAGTGCGCAAAGAATCAATTGAAACGTGAACTGTGTGGCACGGAGCGCCGTCTTGTTGAAACCAAATGTAGCCTATGTCCTCCTCTTCAAGTGCCGGGAACAAAAAATCGTTTATCATGGCGCGGTAGCGCCCACCATTGACATTAACGGCGGCTCCTTGCTCATTTTCAAAGAAAATTTATTTTCTCCGTGCCCCAAATGCGACAATTCTGCTTGTTTACATAGCCGCCAAGATGGAAATGCGCCTCATCCGGAAAGATGATTTTTTTTGCCAAAATCGGCATCTTCTTCGAGTCGATACCAAGGTCTTTATGCAGAATTCGTCGCAATCTTGTGCGTGAAATGTTCAATTATTGAGCACGATGACGAGTTGACGTTCCCGGCGACTCACGTACATTCTCGGCTACAGCATCAACATTTTCGGGTGTACGCTTGATTGGCTGCTTGGTTCGTGTTGGTTTATTAATTAGCTAGCCTGTTTCTTTAACTTTATTCACAAAATAACGCACATATGGAGCTCCAGGCGCTTCGTTTCTTTCGAAAACCGCACGCAATTTTCGCACACATTCTGCAACATTACACATGATTTTCGAAGTAATATTTCAAAATTTCCCAGCGTTGTTAAGCGAATACACAACCATTTTCGTTCAGCGGAAGGATAAAACTAACTTTCCGTCAAATCAGAAGTGACATAACCCTTACCATACTCAAAATAACCGCTAGTTAAAAAAAAGTTAGATGGCCCACCTTGTATATTTCGTGATAAACTTTATTTCCCAAACTTGCATACAGAAATGTTAAATTTCTACTAAAACATTTTTGAATTTTTCTAAATTATCGTTTACTTTATACGTAACCAAAAAATACGAAAATACACGATAATAATACGAAGAAAACGTCTAAACGGATAGTATAAATAGCCTATTTATAGCCTATTTATATTATCGGTTCCGTTCAGTTCCTACAGGTATCGTGTCAGACAAGTATTGTTGAGAATAATGTTTTGTCTGATGTCTGAAGGCGAAAAAATACGAAAGAATAGCGAAGAAAGTGGAATTCATATATATTCCAACACCATCAAAATAAAATTAAATTGCTACTAAAACATTTTTGGATTTTTTGTAATCTTTTAGTCTATACGTAACCAAAGATACGAATATATGCACCATGTGTGAAATTAATTAATAATATTTTTTATATTCTCTTCATGCCAATCTTTTTTTATGCTAATATTTGTCGCCACTAAATTTTTCTTATATGCTTCTAATAAGTTATACCATATATTTTATAGTTGGTTTAGTCTAATAAACTATAAAATATAAAAACAATTGTTAAAGTAAAATAAAGTCAGCGACATATATACGTAATAAAGTAAGGAGCATACTCGTATATAGGCACAAATCGTCTAATTTCAAATGTGAAAACATTTTCTCTTGGTATAACCTATTTTTTATTTCATTATATGTATATTTCGTGATAAACTTTATTTCCCAAACTAGCATAGACAAAAATAAAATTGTTACTAATACATTTTTGAATTTTTCTAAGTTATCTTTTACTTTATACATAACCAAAAGATACGAATATATACGATAATCATACGAAAAAAATGTTTGAACGTATAGTATAAATTGATGATGTCTGACTCGATACGTGCAGGAACTGAACGGAACGGATAATATAAATCGGCCTTAAATTGATGATGTCTGACACGATACGTGTAGGAACTGAACAGAACGGATAATATAAATCAACGTTCGAGTTTTTAATGAGATTTAAAGTGACGTTCCCTTTGCCGCATTATAAGAAATTTTAAAAATTAGACGAATTATTGAGTGAAAATTAAACCACTTCATGATATGTAGAGTATTGAGACGACTTAATAATAATTACAATTTTTATCATATTCTAACAATAATCATAATTTATTTTATTCTCCAAGGTCTACTAAATAATTTATTTTAAATTATTCTAAAAATTCCCACAAGCGCTTCCGTTAATAGCTTATAGGATTTCCACCATCCGGTTAATCAGAAACTAATTTACTTAAATGAGAATTCAATAAGAAATTGAAAGTTTATGCGAAGTCACTCCGCGTCTTAGTCAAAAGGAGCTGTCAACGACGGTGAAAACAGAATACATTGAGTTCAACAGTAGATTGTACAATAAAATAACGTTTTTCGACGGAATTAGATACATAATAAAAATATTTGTGGGGAAAATGAAAAATTATGACGTTCTTTCATCGGGTAAGATTGTTTTTACTGTTTTATTTATTTTAATTATCCAGTTAATTATCTCGCAATGAACGGATATTTCTAAAACTTATATCCATTTGACAATTTAATATTTCTTATTAATTTCAAAATATTTATTATGTAATTTAAAAATATTCCTGATGATTAAGAAATTCTTGTAAATTGTTGTTATAAATTCTGGTTTTCTAAAATATTAAGTACTTAGCAACTTCATTCAGTAGTTCTATATCATAACAGCGTTCAAAATATAATATACAAACAGTATTAAGTACAGTATTACGAACAATCGAATTGCAAAAATGCAGATCATAACATTGTACTCACACACGAAGCTAATCGACAAATTGATATATTTTCCACGCAGGTTACCATCAGTTATATGACTTTATGATCTCCATTAATGAGTAAATAAAATAATAATAAAAGAAAGTAAATAATTAGACCGCCATGCAAACAATTATACATGAGGTATAAGCGTTTACCGACTTAGGTTATTTTGTTAGATTGTTTTAGACCAATTTAACAAAACAAAGTCATAAATATACTCGTATTAGGATGAACCAAAATTATTTCGCGTTGCCTCGTAAATATTTGATAATCGTAACAATACGTATCTACGTTTGTTTCTTTTTTTACAGGTTTAATGAATCATTATGATCTGCGAGATTTTCCAAGCTTCCGGAAAAGAGCCAGTTTTCATTCAACATTGAAAATGCATGTTATTAACTTGATACGTCTATCTGGAAGTCCTTTACGTATTTTCCGCTAATTAGATAATGACCGATGACCATGGGGTCAAGTGCCATTGTTTTTAATTTAGGGATAGCAATTCCGAGTGTCCATTATTATCGTTCGGAGTAAATACCTTAACTAAATGTCGAGCGAAGTTATTTGCTTTCTCTGCATCGCTTCTTGTCCAATTTCCATAGGGGAGGCGAATCGGACATGATTGCGTAAACCGTTTAAACTTTTCTGTAGGTTTCCACAGTGAATAACCTGTTGTTTCTGTCGCTGTAAGTTCCTTTAGATAGTATTGAATTCCCTCATTAGGTTCTTTTGTTAGCGATGGGATGCTGAATGAACACTCGCGTGTCGGATCGTTAAGAATATGTTTAATTCTGAATTTATGGCTCGCGTGCAGAGTGTTGTTATAACGGACAATCGGTCAGATGATAGTTCGTAGCATGTTCCGAGCGTAACATAAGTTACGCTCGGAACATGACATCAGAGATTTGTTATTTATCGGTTGGCCTATATGATGGTCTGCCGCTATATATGTGACCTAGTTTTCCTGCATGCACACATACAGCTGCTCGCCTTTTGGTGATATTATTTTGGAGTTAAACTCTCCTCTTGCAAAGAATTTATCTCCCTGAGTTTTGAAATAATTTGTAAATTGATGCTTTTTAGTCGAATGATGACAGAAGGCAGTATGTATGGTACATTTGCCGGACGATCTAAGCAGATGCTAGTTGCCTGGATGTGCTCTTCTCGGAATTTTTCGAGTTCATGATTCGACTTATTCTCTCTATTGCGATTCCACCACGAGATTTCCCGTTAGGGAAATAAATAAAATTTGTAACAATTTAATTTTACAGAGGTTATTTGTGAGTTCATGTTTGACTGTCGACGAGTACAGTCGAAAACAGCCGAATGAAATAATTTATTTATATTTATGTCATTGCCGGTATAAACTGGCCGTGACACGTTATTTTTACACTGTGTCAGTCAGGCAGGTAGTTTTGCCTTGTTTGCATACAACTTTAAAAATGTTCGTCCTTTTTACTTTCGTTTTCTTTTTTTTTAGTTTTTGTAAATACGTTTACCGAAATGAAATGAGCCAATTAATGGGCCTATTCCACTATACAGCGTTTTATTTTGCAGAAAACTAGAACGAGATAAAAATATAGATTCTCTCTGTGTATGACCGTACATCAGTATTTTTTTTTTTCTAAAATGTTTTGTTGTTGAGTTGGTTGCTATAATTATAAATAAAAAATATCAAACAAAGTATTTTTTATGGCAACCAAAATGAAAAAAAATCCCCCAGTCTCAGTAAACTTTTATTATTTTGATTTGTTTATGGTAGAAACATAAATTTTTTGTGTTTGGTGTGTCGACACAATAAACAATTTTTTTTTTTGGAAAACTACATTTTATATAATATTTTTTCGCCTTCTTGAAATTCTCTTTGCATTTAATTTTTTTAGGTTATTTTTCTATTAAAAAATTGTTAATTCAAAATTTAAAAATAATACCGACTGCTGAACTAGGTAACTAGGCCAAAATAGTTCCTTCGACTATAAAAAAACACCCTACCTAGGTATCATATTGCGTACACAAAATATTAAAAACACAGGATTTTCAGATGAAAAATATTTTATTAAAATTTATCATTAAAATTAAAATTTATTTATTAAAATTTATTTGAATTTGTTTATTTAAAGTCAAATATAAAGTCGACCATTAATTGGATATATTCAATGCGATTGGATGAGTTGACCATTATATTAGAAGCGTTTTGACGCAGCTTTTCACCTCGCGTTATTCCTAAATCACCACAGACACACGGCAGACAACAGTAAAATATAAACCTAATTCTGATACATCGTCCTCATATGATTTGAGATAGTAAATGTCCATGCAATACGGGATCCAGTGATGTCAGTTGATGTCTATCGAAATCCGAATGCTTACCGGCCAATTTCGATAAGATGAATCCGGCCAATGGAAGCTCAACGAGAAAATGTTCGTATCCAATATTCATCCAAATATCGTAATCGATCAAATTTGTTTGATCGATAATGGTGGCCCAACCTCAATATCTTCGCGGGTAAAATCTTGAATAGGTTGAAATCGTCGTGGGCTTCGTTGCGTACCACCACATCTGTCTTGTGAACTGCTACCACCCCACTTAAATCGAAACATTTGTTAAATAACTATCCGACCATTTAACAATGGTTTCATAATAAATTTCATGCATTTTTAAAATTTCCGAACGTGACTGTTCATTAGGAAGCAGAATTTCGATTTTACGATCTAAACGTCCGGGACGTAATAATTCCGGATCTAGCGTATCCGGACGGTTTGTAGCCATAATCATTTTAACCTAATCCAACGAATCGAACATCGAAACAATCCATTTGATTAAGCAATTCCATTAGAGTACGGTTGAATTTTACTATCGGCTGATGTACCTTCCGAAAAACGACAACCTCCAATTGCATTAATTCCATTTCATCCGTTAATATAATGCACGGCTGATGATTACGAGCGTAGTTAAACATTTTACTTATTAACCGAGCACTTCATATCTAGAGCTACCCTAGTTCCAGCCTTCAATTTTGTCTTGTCTAACTGACGTCGATATCCAACAACATATCGTGGCCAATTTGTTGTCTTCACAATAACTATAAAAATATAAGTAACATAAAATATCGTTTCACTGAATCACTGACATATTGGAGGTATGTACTTACATTTATTTTACGATCTAACCGTCCGGGACGTAATGGTGCCGGATCTAGCGTATCCGGACGGTTTGTAACCATAATCATTTTAACCTAATCCAACGAATCGAAAATCGAAACCATCCATTTGATTAAGCAATTCCATTAGAGTACGGTTGAATTTTACTATCGGCTGATGTACCTTCCGAAAAACGACAACCTCCAATTGCATTAATTCCATTTCATCCATTAATATAATGCTGATGATCACGAGCGTAGTTAAACATTTTGCTTATTAACCGAGCACTTCATATCTAGAGCTACCCTAGTTCCTGCTTTCAATTTTGTCTTGTCTAACTGACGTCGATATCCAACAACATATCGTGGCCAATTTTTTGTCTTCAGAATAACTATAAAAATATAAGTAACATAAAATATCGTTTCACTGAATCACTGACATATTGGAGGTATGTACTTACATTGATTTTACGATCTAACCGTCCGGGACGTAATAATGCCGGATCTAGCGTATCCGGACGGTTTGTAGCCATGATCATTTTAACCTAATCCAACGAATCGAAACCATCCATTTGATTAAGCAATTCCATTAGAGTACGGTTGAATTTTACGATCGACTACTGTAGCTTCGGAAAAACAACGATTTCCAATTGCATCAATTTCATTTCATCCAGTAATATAATGCACGGTTGATAATCATGAGTGTAATTAAACACTTCACTTATTAAACGAGCACTTTATATCTAAAGCTACCTTAGTTCCAGCCTTCAATTTTGTCTTGTCTGACGTCGACATCCAACAACATATCGTGGTCCGTTTGTTGCCTTCACAATCACTAAAAAAATATAGATAACATAAAACATGGTATGCACTTACATTTATCCTCATTCAATTGTTTGAATACCTCCCCGACAATTTGCCCAACATTTTGCAACGCTTTTAAATCATTTTCTAATTTATCGAACTGTTTCGTTAAATCTTTTAATTGTTCTCGAACTGAAAGTAAAAATATAAAATACCAATTTGGTACATTTGCTTCGGAATGATTCTGTTATTTTCCATTCTACATGTATTCAGAACCAGTCAAATAGAAATTGATCGGTTAGCTGAGACAAATTGTATAAGATCGGCATCATTCAACATTATCAAAATTTCAATGTCCGTTCGATAGCACCCAAATGATTAATGTAATCGTATTATCCTTTTCTTCACAATCCAAATCATCCATTTCCACATCACTGCTGTTATTATCCGGTTTCAATAATCGATACACAGTTTTATACAAGTATTTTGATACAAATTTCAATTTTTTTTTAGTAATTTTTGGGAAATAAAATTATTGTCAAACATCAAAAATAAAGATTTTTTATATCTTTTAAATACTTTATAGGTTAGTTTTCGATGATGTTAAAATTTCCCCAACTTTTTATACCATAAAATAAAAATGTTTTATCTCAGTCGCGCTAATGCAAATTTTAGTTCTTGCCTTTGTCATGTTTTCTGCAAAATTTTTGTAAAATTTGTCTGTTTCCTAGTGGAATTAGTACCATAAATTGTTCGATTTTATTTTTGTTTTGCTTGTTTGTTACAGGGTGGTAATGATTTATTTTGATGTTTGTAATCAATTACGTTGGTCGTTCTTTCTTACTATTTTTCTATGTTGAGTGTAGTGGTTATTATAATGATGTAACAGTTTATTTGAGTTAGTTAAGTTTAACATATTACAGTTAATAATAATACAAAACCAGAGAAGTTTCCTTTTTTATATATCTTTTTAGCTACATATTTCCAAAAATTGATTTATACGGTCGATCTCTCTTTCCCCAATAGTGCGTCTTTACTAAGGGACGAGGTGGTTTTCCATTTGTATAAAATCGTTTAGTATGTACATTTGCTTGTAGGAAATTTGTAGTTGTATATTAATCTTAAGTACTTTAGAAATATTTTATATGTAGATATTTTTAACTGTAAGGGATGAATTTGAAGTGTCGTTTTTGTTTACCGTTCGGTTTGGCGTATGATTTTGTTATAGAAAATGTTCAGCATAAACAATACTTTCAGTTTTTTTTCGATCCGTTTAAGTTTTGGTTGTTGGTTTTGGTTGTACGTTTGTTTTGTCTCTCGAATTTAGAGTTGTAAAAATATGTTGGTATGTATGTTTCTATAACATTACATGGAAAGGAAAGAGGACAGCATGAGCGCGAGAATAGTAAGACGTGTTGGTGCGCGATCCGTTATTTGTTTTTTTATCGTGGTTTTTCTTATGCATACCGACAAAATCTACTTAAATATAAGTCCTGCTCTAACCTCATTGCCAGATACCTATATAAAAAAACTACCAACGAGTGTGTTGGATACACTAACAATGCAATGTAAATTTTAATTTTGTATTTCATTTTTGTTTGTCTCTGCACCAACACATGTATACTTAGTTTTAAAAAAAAATTACTACGGAATAAAAATTACCAATACATCTTTAGTTAGTTATTGTTTATTTCATATGTGTGGAGTTAACAGGGCTTATATTTAAATAGATTCTGATACCGAACAAAATATATGTATATACGAGTATGCATATAAATACATTATGCACAGTGAAACTACATATATTAATGTAAAATATAACACAATTATTTTTGGCCTTCTTTGTTCCCTATCGGTTTATTTGTTGTTATCATGATTTATAAGTATTTAAGTCGTTGGAAACGAAATTATGAAAGGAAATGTAACTTTAACGTGTATTGAAAGAGGACGAAGATATAAGCCAAAATCTTTATAAATAGGTACTTATTTTGTGTATTCATACAATGTCCATAAAAGTATGTAGCTTGAAGCATGTGTATACATTTTTTAAAGTTATTCACTTTTACTGGTGGCTGTGAATAATCGCCGGGTCCCTTTGGTTTTATTTTTATTTTATTTATTTATTTAAAGAAATCTATTCTGTGATTTACATGTATGATTTCAGAACTTAATTCAATTAAAGAACTTTAAAACACAAAAATATAAATCAGATTTTGATTTAACAATTAAAAATTTTAAAAATAATTCTTAAGGATATTTTTGAAGTTGTCCTTTGATAAATTAAAGTCAAATAGGACTGAAATGTTGAAAGATTTAGACAACCTATTATTAATAGGGGTTATTTTCTCCATAGTTTGTGGAATAGTATTCTAGTGCTAAAAACTCATGGTTCCGAAATGTTCTGCAAGGCTGAATCAATGTGACCAAGCAAAACGTTACCAATGAAAGCCGCACCTAAGAGAAGTGTTCTATTTTCAAGCGTGCATATTTTGTAATCCATGTATCTTGTTGAGTACGGAGATAACTGAGCCACATTTTCATGGAATGGTAAATTATTATCGTAATTCCAGTCACTTTTCTTTCTCTTCTTAGCAAAAAATACAGGCGGCGAATTATGGCGAATCGTAACGGCCTCGCGTAATTAATTAAAACTTAACTTTAATATTGATTGATTGATTGATTGATTTTGAATGTACGACCAAGTTCTTAGGCTTGAGTTCCCGGATGACGCCGGGTCCACCGTACACCCTTTTTTACACATAACAAAACCGAAGGATTGGATAGGTTAGTTAAGTGGGACAGAATCGGCCCGGTTACAGACACCTAGGTATAGCCGATAGTTAGTAACACAAAGACAACACAATTCTAATCTACTAGATGAAGGATAAAGGCTTAATAGGTTAATGGATAACGATGGTATTGGTCTTCAACAAGTGCTTCTTTAAAACGGCAACCTAAGAAAAAATATTATTATTTCACATGCATTTGGAATTTTCCTGAAATTTAATTCTATTAATACTTTTTGGCTTCCTAACCAAAATTGGTTGACTCGACCCGTTACAGACACCTATGTAAAGTCGTTAGTAATAAAATGACAAGATAATTCTAAACTACACAATCAGCAATTACAATGAAGCATTAATTTACAAGCATCTGTAAATTTCCTGAAATTTAATTCTAAATTCATATTTTCCGGCTTCCTAAATAATTGAAACATTTATTAATTTAATCATTCTGCAACTCCGCAACTTACAGTAGAATTTCCTGAAACCAAAAATTCAAAATAACTCTAAAATTCATTAGTATTTAACCGTTGAATTGGGCGAACACAAAATAGCAAAAAAAAAAAAAAAACAGATTAACTAGATTAACTACCGGATTGCGTTCAAATATCCCTTAAAATATCCATCCAAATATCCATCCTAAATAATTTAGAATTCGCAAAAATTTCGTATGTTTACTAAATTTTTTTTATAAAACTGATGAATTTTTCCCGACGCCCATCCTTTTTCACAAGGAAACAAATACTTTTATCACTACTTTTGCACTAGTTCTGGAACTTCTTCTACGTTTGCTGGGGATATATCACATACAATTAATCTCAGACATGACACATGCGAATCGTCTATGACTTGTCACCTCGTATTAGACTTGTCATAAACGATTCATCTCAGACTGGTAACAAACGTAAATTAGTAATTAGTGTGTCGTCAATGGCTTTCCTGCTGGAAGGTAATATTTAAGTAAAGGCAACTAGATAAAATTTGAAAAAATTATTCTAAAATGAATGATAAATAAGTTTATTTTATAATTTTTATAATTAAATATAAATCGTACCAGTATCTTAAAAGAGGGATAATATGTACTCGTATATTAAATATATTTGAATGAGATTTCCTGAGAACCGAATAATTTTAATATAATAGCTCGGCACTGTACATGTAGATTAATATTTAGGGTTGATTTGAAATTGGGAATTAATAATTATAATTCTTGTACTAAAACAGTCAAGATTGGCAACGTTGTATTTTATGACAAACATCCAGTCGTTGGTGTATTGAAGTATACAAACCTTCTCTTTCTTTTGAATAATTATATTAATTATATCAAATATTTCTAGCTTTTCAGTTACATAGATATAACGAAGTTGCCGTTAAACAATTCTTTATGTTAAGATTGTTAAAATCCCAAATCCAATGCAAATAATATTTCTTTTATAAAGCAAAAATATCGCTAATAAGCTGTGAGAAAATACTAGTAACCCATTGAGTGTCACAAAAAGGCAATTTTGCGGTAAATAATAGGATTCGTTACCAACTCCAACATAGTTGCAATTAATCTTGCAAAAATGATGAATTATGAAGGAAATACAATATAGAAAACAGCTAATCATAAATTACCTACACTATATTCTCAATGCACAGAAGAAATACGGAAACGGAAAATTCTATCGCTAATCAAACCAAAATAAAAATATAACAATTTATTACACAAACGCTGAATAATAGGATGAAGGAACATCACCAAAATAGCTCTCTCCGAAGATCTCCGAAATCAAAGCGTGGAAGAAACCACCTCTACAAACAATCGTAGTAAAATGTACCAAGAGAATTTTGCAATGTCCATCCAGGAGCTAAAATTACCTCGAAACGATCCCAACAGACGGCATGAATCTTCCCACCATGAAACCACTACCATCCACCAAGCGACCTCCTGCCAACACCACCATTCAACAAAAACCACGCTTCACAAAGCCGTGACGAATCCATGACAGATCACAAACGTACCATGGCAACCCTACAGCCCAAAAACTTCAGCGTACGACCGATCATACCAAAACTCCCAAAATGATTCAGCCCCTGCCAAATCGAGGGCAAACTCCAACAAAAACACCCGAAGCATTCAGCAAAGAAACCAATTTGGACATACAAATCCAACATTCAGGAAATGATTCAATACAAAACTGCAAATCCGCCCTCATACACTAACAAATGAGAACTACCTCAAGTCCTAAACAAAACAACTCAAAACAGTCAAAAATACCTTATAAATACAGGTAACGACAGAACACACATGAACACAACTCTCCGCAAGTTGAGAAACACAACGATCAACGAACAACCACCACAAACGGCAGACACCGAGCCATTACGCACCATGAACGAAACCCATTCAAATCACTCCAAATATCAAAAAAGATTCACTGCAATACAGCTGCAGCACATCCTCGCCGCACATCCTGTGTGAATCAATCACACACATACACCACTCGACAAAATCTAATCCAGTTTTCGCACCACAGAGAAAAAGTATAACCCCCTCCCAATCGCCAAAAATATACATTCCTTTATATGTACAATATTCATTTTGCGCGATCTCGACCTGCGACAACATCCACCCCTTTCCGATGACGCCAACCCAGGTCGACAAGGAGAGGTCAACGTCAGCCGCCTCTCCACAACGACGGCAAAAAATCTCACAAAGTTAATAAAAGTCTAAATTATTATACATATAACAAATCAACAAATTATGAACAAATAAAGTCTAATCGACTTTCCCAATTCACAAATTGAATCATCCACATTCAAGAACATTTAGTGCAAATCCAAAGAAATTCGCCCATTTAGACAACGTAATACGAAGTCTTAGTGTAATCCACTACAAAAATATAAATACAACCGTGAGAGAGCAGAGAATATGTTACGATCATTTTGTTTATATTTTGCGCATCCCATATACCATATTTTCACTTATATGTATATCCTTAAATAAAAAAATTAAAAGAAATAAGGATTTCAGTACAACATGCAATAAAGACTTGATATCCAAATTTTAAATTAGCTTTTTGGTCGTGATTTGTTCAACTTTTCCAAGAAAATACCATCTACTCATATAACGAAATTCAACAAAATCACTGTGTACATAAAAAACTATAAACAATACGTATGCGAGAGAAAAAACAAAATTATAAAAATTAGAGACCACGACAGTATTTTTCATAGAAACAGATTACATAGAATGAATGCTAGCAACTGTCGTCACAAACTGTTTCATACCACAACAACACAAATAACTCATCCATACGATTCATTGATTATTATGTAATAAAATATAATGTATAATGTAAAATAAAGTAATAAAAATAACACTTATCTTAAGCATGCTTTGTAATCAAAAAAGTCCTACAAATTGAATATTAACATACAATGCGTACGATGCATTCAAACAACGGTGTCGAAAAACATATAAACGAAATTGTTATATACATATCCCACACCATTGCAAGAGCACCGCACACAAATTAATATATTAACACAATACGTATAACTTCTCACTTTACTTATTACTTCTTTACACACAAATTATTACTAATATTATTATTTATTTATTTCATAAGACATATATTAATAAATAATATTATGATTAATATTATAATTAATCAATTATTAACACATATTTAAACTATTTATTTATTTATTTAAAGGAGAGACAAAAATCACGTCTTTCCTTTACGACGTTCAATCGCCGACCAATTAAAACTTAACTTTAATATGATATATAATTTTATTTAAATTTATTAACTTATTTTCTGGTTTAGATTAAATTTTATATCATGTTTATTTAAGGTACATCGTACTAATTTAAATTAACTGCAAATAGTTTTGAATATCAACAATTTGTTTTGCTAAGGAAGACAATTGTAAGTTTAAATCATAATTATGACGAGATATAACTTCATTTAATATTCAATATAATGTATTTTATAAAGTGTATTTAACACAAATATAATTATACAGGCTTAAAACACATTTAGAATTTAATAAACACATTATTCCACTCGGTTAATTATTTCGCAAAAAATTTTTTTTTTTTAATATTTTAAAAAACCTACGGCGCATAGTGTTAAAAACATTTAGAATAGTATACGCTGAATTTAATTTAAACTAAAGGTTTAATCTAATTAATTAATAGTGATAAAATTAATACTATATGAGACTTTTTATTGTTTGGTTATTCAGAAGCCGAAAACTAAATTAAGTTTTATTGTGAAATGGCTTGATCAGTGTTAGAACTTATGAAGAAAATTGTTTACTTATTTCTCTGAAACCATCCACTTTTTGGAAAAAATTTGTATGAACAAAAAATATTTATTTATATATTTTTAATTGTTTAAACAAAAAATCAACTCTAAAGTCTACGTTCTAATTAAAAAAAACTAACTTTCGTCAATACTCCAATGTCAATATCTCCAATATTAATGAGTTTCAAGGTCATTGAAGATCACCATTAAACGTCCCCCTCGACACTGAACACTTTTTATTATAAGTAATTTCCTTCCTGTATATATAAGCGAAACTGTTCAACTGATCTGCACCAAATATGGCACAATTATTGTATTACAAGAATTTGAATGTAAGAGGATACATTTTCGAAATGTGTTATCGTGTACTTCTGTTTCGAACAAAGCCTAATTGTTGGCCATTTTTTTACCTAATACCAAATTTTGGAACAGCGTTCGTTTGTTTATTCCTCATTCAGCTTTGTTCTTTTAAATTTAGAATTATCAAATTTGTTGCAAGCATTTGTGTTATGTGTGGTGTGTGAGATAAAGAATCGCCATGAAGCTACACCTCTAACTACAGACGATTCGTGTGCACATTTGTTTTACCTCGCCACATACAAGAAAAAAATACTGACGATTGTTACAACAACAATTGTTTATATTTTGTTTTGAGCTGCCTCATGAAGGGATATATCGCCGCTTCTATTCAAAGTGTCAAAGCGAAACATTGTAAATATGCGTTCAATCATGGTGCGATCAAATAATTTTTTGGAAAACAGCAGCATACATTGAAATTTGTTGTGAAGTGAAAAATCAACGAAGTGAGGTTAAACACAATAGAGACAAAAAATGTTTACAATTTTTGAACGAGTTCGGAATTCGTTTTTAGATTTTGGGCGTACGTTCACGAGTATTATTATACCATTCAGAGCACAAATCATTTCTAGAAACGGCTAAATAGAAATATGATTATTTTTCAATTAAAATTATTAATTAAATGCAAATTTAGTATTTTGGTTACTAATTTGAGATATTTTACATATTATCTCATAATTTAAGTCAAATATGCCGTAATTAATTCATAAATGCCAAATCATTTTTTAGAAGTCGTCTGTAGATACGTGAATGTGGCATCGCTTTAACAAGGAAAAGTTGATTTACCACAGGTTTCAGTATCAACACTTTCTTTGAAAACAGGCACAGGATAGCCTACGTTTAAAATGTACATCAAATATATCATATAATAGGGTCATTACAAACGTTAAGCCAAGATATCTACAATTGCTTTTTGTTTGTTTGTACAATTATACCCAGTAACATGCTTTAAATAATTATAATCAACTTTTAAAAATGCTCTAGAAAATGTACCGCACCAAAAACTTTCTGCAGTACATGGTTTATCCTCCAGAATGCATTGAAGTGGTTGTGTTAATTACTGGTCAAGAACACGACAAAAGAGATATTGTAATTAAACGCAGAGACAGAGAAAATGTGCCTGCAGAAGAATATAAAGCTTATTGTATAGTTATGGGGAATATTGAACTTTGGTTTACCACAAGTAGGTTTACATTCTAGGAAAAGAATTTCCTGTAAGGTGTTAAGTCAACATATTGCTAGTTTCCCAGGGAAGGGAAGTTTCTCGAGCTCATATTTTGAATTGGTTCACCAAAACATTTCAATTAAATCAATTATTACAGTTGAACTTCTAGAAACCATACTCCTAACATAGACAAAAACTTGTTTGCAATAGTTAATACTCAAATGGTGCATGATTCATGCGTATCCTTAAATTTAGAATCATGAAAGATATAAATGCCCAAAACGTTATGCAAAGCCATTTTTGAAAGATACTCAGAAAGGGAAAGATGATTAAACTTCGTATCGTATACCATACCGTGATGATGGCGGATTTATAACAAGAATTAAACAATACGAAAATGATAATATATAGATGGTTCCTTACTGCCTTCTCTTGACTAAAACATTTAATGCTGATATTAACGTAGAATTTTGCGATTATGTTTATCAAATATATGTGCAAATACGAGTATGTTAACAAGAGTTCAGATGTAGCTACATAAGTTTGCTTTACAAATCAAATTGTACATGATGAAGTGACAAAATATGAACAAGGTGGATATTTGAGCAGCAACAGGGCCTTTTATAGAAATTGTATTTGCGGTAATATTCGCCGTTGACTGTTCTCCCCTTTTGAAGGTAATCGATGTGGATTATGCCGCGTGCATCCCAAAAACTGTGACCGTGACTTTGTTGGCCGATAAAACCGCCTTAGCCTACTTCGGCGCAGATTCCACTGAAAACGAGCCGAAGTGCCAAATCAGATAATTTCATTTTCAGCTTCTAGGCATCTACCTTTTGCTGCAGGTGGTAATGGAAAAACATTTGTTTTACATTTATTATTGGCTAAAGGACCTGCAAAAATGTAAACTCGTAAATTGCCACAGCTGTAGACTTTTCTGGTGTAGTTGTTACACTTTTGACCGTAGGTCGAACGGCTCATACAGCATTCAAACTTCCTTTAGGTTTAACGACAAGTTCTGAAGCTGCTTCTAAAATTAATAAAAATTCTGTCATATGAAGTTTTTTAAAATATCGCATTTATAGTTAAAAAGGCTTTAGAAATGCTAAATAATATTTACAAGTCGTGAGAAATCAGAAGGCATTAATGGGCAGTGTAACTATTGTCTTATCACCAGACTCAGGGCAATAATATGGATACCAATTCAGTTTAAATGCTTCTCTCTTGGCTTACTGTACGTAAAGGATGCTCTAGAGTAGGAACAAATACAAATCTTTCTGTTTACTCTTCTTCCGGAAAAACTTTTAGTATTATATAAAGAAGCGTTGTAATTTTGATAGAACACATTTTAGTTCAATTACATGTGTTTACATTCTGTACATTCCGCCATTTGCTTATAATAAATACTCATGACAATTATTTAAAAGACACCAAATATAAAAATAAAAGCCTAACGGGGCGGAAACGCGCCATACCTGATAGTGACAATATAGGTTATTTTATTCGTAACAGAACTTGTCGTGTAGTATTAATTAATATTGTTAATTTTTTAAATATATATACAACAAGGTGGAGGTGAAATTAGTTAGGTAACTTTAAAAAACAACAAAATATTGCTATCAAACTTCTTAGTAATTTGTAAGGTTGTGTCCGCATCATCTAAGACAGTAGTTATTACCGACTACGTTATGTAGAAAAAATACCCAAAAAGTGACTGTGTGACGGATGTTTTAGCCCAGTTAAGCTCAGGAATTGAGGATGTGCTAATAATATGTTTAGATTTTGGTAAATATAATAAAAAAGATTACAAAATTATTACCATTTTCTGATATTATCGAAAACTCACTCATATTGGCCGTTGCAATTATTTTGATCCATATTGGTTCATAAATTCGAAATAATTATTGAAAATAATAATTGCTGCATTTCATAACACCCTTTGATCCTCCTCCCAGTGACTAGGAGAACTGTTCAACTTAACTTTTAGTAGTTCACGTTGCTTTTTGACATAGACCATCCATCGCAGTTCAGCATCTAGATTCATACGTAGGTATTTTGCTAAATTAGCATGTGGTAATTGATTGACAAAATCGAAGGATTATAGGTTAATTAGGTGGGACAGAATCGGCCCAGTTACAGAAATCTAGGTATAGCCGCTAGTTACTAACACAATTCTAATCTACATAATCAGCAATTAATATTCCATCTCCTTCTGATACCAATTAAGCTGGTAACAGAAAACTATAAATATAAAATTCTGAAATAGCATATACTTGAATTTGATCTTTGCGTTTAATGGGCTAGCTCCAACCCACGGTAGGCGCACTAATCACAATACAATACATGGTCCTTCGAAACGAAAAAACAACCAGCAACAATAACAAATTAATTTCAAAGACAAACACCAACCGACCAAACATCAATCAGCGAAGTTCTCAACCATAGTCAAGCACAATACAACTGGACATAATGAAAAACTTACTTGATCAACAAAACGAACAAATATTTAAAAACGAAGATGAAAACAAATTGAAAACTCTATACACAGAGTTCGAAAAAAGGGATGAAGAAATCTACAACCTTGATCCACCAATTAACAAAAATCATCCATCCACCAACCAAAGAGCTACAGTGGCATTAACTTGCAAAAACCTTATAGAAGAAATGTCTCCGCGGTTAAATAACTCGACACCACTAACATCACTAGCGCCATCGTGCAGTCTAGACTTCATATCCCACCGAGACCGACAATTCTAATAAAAAGTTTGTACTGAAAATCAACACACCGATAGATCAAAGCAGCAACGGCATGCTAAACCAAATGATACGAAGACAGGATTTTAAAATGGGGGAATGGTTCAAAGAAATAACGAAGGCCAAAAATGTCTTGGAAGCTAAATCCTTTGTTTAGCTTCCAAGACATTTTACATAGCATAGCATAGCAAGCTATGTAATTCGCCATACAGTACATGCAGCGTGTCATGAATCAGATAATTGATAGACATGGAGAGCTTTGTGTTGAGACCTCAGACGATGGCCATGAGAGGCTAGGATGCTTCACAAGAGGGGATTATGAGGCATTAAAAAATTACACAAAGATGACAATCGAAATGATCACAGTGATAGAAGAAACATCAGCTACTAGTGGCATAACATCAGATAAAGCTGTAACCGATTGCAACCAGCGTTTTATGGAGATTATATAAAATGGAGTAGTTTTTCTGAAATATTCAAACGTCTGATAGATAAAAAAAACGCATTGAATAAACTATCTGAAAATCCACCTTAATTTGTGGTGATTAAACAGCTTTAGCAGCAACTAAACTAATATGCCATTTGGAATCAACCGCTGATAATTATAAAAAGCCCTGGAGTATATTAAAAAATAGATACTACAACAAACGTTTAATTATAATAGCTTACCTAAATACGTTACTAAACCAACCATCAATTAGTACAGAATCTTTAGCCGCAATTAGGAATTTGCACGACACAACTAATGACTGCATACACGTGATCAGAAGCCTAGGAATAAACGTCGAATCGTGGATCCCGTCGATTGAAGAAATTGGACAATAAAACACGAAGAATATGTGAAAATTTGCTCCAGGACCCAACTGAATTTCAGAAGATCGAAGGATTTCTATAGTTTCTTGAACATGGCTTCTAGTCCTTGGCAGCAACATATAACTCTAAAAATTAATCGCAACAACCAAAGCCGCAAGCAGTTCAAACGTTCACCATAACAACTCTACGCGAGATTTGCATCTATTGCCAGATGCACCATACATTACACCAACAAAAGATAAAAACCAAATAGTGCTACTATACGTGCCTATCAGCAGCACCTCAAACGTACCATTGTGGCCGAGAGACAAAATGCTCGATCTGTAATGGGATACATCATATTATATTATATACATCAAAGCCCAAAATACAAACCACGAACAAATGAACTAAATTTTTTTAAACTAATAACCAACGTAAATCGCGTTAAATAACACAAGCAAGAGAAATGGTGAAATCCGCTAATAATAAAGGAAGCCACGCTACGTTGAGTCCTGATTGAACCAGGATCCCAAGCAACTTTCATTACCCAGGAAGTAGTTCAAAAATTGAAGCTTAAGGGGCAGAAATTAAATGCCAAAATAACTGGAGTCGGAGATCGCAACCTGCTAGAGCATCCCAATTTGAATTACACTTCATCATAGATTTAGGTGATACATTTGTCGAAAATGCCCGTTTCAATAGGCATATTGAAAATTGTATTGCGAAAGCGAATGTCATGTTTCGATTTGTTAAAAGATGGACAGGTGAATTTAAAGATATTTAAACCTTATGTTCACTCTATTTCGCTTACATTCGACCTCAGCTGGAATACGCTGTACCGGTTTGGAATTCATGCTATGCTGTTCACATTAAAAAAATTGAAAGCATTCAAAATAAGTTGCTGATTTTATTGTTAAAGAAAAGTGACTGGGATTACGACCACAATTTACCATTTCATGAAAATATGGTTCGGTATGGCCGTACTCAACAAGATGCACGGATTACACAGATGTACGCTTGAAAATAGACGACTTCTTTTAGGTGTGGCTTTTATTGATAACGTATTGCTTGGTCATATTGATTCAGCTTACATTTTGGAAAACATATCAATTCATGCCTTGCAGAAGATTTCGAAATCATGAGTTAAAAACTAGAACACCATTCCACAAACTATGGAAAAATAACCCCATTAATAGGTTGTCTAAATCTTTCAACATCGTCGAAGACCTATTTGACTTTAATTTATCAAAGGACAACTTCAAAATATCCTTAAAAATTATTTTTTAAATTTTTTATTGTTAAATCAAAATTTGATTTATATTTTTGTGTTTTAAAGTTCTTTATTTGAAGTTTTAATATTTTTGTTTTAAATTAAATTCTGAAATCATACATGTAAATCACAGAATAAATTTCTTTAAATAAATAAAGTTTATTTAAAACTTAACTTAGAAAAACCGAATTTAGAGGGATCGTGTTCGGAAAATTTAAAAGGTCAAATATCTTACATCACCACATAACATCCATGATATCGTATATCGAAATAAAAAATCATCTAAAGAAATTTTGGGAGACTCAAGAAGTTCATGTAGAACGGGAACTTACCAGTGTGGAATAAAGATGCGAAGATAACTTTCAAAAGAACTACGTCTTTTTCAAGTGGAAAACTAACTAAATATAAAGATGAAGAATGAATATAGAAGCTTCATTGATGAATACATCAAATTGGATCTTATGGTAGAAATAAACCAACGTGATGATGCAGGTAGACACTATTTTCATCCACACCATGCAGTAAACAACCAAGCTCAGAGTAGTCTCAGAATACTCAAATGGAATATCGTTAATTGACCTGCTCCACACCGGCCCACCAATAAAACAACCACTCGTAGAGATGTTACGTTGGAGGATGTATATGTTTAAAGCTGACATCGAAAAGATGTTTAGGCAAATAAAAATCCGTCCCCCAGATCAAAGCTACCAGCTGACACTGGAGAAACGACAAAGGCGCAATCAGCACGAACAAGCTGAAAACGGTCACATACACATCTAGCCACAAGAGTCCTACGCTAACTAGCGCAACATGAGGGCAACAAATACCCAGCAGCAATACAGTTACTGAAGATTTTTATCTAGACGACATACTGGCAGGAGCGAATACGATTATGCAAACTATCATAATGCAAGAACAATTAGATAAATGCTTGAGATAAGGAGGCTTCAATCTGAGAAAATGGAGTATCAACAACGAGAAGATACTAGGAAACATAGATACTGAGCATCGAAATGAAAACAACCACGCAATCAAAATAGGGGAAAGTATTAAAACTCTCACTATCTTATAGAATTCTACGGAAGATATTTTCCAAAATCAAACCACTAAATATCAAAGCACCTTCAACAAAGAGAAAAGTGCTATCCGAAACTTCCAAACTATTTGAATCCATAGGGTGGCTGGCACCGGTTATAATAATATATATCCGAATAATATAACAACTATGGGCATTAGGAACATATTGGGACCTAACTGCCACTGAATTAGGCGCAAAATGCCACATCAACATATAAGCAGCAGTAATTTACTACAAATCTAAGATTACAAACAACCAAAGCAAAGTAATTTTAGTCATTGCTAAAAGTGCCAATAAAATCCAAATTAACCATCCCTACTAGATTGGAATTGTATGCTGCTGTGTAATACATTACTATCAAAATTAATCAAGAAAACCAAACAAGCGTTACAAGAACCGGATATTAAAACATTTGCGTGGACGGATTCAATGATAATATTTTTGAGCTATGAAAAATTTATAAAGTTTAGTTCTATAATGAAGCAGCGTGAAATTATTTGCTAAACTGGGATTCTGTTGTTGACATGAGTTAATTAAAAGCACCCAAAATGAGTACAAAAATGGGGCAAGTTTATAAAACATTCGCACTACTCCGGTTACCAAGCAAATGAAAATAAATAAAAATGAAACAGAAGTCGAAGACCAAATTTCAAAGTTGGAGCATGAACTGGATACTTCATTATAAATGAGCTGATATGCTCAAAATGGGGTATGTGGTTTACAAAATTGTAACGAAATAAAAAGTAAAGTAAATAAATTTATTTATTTATTTATAACGTTAGCATGGACTAAAGGCAAAACCAATAAATTTAAAACATACGTAGCAAACAGTATAATGGAAATCCAATCCGTATTATCTCCGGTGCAATGAGGTTACGTAAAATCCGAAGAAAATCCAGCGAAATGAGCATCGAGAGGATTGTGCCCTACCAGCTTGTAGGTTATCCTCTTTGTTGGAACGACCAAGCTGGCTCAGAGACTTTGAATACACCTTCCTACCACAAATTGAAGAAACCACAGAAGAATCAAAGAACGAACTATGCGCATTACTACTACAATCAAAGAGGAAAAGGTCATACTGGATTGGATAGAACGATGTTCATCGTCCACAAAAACAATTAAGAGTATTTCTTATATTCTTAGGTTTACAAAAATAACACTTAAATCATCACCAATCTAGGAGTCGGCTGTCTAACGCAGGAGTTAGTTTCGATATTCAACATCCAATAATTATTCCTTATAAGGATCATTTCACAACGCTGCTGATAGACTATGCACACAAGATGACGTTGCACCGAAGCAAATCCCTCGCGGTAGCTTTCATTCGACAGAAATATTGAATAATAAAGGGTCCACAAGAAGTAAAAAGTTTCATCAATAAATATATGGTTTGCTACAAACATCCAGCACGGACTCTGGGCCAACTGATGGGAGATCTTTCAGCAGCAAGAGTGACTCGGGACAATGCCATTCACTTATACAGGAGTGCATTATGTTGGGCCTTATCAGCTCTGATCCTCCTGTAACAAAAGCTACAAAGGATATTTGTGGTATTCGTCCGTTTTTCAATAAAAGTCGTTTACTAAGAAATAGTAAGCCATTGGTCATCTGGATCATTTCTAGCAGCGTATAGACGCTTCACAGCACGTCAAGGTAATTGTTCGGACTTCTACAGCGACAGTGACACTAATTTTATAGGGACTTCAAAACTTATGAGGAATGATCTGAGCGCAGCACTGAAACAACTATCAGAAAGGCTGGCAGAAGGGCACCGCACATGGCTGGACTATGGGAAGCGGCAGTTAAATCCGTCAAGTATCACCTACGTAGAATAACTGGAGAATACCATCTAACATTTGAAGAGATGACAACAACAATGTGTCAAATAGTAGCATGTCTCAACTCACGGCCCCTTTTCGCGATTTAAATCAAAACATCAACCATTTAGCACCATGGAGACTTCTGCAGAAAATAACGCAAGAATTCTGAAATATTCGGTTCCAGCTACCCGAATACATACTACTGTTACAGTAGCGAAGCAAATGGAACAAAACGAATCCAAATATAGCGAAAGGAAAGCTAGTACTCATTAAGAACGATGATCTGCCTCCAGGAAAGTGGTCTCTAGAAAGAATCGTAGTTGTAACTCAATTACAAAGATCAGTCGTCTGCCGATTGAGGACAATGCGAGAAGATATCTTCACCAGAGGAAACCCAAACACGCAATTGAAGCCAACGATAGCGCAAAGCACTGTAAACGAGTGACCAGATCAAGCCCAATTCCAAGCTGCTACTTCACACTAACGCATTAATCTGTGTATTAATCATACAATATATCGAGATTCTCTCCCGGGATTTATCTTGATAAAATTGGTCAAGGAAGTCTAATCAATGAAAAATGGAGGATTATAACCTACTATAACCTCACTTCATATTGGGCAGAACTAAATCATCTTGGGAACGCTGCTCGTCAACTAGATAGCTTTTGTTCGAATAGGTCGCTTATACAACCAGTACACACTGATACAACCAGTACACACTGATACGTTTAAGTACTGTGAAGCCATTGTTTCACAGATAAAATCACCACGTAGAATTAAAATAACCCGTAAAAGAAGGACACTTTTCGATTTTGTACGTACAATTACCAACGAACTATTCGGAATGCTAGATCAAAGATTTTTTTCCATCTCTTTTATGCTTACAGTGGCACTATTCTGGCAATTCCCCGGGAATAGGGAACTGGGGAAAGAATTTATATGTAATTTCTGTTCAAATATTATTTTTCCGGCCTACTGAGGAGAAAAATTTGATGTAATTATTTATAAATTGGGAATAATTTTTCCATATCTAAATTGGCAGAGCACATTATTCCCCAATTAATTTTGTTTTCAAAAAAATCAACACTAACATTTTACCTCAGCATGCCAGAAAAAAAATGTTTAAATAAAAATTTCATATAAAATCTTTCCCCAGTTCCCTATTCCCGGGGAATTATCAGAATAGTGTCACAGGTATATTACAAGGAATTATTACAAAACCAGATGTCCATATTAGAATAAACTATCAACGTCATGAAAAAATAACCCAGAAATTCGAGGAATACAATCAAATTCTAATCTATTCCATTCTGATACATGAAGAATTTATCGACCTGGCTATACACACTATGCTGGAAGATGATAAAACTACGAAACTTTCAAACCGCCATAATCAAGTCAGTCCGAAGTCAGAATATAGCCACCGTTAAAACCATAAAAATTGAGGCGACAGTCATATTAGAAATCAAAAGTCCAATAGTACAGAGGACCCGATATAACATATACCATTCAATGGCAGTCTCAACGATTCATCAGCAAGGCTACATATACATCAATATTTATCTCTTCCGAAGAGCTAAATACTTGTACCATAGTGAAATCATATAATAATGGTACCATCATACGAATAAAATCTTTAGACGATTAAGTTCCAGGTAGCGCGTTAATCGAAACTAAGTTATGCAATAATTGTACTAATCCCTAAATGCGTGCTAGTTAAATATATACCTAATATAAATCTTTATAAATATTGCAGAAAAACTTCGCATATTTAATCGACTCTTCCATCGAACAAAACAATCCTAATAATTCGTCTTAATATATGTTGGATCATTTTAATTTTTTTCAAAATGGCCGCAAAAAATAAAATTTAATAAAAAGAGAAAGATTGGTTTTTTGCATTCTGCTAGAAAAGTAAAATATATTTATTTACTCGTGTTTTGTATGTATGTATGTTGTATGTTATTTAGAACATTTATGCCCCTATTATGGTTCTCGCCTCACCATCGCTTCACCACTCTTTCGCCGTGATACTTAGATTCGTGTGAGCAATATTTTAGTATTATGGTTCTCACCTTTATTTTGGCGAGAGAGTATGTGTCGCCGCATTATTTTTGGTCGTTATTTGTTCTTGGTATTATGATTCTCGCCGTGAGAGCGATGTGAGAGAGTGATGTGTAAAAAACGATCGCCTAAAATTTTTAGGTGATGAATGTGATGTAGTACGAATAAAGTTTTTGAAGGTTACAGGACAAATAAAAAATAATGGCTTCCAGCGATAATGTATATATATATATATATATATATATATATATATATATATATATATATATATATATATATATATATTTATATTTATATATATAATATATATATAAAATTGGTAAACAAATTATTTATAAGCGTAAAAATTATTGAAAAAAACACATTATCGCTGGTAGCCATTATTTTCTATTTGTCCTGTAACCTTCAAAAACTTTATTCGTACTACATTACATTCATCACCTAAAAATTTTAGGCGATCGTTTTTTACACATCACTCTCTCACATCGCTCTCACGGCGAGAATCATAATACCAAAATATAAATACGGCGACTCATCGTCGCCTAGTGACGCGTAGGCGAAAACCATAATAGGGGCATTAATTGAATGAGATTTTTTCCTATCTTATGTTATATGCATATGTTAATGTTATATGCACATATAAATAAAAAAATGTGTAAGTGTGTAGTTTATGCTAAATAAACAGAAAATATTTTAGAAGAACAATGAAAAATAAAAATATACTATTTTTATGATTTGAAGTTTCTATGGATTTGGAAAATATGCCGGTTTTAATTTCCGTTTGAATTTGTTAATTTAAAAATTAATAATTTTTCAACAAGATCACTATTTGTCATTTAAAAGTTTGAACTAAACCACATGCAAATGATTGTTTATGAAAAATATTAAATTACAATAAAATACGACATATTCGAGGTCAATAAACATCCCTGAATGTGTTTTAACATAATTTTTACTGAATCGACTCGACTGCTCGTTAGTAATTAGTTATTCAAATCAATTGAAGTACTAAAAATTCTGATTGTGTTTTTCATTCGTAAGACCACCACAGAACAAACATTGTCCTCTAAGTTTAAGAATGCAACCCATAAAAACACACTATATAGAAATAAATACTAATTTTATTTTGAGAGTGTAATGATATCCTCGTACTTATACATTACTAATTGTATTATGTAGTATAAACAAAAATAATGGATTAAATGAAGGATTTAATCCATTATTTTTGGTATAAATTTAAATGTAAAGCAAAAGCAAGTAAATTTATTACAGAATTACTGACACGTTTATAAATAAATATAACTGCTGTATCATTTTCTACCCAGGATTTTCTGCGCTTTGGGTTGTCACTTTTCATCCCCCGTCACAATACGATGCAAAAAAACCTGCCGTCTTTGGAGTTGTTCGCACGTGAAGAAACGGCGTTCGACGTCTCTTGGTTTGAGCTCATACGGTACCCAATTTCCATGTTTTTGCACCATATCCATGATCTTGAGACGGGATTGAATCGCTCACTCCCAACGTTTCAACGAACTCCTCTTGAGTTTGGCATGAATCTTGGTCCAATAACACCTCCAACTCAACGTCTTCAAACTTTACTGGTCTTCCTTCGCGTTGCTTGTCACTGCTGTCAAAATCGTTTATTGATGGAGCATGTTCCCCGTATGATTCCCAAAGCAATCGATGTCCATCAGCTGCAATTTTTTTAAAATTAAAACAAAAAATCAGCGCTTCCCGCAAATTTTGTTTTGTTGGCACAACGGTTGACATGGTTAGAGCACAAAAAAAATTAGTTGTTTACACTTCAGCGAAATGACACATACTGATTTTTAGATGTCCAAGAAAATTTTTCTGATTTTTTTACGAACTGTTTAGCAAAATTTTTAGTAAACATTTCTTGAATCGGATGGATAATGAGAACTAAGCCACATTTTCCTTTATATGTATTAGTTAGTTAACCCTGTATAAAAGGGAATCAGAAGCTTTTGGTTATACATTTTATTTAATTTCAAAAGACCGTTAAACATGATTTTAAAAAATTCAATAAACATAAACAAAGATATATGAAACATATCAAAGATTAATAAATGTAAAAACAAATTTTGAAGATTTTAACAACTCTTAAAATATATGCCAACAAACCATCTAGAGCCTTTTTTTACCTTTCAGAGGTAATCTGTGTAATAGACGAAAGCTTTCTTATTTCGACAAGATACCTAAATATCTATAAGGATCAACAGTATACTTATCATTTTCAGTTTAATTAATTTTAATTATTACGAAAATTTCCAAATACATATTCAAAGCCATATACGTATTGCAATCGATTAAAGCTGTCCAAAGCGGAAATACGCCACATGTCTATGCGGATCGTCAGCGGTCGCTACACATTGGTTTGATAATTTTATCATAATTAGGGCGAAAAAGTCCGCAAATGAAAATTCTGCGGGGCGAATCGTGTAGATGTTTCCACATGGCCAAATAAATAATGCAATAGATTAAAGATGATAAACTACGCAAAATACGACACATGTCCGCATAGGCGGATCGTCAGCGTACTCCATTTTGGCCCGTTGATTTTATCATAATTAGAAAGATAAAGTTAGAAAATGGAATTTCTGTCGAGCGAATCTTTGAGATTTTGGCACGTAGCCGCATACATAATGCAATAGACTGAAACTTTATAATTTCACAAAAATACGCCATGTGCATATGCGGATCGTCAGGATGTTCCACTTTGGCTCCTTGATTTTATCATAATTAGAACGAAAAAGTCCGAAAATGGAAAATGTGACTATGTGCCAAAATCTCCAAGATGCGCTCCACGGAATTTCCATTTTCGGATTTTTTTTCGTTCTAGTTATGATAAAATGAACAGGCTAAAATGGAGCACCCTGACGATCAGCATAGACATGTGGCGTATTTTTGCGAAATTGAACGGCTTTAATCAATTGCACTATATATAGCTATGAGCCAAAATCGTATACAGGGTGTCCCAGAATGAATGGATAAGCCTGAAGCACCTTATAGTAGAGCTATTGGGCGCTCAAAATAAAATACAAAATAAAATATATCCCAAGTAATACCTAAGATATATCTTTTTTTTTTTAAAAAGTCCATTTTTTCACATAACTTTACGTTTCCGTTCACCACGGCTACAAATAAATTAAATCTATCGTTTTTTTTGGTGTTATAATATTTTTAATGGACCACACTAATAGATATGCAGTAAATAGTATGAGTAGCTGTTGCACTTTTTTTGAAAAAAAATTCTAAACTTCAATTTTCAGCATGAAATGTGGTAAGTATTTTTTTTTATAAACGTTTGAGCGTCTTTGGAGAACAAATCTTTAAAACATTTAAAATTCAAAATTTTAAAAACATGCGTTAAACACGCATGCAGATTCTAAAATGGTATAATACATCCTTTTATCTAATGTAGATACGAGGTTATTGCTATTAGTATGCAAAAGGAATAAATTCGATTAAATAACAAAATTTTAAAAATTGGACTATTTCTTGTCGTAAACGTATTTGATGATAAGGGCTTCATAAAAACAACGTTACACATTGATAACACTTTATTTAACCAATGTACAATTACAGTAAATGCTCAAACTGTCTGTTACCGACTCTGATACACACCCGAAATCTCCGAATAAAATTACTTTTGAGAAGTCGCGCATAACGCCGTTGAGTAATTTTAGAAGCGGCTTCTTGGACACGGCTACGTAACTCTTCTAAACTCCTGATCAATTTAGAGTAAACCTCTTCTTTTAGGCAGCCCCAGTAAAAAAAATCCAGCGGATTTAGGTCCGGGGAACGTGGAGGCCACAAAATTGGCCCCAGACGGCCACTCCATCTATCTGGATATGTGGAATTTAAATACGCCCGAATGTTTACTGCATAGTGTGCAGGACACCCATCATTCTGGAGCCAATGGGATTCTCTCATCTCCTCGGACAAATCTTCCAATAAATTTGGCAGATCATTTTAAAGAAAGTCCAAACAGCTTTGGCCAGATAAGTTCCCGGGCAGTTCAAATGGGCCAATTATCTTTCCGTTCAATATGCCGGACCAAAAATTTATTTTGAATTTGTTCTGGGATCTGTTTTCTCGCATTAGATGAGGATTTGGAAGTTGCCAGCTGTGAAGATTGTGCATGTTAAAGCATCCATTTCTATTCAGTGTTGATACGTCGCTCCATAGAATATTATTAACGAATTGCGGATCTTGTTCTATTTTCTCAAGCATCTGTCGGCAAAAACACAATCTTGCGTAGTAGTTTCTTGATTCCAGAGTTTGCACGCGTCTAATATGGTAGGGGTGGAACTTATTTTTTCAATACACGGTGCTCGTTCGATTTTGCGATTCCAGTGCGTCGTGCTGTTGCTCTTGTAGAGGTAGACGGATCTCGCTCAATTTCCTCAAGCACCGTTTCTTCAGTGTCAATATTAGCGACTCTTCCAGTGCTAGTACCACCAACTCCGCTGCCCGGTAATCTTCCTTCCGAATAACAACCGTGGACTCTGATAAATACGCGATAATCCGGGTGACGCGCGTTTGGGTGTCTTTCCCTATAAAGGGATGCAGCTGCTTTTGTGGTACTTCTGCATTCACCATAAATATAATCCATGTTTCCGTATTCTTGTGACGTATCATTACAAACATCGAGGAATAAGTATATAAGAGAATCAAGTAGTGCAAATTTTATAAACCCATTTCTCCGAGGTTAATCTTATTTTATAGTTTTGATGTATTTATATACATAAATTTTATTTTTTGCTATATTTAAACCATATATTAGTATCTTATAAACATATCGGCATAGTTATTTTATAGTTCATTGTTCTTGTTAGGCTTATACAGAATAGTAAAATAGATGATTAACCTCGGAATGTCTACATGAGTCCTCTTATGTATATTTTGCTTTATGGTACACACCAATGATATTAGTGTGTGAACATATTGAATTTTATTTGGAAACAATACAATGTATACATATACTCTAATACAACTTTCTGTAGTTGGGATTCCTTTGTGTGTATTGCTGTAAAACAAATGAGAAAAAACACAAAAAATAATCTTCGTACAACACAACAAAAAATGTTAGCGAGTGTAACAACACACAGCAACATAATTGAAAAACCCATTGTCGCACAAACAATACTCAATAACCCACTACATAGGAATTCTCAACTCTACACCTTTAAAAGTTAAAAAATACATTTAAAATATATAAGTACTATATCAGAATCTACTTAAATATAAGTCCTGCTAACTCCACACATATGAAATAAACAATGACTATTTAAAGATGTATTGGTTCTATAGTAAATTTTTTTTAAATAACTAAGTATAAATGTGTTGGTGCAGAAACAAAGCAAAAATGAAAAAAAATAATCAAATTTACATTGGATTGTTAGTGTAACCAACACATTCTTCGTTAGTTATTTTTTATATAGGTATCTGTCAATGAGAGTTAGAGCAGGACTTATATTTAAGTAGATTTTGACTATATATATGTTTATATACTTAAAATTTATTTAAAAAAATATAAATTAATATGAAAAAATGAAAAAACACTTAACTTAACTTTAACTTATGCGTTTTTTGGTAACAAAAAAGTCAAAATATTGAAGGTTTACATAAAATGCATATGATGAATGCAAGCAACGGTATCAAGATACACATAAACAAAAATTGTTACGTATATACTCTACACCACTGCAAAACGCACCATACACAAATTAACACAACCATACAATATGACTTACAAGACAATAACTTATCACTACTACTTTATTACACCAATTTATTAATATTATTATTATTATTTATTATTTATTTATTTATCCAACACATATGTTTTATTATATATATTATTTAGTTAATTGACTAATTGATTAAACACAATTAAATTAAATTATTTATTTCGAGGAGAGATAAAAACACGTCTCTCCTCGACGACGATCAATCACCGACCCCCTAAATTAATGTTTAATAATATTAATGTTATTTACCGTTTAATACATTGGGTAGCGCAAAGCACGCTTTAGTATAGCAAATATCAAGTTTATAAATCCCTTATTATCAGGTACAGTTTAAGACAAGAAATAATCCAATTATTAAAATGTTGTGATTTAATCGAATTTATTCCTTCTGCATAAGGTGCTTCAGGCTTATCCATTCATTCTGGGACACCCTGTATACATAAAATTATTCATTAAAATCAACCTCATTTTACGAACTCGGATACTTTCATTCCAACGATATCACATTGTGTTCATTGTCTAACCTAAATCACCGCCCAAATTTTAGTTTCTGCACTCATTGTTGTTCGGTTACATTCTTAGCCTACATTGTAAGGAGAGAAGTAGTTGATTTATAAGTGCAATAATATTTTATAGTATTCTTCATATTTTCAGTAAAGAGATAAATAGTTAACGTTTTTATGTTTCGTTGCTGATTAATAGATGATTTAATAGAAATAAAGATCCTATTTTATAAGCCTTCGATTACAGTGCGTAATAAAAATTCCAGATAATATTAAAATAAATAATTATAAATAAAAGAAATAATAAATCACTAGAGACTTGGTGACAACTTCGCAGAAGGACAAAATCGATTGTGCCTAAAATACGGATTTAAATATTACTTCATAGTTTTCTCGAGTTTCTTAAAAAATTCCTAGAGTTTCGCGTAAAATCTACTTTAAAATTTAGCGGATTAATTAATTAATTAAATCGGATTATTTAATTAAATTACATCGGAATTCTCGAAATCACCAGTACTCCACTAAATTTATTATTAAATCCCGTAATATTACCCAAAAATCTAATTTTTACATAACGGATAATTATCAGATTGGGATCATCTATCCTGCATCTGGAGCCTTGCTTCGTAATTCGTTCGATTTTTGGTGATGACAAAAGACAAAAGTTATGATTGGCATTGCGGATTGTATTTATATCTCAAGCCCTTTTTGTCTGGGTTTTCTTTCTTTTTATTAAAATAAATATTTTAACCACAAAATAAAATAAAATTTCAAATTAGAAAATATATAAATTATTAAATTCACAATTCCTTAATAGTAGTTTCAAAATCCTTTGAAACGCAAAAAAATCAAAATATCCCTGTAGTTAAATTATTTTAAATCCTATCTTTATTTGCCCTTGTTCAGGAAAAGACAATAAAGAAGTTTATTCGTCGAATATAATACGAATGTAATTTTTTTATTTTTTGCTGCGTTTTTTTGAAACAGCTGCTCTAGACCGCGATAAATAATATTTTGATTTTTTAAACAATTCACATATTAAAATATTTGTGCTTCGGATTTGTTCAATCGAATCCTAAAGAGGTTATACTAAGTCAATATCTTGCATTATATTATCGAAGAAAGTTTATTTATGCTTGTTCTCAACAACTGTGAACAACTCTGAATATTATGTAGAGTACAACCGAGTTCATCAAAAAACTTAAGAATTGCTGAACTGACGAAACAGGGATATTTTTTTAGTACACAATTTTTTGATTGTTCCTTACTTCATTTACAACTGGAAATTTGAAATAATGAAAATGAAATGACTGAATTGTGTTTTTAATAAGAAAAAATGAATATCTTAATGTTTGCTGGTGAAATTAATCAATTAATTTTAATATTGGATAGTATTGTGTTAAATTATAAACCAAAGATTAAATGTCAAAATGATTGACTTGAAGTTAGTTAAAGTTGTTGTTCTAAATTTTTTTGTCTAAATGTCCCTGTATTTTCCCTATATTATATTGCGGTCTCGAACACCATATTTCAGAAAAACGCATCTTTTATAGTGAATATACTCGACTATGCGAAAAATTTTCGTTTCGTTCACATAATCTGTTAAAGAGTTAATTTGTATAGATTTTATTTTTTTGTTTTTTCATTCATGAGAAAAATATCAATATTATATTTTACGATACAAAACGAAACAGTGGAAATCTTTCTATAGTTCGCTCATTCAAACCTATGTGTGTGATATATTTATGATCGCCTAGTTTACCCCATGAAAGTAATCAACTTTTGGGCAATAATAGAAAGATTTTTTATGATATAATTTCAAATCAGTACTCGTAGCGGCATCCTAAATTTTATGTAGTAAGCCACCATTGTATACTACTAGATAAGTTATTATGCAATGCTTGTACCAACCTCAGTCAGGCAGATACAAGCAGTTGTGAGATGCAACTTTTCTAGCAATCCAGGACCGTGCCAACTAGTTGTGAAATTTACAGAATAAACATTAGCTCCCTACAAATTCCGTTATGCCGACACAACGCATGTATCTTTGTAATCAAGTAAGAGGTCATTGTGTATAATGTGATTTGCGAAAGTACCAGCGGAACGATCGCAACAACAACCAGCCTCAACCAAGGAGAGGGAATCCTAACACTAGATCTAAGTTGTGTGTTGAAAGGAAAACATTCATATTGATAGAATACAGAGCATTTAGCAGTAAATTGGACTCTTATTCAAGCCACAATTTAATTTGAATAATAATATGATCAAATCAACTCAGGGTATGAATTCTGTTCGTTTTTATCAAGCAATTCAGTGAGAATTTGTATACGTATACAGTGTATAATATACACTTTTAATATGTGTGCCGTCATTTTCTATCTTTGTGTGTGTCAAATTCTCTTGAAATTTCGCCAAAATGTTGACCCGATTTTATAAAGATGCGCCATCGGTTGAGCTACAATACATCATGAATATTTTTTCCTCTGCTCGCGAGCAAAGGAAAAAACGACAAATTGATTGATTGATTTTGAATGTACGACCAAGTTCTTAGGCTTGAGTTCCCGGGTGACGCCGGGTCCACCGTACACCCTTTTTTACACATAACAAAACCGAAGGATTGCATAGGTTAGTTAAGTGGGACAGAATCGGCCCGGTTACAGACACCTAGGTATAGCCGATAGTTAGTAACACAAAGACAACACAATTCTAATCTACTAGATGAAGGATAAAGGCTTAATAGGTTAATGGATAACGATGGTATTGGTCTTCAACAATTGCTTCTTTAAAACGGCAACCTAAGAAAAAATATTATTATTTCACATGCATCTGGAATTTTCCTGAAATTTAATTCTATTAATACTTTTCGGCTTCCTAACCAAAATTGGTTGACTCGACCCGTTACAGACACCTATGTAAAGTCGTTAGTAATAAAATGACAACACAATTCTAAACTACACAATCAGCAATTACAATGAAGCATTAATTCACAAATTCACAAGCATCTGTAAATTTCCTGAAATTTAATTCTAAATTCATATTTTCCGGCTTCCTAAATAATTGAAACATTTATTAATTTAATCATTCTGCAACTCCGCAACTTACAGTAGAATTTCCTGAAACCAAAGTTATTTGAACTATATTCAAAATAACTCAAAAATTCATTAGTATTTAACCGTTGAATTGGGCGAAAAAAAAAAAACAGATTAACTACCGGATTGCATTCAAATATCCCTTAAAATATCCATCCATTAAAATATCCTAAATAATTTAGAATTCGAGCAAAGGAAAAAACGACAGATGATAAGAAAATAGTTTCGATTGCATTTTTTTGTGAATTTTTCATTTATATTTAGATAAAACTTAAATAATATAAATTGTATTAATTTTTTTATTTTTTTTTTATTTTTTTTATATATTTATTTATTACAACTGATTTACAAATCATCTAGTAATTTATCTTTCATAATTTATATTCTTGTTTGGAGGGTTGTAGCCCTTTGGCTAGTCCCCTTTACAATTTTATTATATTTTTAGTCGATCCTGATTGGATCTTGTAGATCATGCGGTTTTTTCCTTCGCAGCCGTCTTACTAGGTTTGAATCATCCAACATACGACGTATCTCAGCATTTTGGTGTAGACTAATACGTTGCAAGTGTTTTCTCGCGTGTTTGCTTATTTCTTCACTAACGAAATCCATCTTCAGATCTCTATGGAGGTTGTAATTTCTTATGTACCACTGTGCATTAACTATTCCACGAAGGACTTTGCTTTGGAATGACTGGATGATATTGACATTGGTTTTCTTTGTACAGCCCCAGAGCTGAATACCGTAAGTCCACACAGGTTTTAGGATTTGCCGGTATAGTAGCAATTTATTATGTAGAGTTAGCTCAGAATTTCTTCCTAAGAGCCAATCCATCTTTCTGTATTTGATGTTTAACTCTTCTTTTTCTTTTTCACATGCTCTTTCCATTTTAGTTTCGCGTCTAGAGTCATGCCTAGATATTTTGCCGTATTTGCATAGGGAATTTGCTGCTAGTTCAGTTCTACTGGTATCCAGTTGACCTTCTTGTTGGTAAAGTTTACGTGAACAGATTTTGTTTCATTAAGTTTTATTCGCCATCTCTTGGTCCAGGTACTGACAATATTACTAGCTCTTTGCAATTTGCTTGTAGATTCTTCTATGCAATTAGCAACTGCTAAGATGGCCGTATCATCCGCAAACGTCGCTATGTTAGTATCCTCTATCGTTGGCAGGTCCGAGGTGTATAGAACATATAAAGTTGGTCCCAGAACGCTACCTTGTGGTACCCCTGCTGATATTTTCTTTATTTCTGAGTATTCGCCATCTAATTTAACTCGAAAGTGTCGGTTAGATATGTAAGATTTTAGAATTCAACTGCTTTGGTAAGTCTCTTTGTAATTTATATTCCAAACCTTTATGCCATACTCTGTCAAAGGCCTGTGCTACATCCAAGAAGACGCTTGAACATACTTTCTTTTTTTCAAGTACGTCTTCAATTATGTTTGTAATTCGGTGTACTTGTTCTATTGTTGAATGATTTTCTCTGAAGCCAAATTGGTGTGGAGGAACAAGATTTCTTTCTGCTATTATTGGTTTTAGTCTCTTTAGGAGTAGTTTCTCGAATAATTTTGAAATTTTTTGGAGTAAGGAAATCGGCCTATACGAATTTTTGTCATTAAGTGGTTTGTTTGGTTTAGGTATCATAATTACTTCTGCTACTTTCCATTGACTTGGAACGTGTTTAAGTCTGAACATTGCATTAATTATTTGGAGTAGTTTACGCAGACCTTTTTCAGGAAGAGCTTTTACTATTTGTCCTGTAATTAAGTCATATCCTGGAGATTTCTTTGTATTTTGGTTGAGATTGATTTCCTCTTTTAATTCTTGTACTGTGACAGGAGATATATTGCAGTTATCCATTTTATATACTGGTGGTATGTTTTCCTCTGCAGTTTGTCTAGGTAGTGGCTGAAACGTGTTCTCGAGGTGGGTTGCAAACAACGAAGCTTTTTGCTTTGCACTTATAACCCATGTACCATCTTCATTTTTTACTGGTGGAATTTGTAGTTTAGGTCATTTTAAACTTTTTGTCGCTTTCCAAAGGGAGTACTCGGTATCTTTTTCCCCAGTAAGGCCACTCAAGTATTTATTAATGGATTTGTTTTTGATTTCTTTAATTAGCAACTTTAGTTTATTGGATAAAAAATTAAGAGTTGTTTTATATTCTGGCGCTCGACTTCTTTGCCAGGCCTTTCTTGCTTTTCGTTTTGCTGCAACCAGTTCCCTAACTTCTAGAGGATAAATTGCATTTCGGCGCATTTCCTTTGAACTTGAGGGGGTACTACTCCACGCCGCTTCTTGTATACTGTTGTTGAGTTGTTCTAGTTCTTCTTCTAGCTCTATCGGGTTTTTAATTGGCACCTGAAGATCAATATTATCCTTAATAAGTTTCTGGAATTTCTCCCAGCAGGTTTTTTTGTTCGTTAGCGAAGGTGGACTAGTTTTTTTAATAATCGTTGCACTTATTGTCATAATAACAGGCGTATGATCCGACATAATCCCCTCGCTGCTTTCTAAGTATATGTAGTTTTCGTCTATACCTTTGGTGATAAAGAAGTCAATGATATCGGGTATTTTGTTTCTATCCGTAGGCCAATAAGTTGGTTGATCTCCAGAATGAAAATCGCTATTGCATAGTCTTCCTGCTGCAAACAGCTCTCTTCCTTTTTTAGAGGTTACTCTTGATCCCCAGTAGGTGGTTTTTGCATTAAAATCACCTCCGATTATGAAACTTGATCCAAGTGATTTAAATAACGTGCAATAGTCTTGTTTAATTAAATTATATCTTGGGGGGCAATATATTGACGATACACTATATTCTTTGTTGTTATTTATAAATACTTTTAAGGTGACTACTTGCATAAATTCCTCTTCAATTTTAAGATCTATAAAGTGTTTGATGTTTTCTTTTATAACCACTGACGATCCTCCCTTTGCCCTTCCTGCTGGATGAATAGCGTGGTAACAATTGTATCCATATATTTTAAGATATGAAGTTGAAGTAAAATGGGTTTCCGATACTAGGCATATATCTATTTTTTCAGTATTTAGGAAAATTTCTAATTCTGGAATATGTTGCATTAGCCCATTTGCATTCCAGGTTACTATTCTTAATGTTTTATTTGTTGTTGTTTGCATCATTTTAATAGAGCATGGATTTCATTTCATTTAGAGAGTCTTGCTTATCTAACCTGTTGCTTAGAGCTTGAAGGCATTTCTCTTGTTTAGCTAGACGAATGTTAAGAGCTTCCATGCTTCTTAGTATCTTTTGGAGCACTGCTGTACCTTCAGTAGTGTTCTCCGAAATAATTGGTTTTGTCATGACTACTTGCGAGTACAGTTTTGGTTTTGGTTCTCCCGTTTTACTAGCATGAGGTTTAGGTTCCTCTTTGGTGGAAGTTTGATAATTTTTTACCGATACTCCTGGACTTTGTTTTCGCGTTTTATTTCTTATTCGTTGTAGCTCCTTAGCTATTTCACATCCCCGGTAGTTTGCGGGATGTGACTTATTGCAATTGACACATTTTGCAGCAATATTTTTACTAACCGGGCATACCTGGGCATGATGCTTTCCGGCACATTTCACGCATCTAATTTCTCTTTGGCAATATTTCTGCGTATGATTAAAACCTTGACATTTTTTGCACTGCGGTATTAATCCGTTATTCTTTTTCAATGGCTCTATTTTAACTCTCATGCTAAGTATTGCCTTGATATTATACACATCTTCCACTTTTTGTTTGTTATTAAAAGTGAGCATAAATAGTGGAAGCCCTCTTTTGTTAACTTGAACTCCTTGTTCAGTTTCGATTTTTTCTTTCTTAATTATATTTACGGCATTTTCTATTTGATAACCCTTTTGCTTGAGATCCTCAATAATTTCCTCTTCTGCACAGGTTGGGTGAAGACCTCTAGCCATAACTTTAATTGGGCGATCATTCTTATCCTCATAGGTAAACCACTGATGCCCCTCGGAATTAAGCTTTGTAGCCAAAGCTCTATAAGTTTCAGAGTCTACAACATTAATTTTCCAGACGCCGTTGTTTAGAGATACGAGTTTGTACTCGGCTATCGTAATCGATTTCATAATCGATTGTATAGTGGAGAAATTTGATATCCCGACGACATTTATTGGTGGAGGTGATTTTTCTTTCAGTTTAGCTGGTTGTTGTTCTAGAGCTAGTTGTTTCTTGATGATTAACTGATTTCTGGCAACCTCTTTTGAAATTGATGGTAAAGTCTCCGCCATTTCTGGTGAGTGTTGCGCTTTCCTTTTCTTACTTGGTCTTTTATTCCGGTTCAACATCCAATTTGTTTCTCTTTCTAATTCTTCTTCATCCGTATGGAATGAATTAATGCGATCATCGACTGTTGGGCTAGAGGTCGTCCCAAGTTCTGCACGTGTTTCAACTGCTTTTTTGAGTTCTTCATTTTCTTTCTTTAAAATTGTAAATTCTTCTTTCAATTTAGTAGTAAATTCTTTTATTTCTCTTAGTTGTTCACGGAGTTCGGCATTTTCCTTCTCGTACTGAAATATATTTCCAGTTGAAGATCTTGGTGATCTTGATAATTTGGAACTGCGTCCAAATGGGTTAAACAATGATTGGCCCACTCCAGAATCTGTTGGGCCTGCCTCCGAAGAGTGTGGATTTGGCAGCATATCTGCTGCTGTACCACCTGGGGTATTACATTCCGTATTTGTTGTATTCATTGTTTGTTTTAGCCAATTTATACCACTGGCATTTGGTCCCCGGTAGCACTTTGCTACTGTCGAAGCAGTACCCGCCCCCCGCGACGAGGACGCGGCTACCTTGGTGTTACCTAGGTGTACACAGAGACAGCCGAAGCCCTCTGAGTACCCTAGGCTGAGGGGCAAATTGTATTAATGTTTTGTAATAAATTTAATATTTCCCAGTTCAATTATACATTTATCTATATTTTTATGTGTTATTTATGCGAATAATATTGAGAAGAAAAGTTTAATAAATTATAAAATGGATTAACTGAAGAAATATCAATGACAATCAAATTACTTTTAGATTTATTTACTAGGAATTAGATTAAACTATTTAGGAAATTAACACAACACTTTATTAATTGAAATGGTATGGTGAAATTTAATAAATTCACAAATTATGTATTATTTTGTGTTCTTAAATGACGTCAAAAATGCAAAACGTGTACACCACAGTATGACGTTCCGGTAAAATCCCAATTGAATTGTAAAAAATGAACAGAATTCATTCCCAGATATCGAAGTCATTAAAGAGTCAATTCAAAATTAACAAAGGAGTCTAAGGACATCAACCACCGAAGTAAACATGCATGACGTTCATCATTACACAACATCTTATGTCATTGTAGGAATATTGGTGATCGCAGCAGCCATCATATATGTTAAGCACAGAACAATAATTCAAGTTGCTACAGCAGGTTCACTTCCAGATCCGTAGCCAATCCTGCGGGCAGCAACAACTAGAGCCCGGAAATATGTTACCAATTCAGCTAGTAAAAAGAAAACTATAAATATAAAATGCCGAAGTGGCAGATACTTAAATTTGATCCTTACGTTAAACCAAGTAATTATACTATATAAACTGTAAAATTTTCGCAATAAAAACAGAATTAGTGGACTAGCTCCGACCCACGGTAGGCGCAATAATCT
Organism: Nephrotoma guestfalica; assembly: GCA_963691935.1. Lineage (NCBI taxonomy): Eukaryota > Metazoa > Arthropoda > Insecta > Diptera > Tipulidae > Nephrotoma > Nephrotoma guestfalica. Next base: position 95,775,051 of record OY829915.1, read on the forward strand.
CAATTAAAAAATATCAATAATATATAAATAAGTATAAGTAGTAATAAAATATAAAATTAGTTTTTATATTAGTTTCATATAAAGCTAAATATGAATTTCCTGAAGCTTAATTTTTAATTAGTTGCAATGAAACAACTATTCGGTAACTTAAAATTGATTAATAATATTCTTATTGTATTTTATTTTAAGGAATTTTTATTTACAACTAATCTCATTGATTATCTAGTAATTGTTTTATAGTTTAGTAGTCTATTCTTGTGGGATGAAACCTATCGGTTCACCCCAGTCTGACAGTCCTTTGATTTCAGTGACTCGGAGAACCACTAATTCTAAAGGCTTTGTTGTTTTAAGGCGATTCGGTCTGTTGGTGCGATCCAGTAGATTCCGCAGCTCTTCGTTGCCATGCTGCTATAATCGCAGACAATGACTCCTTGGAAATTTTTGTATTTCATCGCTGATGTATTCCATGTTTAAGCCTCGATGGAGATTGTCATTTCTAATGTACCAAGGATCATTCAAATTGCTACATAGTACTTTGTTTTGAAATGTTTGTATGATCTGAACTGTAGTTTTCTTTGCGCATCCCCAAAGCTGAATACCATACGTCCAGATAGGTTTTAGGATTTGTTTATATAACAGCAGTTTGATGTGCGTTATCAGTTCCTGCCTTTTATTTTTAACATGTGCTTCCCACCTGAGCTTAGAGGTTAGTGTTGGGCTCAACACTACTAGCATCAGTGGTCATAAAAGCTGTGTCATCAGCAAACGCTCCTACTCTAGCTTAAAACTATGTTTGGTAGATCATTTGTATATAGAAGGTATAATATAGAGCCCAGAACACTGCTTTGTGAAACCCATGCCAATATTTTCTTTAGTTTTTTCTTTAGTTTTGAGTATTCCCCTTTCCGTCTCACCCGAAAGTAATGGTCTTTGATGTAAGAATTTAGCAATTGAACATATTGTTTTGGCAAATCTCGTTGGCGTTTAAATTCCAGACCACGGTGCCAAACCATATCAAATGTTTGGGCATACGTCTAAGAATATTGCTGAACATACTGTCTTTTTTTCCAGCGCATCAAAGAACACACATTGACATTTACCAGTTTATTAGGCTTTGGAATCATTATGATTTCTGCTACTTTCCACTGTCTCGGAACAGTCTAAAGATAGATAGCATTGATTATGTGCTGTAGTTTGCTTAGTGCTTTTTCGGGTAGGGCTTTGATTAGTTACCCGGTTATCAAGTCGTATCCAGAGGCTTTTTTATCTTTGAGGTTATTTACTTTATGTTTTATTTCTTTCAGAGTAACTGGTAGTACATAAACTTCGTCTATTTTGCTTATAGGTGTTAAATATTCATTATCCGCTGGTCCAGTTGGTGGTTTGAAAGTATTTTCAAGGTGTTCGGCAATGACTTCTCTAGTTTTGCTTGACGCATCCATTATTCTTTTATCTTGGCTTATCGATGTATTTTCTAGTGTTCCTAGTCTCTCTTGTTTTTTCAGTAGCTCGCCCATAGAACCTAGTCTTTGGTCCTGCGCAACCAGATGTGAATTGATTCAAACATTCATTATTGATATATTACCTTACAGATTCCAATTTCGTTTGGTCATTTTTTATTTTTATAAATAAACATTTTAGTATTAGATAGATTTTTTATTTAACTTTTTTTTTTATAAATAAATCCATTAAATCAACAGATTCACAAATAATAATATTTGTTGAAGATAGAAAGGTCGCGCGTTCCTTTCCTGCTTTGATACTATATATAATATTCGGATTCTATTTATTTTATTTTGGTTTAATTCGTTTTAAGATAACCAAATTATTTTATTCAAATATAATTTAATTATGTCGTGCATTCTTGTAAATAATGAATCTTTAACTCATAATAATGACATGGCAAGCCATTAAGAAGGCAATTAATTAATAATTATACATTTTTTAGGACGCTGATTGCAGAGTATTTATATTAAAAAAAATCAAAAATAATTGTGCTCTCTTGTGCTAACCGCCTCACATTATATTTTCAACTAATAATTTACTAACTATTGACTACTTAGGTGTCTGTAACCGGGACAACTCGGTCATATTTAACATGCCTATCCTCCATCGTTTCATCTTGTTAAATGTAATAAAGGTGTATGGCGGGCTGGGCGTCATCCGGGAGTCTCGCGCAATCAATATATATGATTGAAATGAATAGCATAAGGTAGTTAAATACATGACAATACTGAATTCAATTTTAATAAGCGACAAAAGACTAAAAATTATAAGATCTTCATATGTATAAAAATGCTGTCGGTTTCGGATTAGTGCAATACATAATTAATTGAATTATCATTCCAATCGTGTTATGACTGAGGACGATAGGTACATATGATGAAATTTAGGAATCCTATGCCTAATCATAACTAATTAAACGAATAAATTATCACTCTTATCTATATAGAGTGTATATGTGTAGTTAATTAACAATCATATAAATAATTTATTAACATAGTACTTAGATAACGACTTTGCTACATGGCTACTCTGTACCTGTGATAACTAATCCTTTCTTTATATTACCTTTAATGTGAGGATGCAGACAGGGCCTGGACCCGTATAATTTTGGAGTTCTTTTCGTTATTCAAATACGCTTTTGATATTGGATTACGCTTACTCCAGGAATGTCTCTTATCATATCATCTAATCTTATTATTCGCTGCGTTTTTAACTGGGCACTCTCGTAATTTCTTTTGGGTAATGTGTACCACTTATTATCCTTTTGATTTCGCGTGTATGATTCCATGCTGACTGTTTTATGTCTATTATGAATTTATCAACTTTACCTAATTGTTCCTTCTTTTTTAGAGGTAAATTCGTCTTTATTATATTACTTAGTTCTGTATTCCTTGCCAATCTTTGCATGAGAGTGAGCAGTATAAGCGAACAAGCGGAGCTAGTTAGAATTAAATCTAGTAGATCGGGTATTTTATAGATATATGTGGGCCAGAAAGGCGGTTCACCACTATAGTGCCCATTAAAACTACATTTTGTCACTACTTCATGGAGCTCTTTGTCTCTAGTGGAAACTAGTCTTGATCCCGAATGATGTTTTGTATGGAAGCCTTCTCCAACAATGAATTTTTCTCCTAAACTTTTTAGGAACTTTATAAAGTCATCTTTCTTAGGTTGTATCACAATTACAATAAACTTTTCAAAAATGGTTAGTTAATGATTTTTTGTCTTGATGCTTTTGCTGGTTGATTTATTTCGTTTGTTTCATAATTTTGCGCTTCGAAATGATAAATGTTAAGCTATTATAGCAATTGGGGGGGCAACTTGTAGTGTTATCTGGGTATATTGTGTGATATAATTGACATCCTGTAAATTTTTTATGGTATTGTTTTGTGAAGACTATTATAGGATTCCATGCTAGTACTCTCATGTCCTTCATGTGCTTTTACTGCAGGAGCTATCATGATACTGTTTTCTAGTTTTGTGAGTCTATGGATAATTGATCCAATAGCTTTATCTTTTTTCTGCTCTTGTTTCTCCATTCTGTCTAAAAAAAAATTTCTATAACGGTTAGAGCCGTCATTATTTGTGTTCCACTTTTAGCAACTTCGGAATCTTGGAATGCTGTTCTTTGATGGTTTTGATATGTAGGTTTGATTTCCGTTTCCTTTGGATTTCTTGGCTCTATACGTTTATCTTTTACTATTCTCTTCTTATTGCGCCTCTTTTGCAGGTCACTTCTGGCTACCAAAGGAATTATTGCAGATTTTTCTTATACAATATTTCCTATGGTGTATTCTGGCATAATAAACAACAAATCATAAGAATTTTTAATTTTAGTTTTAGAACTCTACGATAAGGCGCTAATACGAGTTAAATGAAGGAAAACTTGCATATTATATGTTATATGTAGTAACAACAAACAGAAAATAATAAATTAGACCAATACAACGACGATGATACCAACCAAGGCATTTATTGAGTCGTTATAGACGAAAGTAATATGCATTATGTGTTACTTTATATAAACAGAAGAATAAAGGATTTTGTACTACTAGAGATACATTTTTAATTCATAAATATTTGCAGAATGAATGGGTTATACTTTTATCGCGATCATTGAGATAACAATAAAATAATTTATGTTGGAGTTTACAAAACACTTGGCTTCTTTAACAATGTTTTAGTAAACTTCAAGATTTATATTTTAGTTGTCTCATATTTACTTACATATTATTTAATACTTATTTTAATTTGTTAAATAATTTTAGCAAAAATCAAATCACAAGTATCGTTAAAACCTTATTTAAATCTTAAGATTTCTTATTTAAATATTATTTCGTTAATTGAATAGAAAATTAATTCCTTAAATGTCAAAATTGCTATAAATAGGAAAAATGAAATTCTGATTCCGTTTTGCCATAATTTAGGAATAAACAGAAATCTGCTAGAAAAATGTCAAATATGTTTTCCTTTTCCTATTCCTATTCCTATTTCTAAGAAAAGACAAAATCGACCTACTGAAGTCCTTTGACAACTACACCTCCTTTAGCCACTCTGTAGGCTAGTTAAATGAACTGGAAAGCCAATATAGCATACATGTTTTGTAACTAGTTTGCTATGGTATTTAAAATTACGGGGAACGGTTCACAGGAACGCGAAAATTTTGTACTGTTTTTTTTTTCAGAATAATCCGTACATTGTTTTACTTGTGTCCAAATTTGGTTAGATTCTAATCAAAATAAATACCGAGATGACCGACCAAGATGATTGAATTAAACTATGTTTGATATAGCCAATTATGTAACTTTATATTAAACCGTTTGAATAACATAAGGCCGCGCGACTACAAATTCAAAAGCTTACAAATTTTCATGTTTGGGTTTATACACCATACACGTTATCGGAGTTTGAATCAATTCCATTTTCATAATTGAAAATATTTATGAACGGCAAGTCCATCAGAATTATCAATTACTGAAATTTATCGGGTTTACCGGTTATTCGAAGATTTATATTACCGAGAACAAGTTTCTTTAATACCGGTAAAACGGAAACCCTACTTTATACAAAATTTGTCAAACTAAAAATTAAATTATTCTTGAACTGATCATGAATTTGTTTTATATTTTAATTTCAGAACCAATGGTAAATCGGTTTGCAACAAGACGTAAATCAGTGTTTGCTGAAACATACGACCCAGAAAAAGAAGACGAAGAAGAAGGAGCAAATCCAGTATTTCCTAAAACTGATGAACAGCGATCGCGTTTAGTGGATTCTGTGAAAAATATTCTACTTTTTAGGTCCCTCGATAAAGAACAAGTAAGTATATCTCGCGTAATAAACCACCTAGAATTTTGTTTGGTTATGTAAACTGTTTTTCAGATGAATCAAGTATTAGATGCCATGTTTGAAAGAAAAGTTTCACAGAATGAAGTTGTTATTAGACAAGGCGATGATGGTGATAATTTTTATGTTATTGAATCGTAAGTCTTATAAAGTCAAAATCTTCTTTTACATGTATCAACTTTTTGGATTACCATATTTGTGCAAGCATCATTTCAATAGCAAATTCATAGTAAACATCCAAATATTTAGAATATCATGATTGTGCGCAACACTTTTGCACAAAACCTTTCTACCTTCTGCCACAATATCCTCAAATGTGTAGGAGCTATATTTTTTTGTATTGAAAGGATCCTTTCACAAAACTTTTTATTGTGAAAAGTTGTTGCATGTAGATGCCTCTAAATGATTATATGTACTTTAAGATTGTGTTTTGCGGTGGTTTTTATTTATGTAGCGGACAATTCAAAGCGTTTGTTGATGACAAACACATTCATACTTATGATAATAGTGGAAGCTTTGGAGAATTGGCCCTCTTATATAATATGCCAAGGTAAGTCTGTTTTAGGGTATTACACTAGCTTTTGCACATTCTATTTATCGGAAAAATTTACGTATTTTCATATACAGAGCTGCAACAATTACAGCGGGAACTGATGGTCATTTATGGGCAATGGATCGACAAACATTCCGAAGAATCTTACTAAAATCAGCATTTAGAAAAAGAAAAATGTATGAAACTTTGTTGGATAATGTGCCAATGTTAAAGGCACTTCAGGTCAGTATTATAATTAATCATAGTTTTTTTTAAATTTCTAATCGTATTATAAGCTTAATTCAATATACTAGTTCAGTGTTACATAATGCTCTTTTTCATCTTCGTTGATTTTAAATTCATTAAAATTCGTTGGAAAATATCAATTAAACGTTATTTCTTTAACAGTTATATGTGTGTGCGTGACGAATATGGAGTTTCACCGGTCGATAGAGAGCGAAGAATGACAACCATATGACGACCATTATTAAGCGTGTAGCATATAAATGACTGAGTTCGAATTGCATAAGCGACAATATTGAATTGTGTATTTTTCTCTCGTTAGGAAATGTTAAAAAACACAGGCATGTGAATTTGTCTGTTGGTTTGCCTTATAATACCTTATGGACGCTGCTACAGCTGATATATGGCTATATGCAGTGTGAAATGAAATACTGTAAATTTGTGCGTGATTTTGTTGATTATAAATTGGCGTTCAAAATACACTAAACATGTTAGCGAGAAATTACTGTTACTCGTATTTGTGAATCAATACATTCAAAAATATCTTAAAGCCCCAAAACGGGCTACACGGTATTTGTACGAATGTGAGCCAACGTTTGTATACAGATCAACAATCCTGTGTATAGTCACATGGCCAATATCGACTAATATTTGCATTGCCCAACATTCGCCAGATAGGCAGTAAATAAATTCACATCAAACGAAACGACCAACGATAGCTAAAACATACACACGATTTGGCAATTAGTTGTCTTATTCTATTTGAAAGTAACACACCGATTACGCTAGACGAGTAGTTTGTCGTTCTAATTAACTATAAAAATCTTTTATTTATAAGAAAAATTTGCGGTTGGTTGCTTTGTCGATAAGTGAGTTGAGAGGAAAGAAACAATTAAAAAATGCCATTTTGTGATGCTGTATAAGATAGCAGAAAATTTCCAGCAGACAAAACGTTATGCTATTCGCCGCTAGAGACATCACTTTCATAAAAAGGCAATTTTTTCTGCTGATATTTTTTGAAACCAGCAGAAAATTTATGAAATTTTTAAGCAAATCAATAATTATCAGCATAAAGTTTTATGAAAATTGAAAGAATGTATGAAACAGAAGAGAAAATATTCGTATATGTTTAAACATTTTGAAACGAAAAAAGTTAATCCTTCTTTAAAAACGATTTTCTTTTTGCGCAGGATGTTTGGCGTTTGAAACGAGAGTATTTTTGGGCAGATTGGGGGAGGGGGTCATTTAGAAGCTTTCATCCCATAGAACTGAAGTCCTAAGTGTCGCGATAACTGAGTTATGATACTTTTAAGTTTTTTTTTAATTACTCAAAATCTCGCGTTTAAATGATCTTAATTTTTTTGTTTGTAGTCGTAAAGGCACGAAATAATTTTTATTGTATTTGCAATGTGATTTTATTCTAAATAAATCATTATTTAATATATACAATTGGTTTAAGAAAATTTACTTATGGGCTTCCAAATCCTAAAGAATTTGTAAAAGTATGAAAAATGTCACCTTCTAAATTCATTTAAAAGTCAACTAAAGGGGTTTTCTTTTCTCCAAGGTTGTTGTGCGAAGTTGGATTTCATTTTCGTTTTTTCAAATGCGGCTCATATCCTTTCAATTTCTTGTGGACACCTTGTTGCCAACACCAATTCTTAAGCACGTCCCCAGACTTAGAAATCCAGCGGTGTGAAGGGTGCGGACCATACGGGCCAAGGAAAAGAGCAACTCCTACCAATCCATGAGTTTGGAAATTAATCATCCAAGTATTTTCTTACCGTTCGTTGGTTATGTGCCGGACAGCCGTCATTTTGAAAAATAATCAACACATCTTCTAAAACTGGTAAAATCATCTTAGGTAACTGATTTTAAACAAATTCGAGATAAAGATATTCGGAAAGGCGTTCTGGCAAAAAATATAGACTGATCAGGTTTCGACCATAACACCAGCCCAAACATTAACGCTGAATTTCTTTCGAAAAGTCTGCTTTTACTTGTGAGGATTTTGGCCTTTTCTGCCCCAATGGTATAGATTGTGTAAATTCTCAATTCCCGCACGATTAAAGTTAGACTCATCTGTCCACAAAATCCTTTTCAAAAAGCTATCAATCTGAACATCTGTATGTAGTATACATTTACAAAACTCCAGCCGTCTAGCATTATCATCCTCTTCAAGACCTGGAACAATTTACAATTTAACAAGAACAACGTCAAACACACGGGCATGTCCGGTAGCAGATAGTGAAATATCGATTGAACAACTCAGGACAATTAACGGGCATTAACGTTGAGCATTATTGATAGATTTTTAAAAATAAGTTTACTTATTTTAAAAAATCTATCAATAATTTAAAAGGTATTTTCTTAACCCTGACACAAATAACCTTGACTAAATAGTATCTCTTATTTTGACCAGAAAATGAATGATTTCTATGACATGTAGTATATCTTTGGAACAGGCATACACTAGAGAATGATTTAAAACAAAGCTAATTTCAAAATTACCTTTAGTTTACTTTTAAATAAATATAGAACACATTTTTTAGGATTTGGAAGTCCATAAGTCATTTTGCTTAAACAAATTTTATTAAATAATGATTTATTTAGAATAAAATCACATTGCAGCATACAATAAAAGTTATATTGTGCCTTTACGACTACAAACAAAAAAGTTACGGCCATTTAAAGGCGAAATTTTGGACAATTTCAAAAAAGCTTAAAATTATTATATCTCAGTTATCGTGACACTTAGTACATCAGTTCTATGGGATGAAACCTTTCAAATGACCCTCCAATCTGCAAGCAAATGTTGTCAGTCCATGCGCCACACACCATGCATATAAGGACTCTCAAAATATACTGAAATTACTATAATCATCATAATGCAAATACATGGTGTGCTACTGACGCCAGTTATGATTCTTATGTTGATATACAGATTATGATGCTAGCTACCATAAAAACATCAATTGAAGATAGTTACAGAGGTTTTCTATCACTTTTGTTAAAAACTCGAAAACATTTCACATTAAAATGACTTTAAAAATTCATGAAGCGCTACTGACGTCAGTTATGATTCTTATGTTGCTCATGTATATAGACCATCATCTGCCATAAAAACATAAGCCCAGGATAGTTACAGGGGGGTTTTTCTAATACGTTTGTAAAAACTGAAAACATTTCACATTAAAATGACTTCAGAAATTTATGGAGTGTTACTGACGCCAGTAATGATTCTTATTTGCTCATGCATATATAGGGTGTCACAATAATCGGTTCAGATTTGACTTATCGGTTATATTGGCTCTGGCAACAAACACTAATGTCATTCTTTCTTTGACAGAAACTCATTATATTATTTCAGCAATTGAAGCCCCGTCACCATCCGCTTCGATATCGGGCCTGCGACAAACTCGAAATTGAGGATTTTGCTCAAAAAATCATCTTTTCGGACGAGGCACATTTCCATCTCGGTGGGTTCGTAAACAAACAAAATTGTCGCATTTGGGGATCGGAAAATCCACAAGGATATGTGGAGAAGCCAATGCATCCATTGCGTGTTACTGTTTGGTGCGGCTTGTGGCGTGACGGCATTATTGGGCCGTATTTCTTCGACGATGAGGCCGGCGCGACCGTAACGGTCAACGGAATCAACTACCGTCACATGTTAACATATTTTTAACGGTCATATCTTGAAGATATTGGTTTGGACGACCTTTGGTTCCAGCAAGATGGTGCGCCATGCCACACATCGGGCGTTACAATAGCGAAACTGCATCAAAAATTTGATGGCCGCATTATCAGTCGAAATGGTGACGTGAATTGGCAGGCGATGAGCTGTGATTTGACGCCTTTTGATTTTTATTTGTGGGGTGCCGTGAAAGAAGTGAAGACAGGTGGGACAATCCACAAACAATTGTGCATTTGAAAGCCAATATTGAAGCAACCATTGCCGAAATAGATCCGCACACAATCCAACATGTGCTCAGAAATTGGACCGACCGAATGGAGTACGCCAAGGCCAGCTGCGGCTCCCATTTGAATGAAATCATTTTCCATAAATAACCAGGAGGATTGTACTTTCAAACAAAAAAATAAATTTTGAAATATATTAAGCCGTTTTCGTTTTATTAAATTTTTAAATCTGAACTTCTTATTTCCCAATTTCACCTTTTATATTCGTCAAATTATTTCCTAAATTTCGATTTATCTTTATGAGAGATTTGTAATTTTTTATATATCCTAGTTTCATCGTAATCTTCTATCTTTATTATACTTCACTAGTCTTTTCTCTTGAGTGTTTATTAAGTTATTATAAATTTCTTTAATTTGTGAGTCTTTTCAGCTTTTACTGCAGTATATTTTATAGTTACAGTACTGATTCTTCTAACATTTGAATTCGTATAGGATTGTTTTGTGCTAAATTAAGAATTTTTAATTTTTCGGTTAGCGTTATTATCTAGCCTCTATATCTGCATTTCCAGTATGACTAATTTGGTTTGGCTAGATCTAATTCTATTTGCTTCTGATTTAAAGATTCTTTAATTTTTACATGTTTAAATTTTTTATCTGCTACTATTTTTAATTGTTTTTTATGGTTGAAATACATTTTGAATTTTTCTATTATTCCTAAACTGTTTCTACTTTCTGAAGGGTAAGCTGTTGCGAATTTAGAAAATTTATCTATGAAAACTAAGAAAGATTGTTTTTTATTTACGTATGTATCTACTGAACTATCTGATTTTTATTTGTTTGTATTTCGGCGCATTTAAATTTAGGTTTTATAAGATTTCCAACATACTTTGTCCTGTTATAAATATCACAATTATTGGTCATTTTATTGATTATTAATTTGATATTTTAGTGGTAAATTTTATCTTTAAGATACTCGTACAATGGCATTATTTCCGGATGTTGTTGCTCTTTATGATGAATTGAAATGACCCTAATTGATTCATCTTCTAATTTTACATCTTGAGCGAATTGAATACATCTAATAAATTTAATATACAGGGTGGCTGAGACCAAGTGTTACCAAATGAAAACGCTGTAATTTTTTTAATTGCGATTATTTTTTATTGAAATTTCGTGGAATATGTTGAAAACATATTACATTTTATGAAAAACATGTTACTGCTCGATATTAGAAAGCATTGCATGCTGACCGAACGTGAGCTTGCGGAATTTTATTCCATTCCCGAACAAGAGCTGACTTCAATGCATCAACACTTTCGTATTTTTTAGTGGACACCTTACTCTCCAAAATGGACCATATGAAGAAATCCATGGGATTCAAGTCTGGTGAATATGGTGGCCATTCTTTCGACGAAATCAGCCGCGGAGCGCAATTTTGTAAAAATTGCTGTGTCGCTCGAGCTTTGTGTAAAGCATCGTTTAGGATCTTTTGGCGGTACATCTCTTGGTTTACCTTGACTCCATGTTCGATGAAAACCAGAGGAGTGCGTCCATCTGCAGTCACTGCAGCCGAAACCATAACATTAGCTGGTGATTGCTTGCGCATGGCAACTCTTGTGTCCAAATTATCGTTGGACTTGTGCTCTAACCAAACACGATCATTTTGTTTATTCACATACTGTTGAATGGTGAAAATTTTCTCATCAGAAAAGACAATTTTTTGAATCTCATCACGTTCGGCCAAGGCCTTCAATGCTCGTGTTCTTTCAAGCCTAACTTTTTTTTGTGCCTCCATAAGATCTTGAACTTTTTGTATCTTGTAGGGCTTCAAGTGTAGTTCATTTTTCAATATGGTTTGAATGCTGTATCGTGAAACATGTAGACGTGCGGCTAATTGATTGGCACTTTGACGAGGATTTCGTTGGATTCGTTTCTTCACATTTCGTATCATTTCTTTTGATGTTGCTGTCTTTTTAGGACCGTCTCTGTTGCGTTTAGCGATGCTACCAGTTTCTTTGTATCGAGTTATGGTTCGATACACAAACATTTTATTCACATTCAAATGCTGGAGCTGACGAACTATTGCAGTTTGTGAATTTCCACCCAAATACAGTGCAATTACACTATTACGTTTGAATTCCATTACGATTTTTTTATGAAGATATTAATTTAGAACAATTATTTGTTGACCACATGTAAACAACTAACCAAACTTCAATCTGTCAAAAAATTGACGCGCGAAAATGACAACTACACAAATGACAGCAGAGTGAAGTTAGTAACATTTGGTCTCAGCCACCCTGTATATTTAAGAATTCCCTTCTTCTGTTAACATTTGTGGTATATTATAGAAATCGTTATCTAGGATTTGGGTATGAATTGCTACTTTAGTTCCTTGGGTTAATATTAATTCTTCGTTTTCCTAATATGTGTTCTAATCCGTCTGTAAAATTTTCAGTAAATATTAATTGTATCATGAACCTATTTACTATGGTCTCGAAAAGTGTTATGTTGTCATTTTTGTGAAGGTTAGTTCTTCATTATTTATTTCGTACTCAGGAAGTAAATGGAGAATTCTCCCTTCGTTAGATTCGACTACAGTTTCCATTTTGTTGATTTCATTAGTGTCCGTATTTATTATATTTAAAAAGTTTGAAATCTTGTTGACTCTTCCTTGTAAGTAATTTATTTTGATATTATACTCTCCAAGTGATAATATTCATCTTTGGGGTCTGGGATTCAAGTTGTAACAAACACCAGTTAGGAAACTAATGCACGTTAACAGTGGAGTAACTGTAGAGATTTCGAATGGTCATTTTGTCCCGGCTGGGGCTCATCGTGTTGGGGTGGGATTTTCGAAATACCTACCGCTTCAACTTGATTTAGTCTCTCATGATTTGTTTAAATGAATAATGAAACTAAATAATTAACTTGAAAAAGTATAAAATGCATATTTTATTTATCTAAAGAAATGTACGAATAAAAAAATTAACTTCAATTAAATCAATAATAACTTAAATTAGTAATAAAATTATGAAAACTATTATAAACTAAATAAGAAGATTATGAAATATTATAGTGAAACCCCATTATAAGCCGCGAATCTGATATCGCGGATAATCCTTTACGGCGGAACAAATTCATTAAATAATATGCAATTTTGTGCAATTTCAATGCCGAAAATCCTGAGCCACGCATTAATCGATCCGGAATATCAGCTTAATTCAGACGGGTTAAAAAATAAATTTATACCAATGATTGTCGAAACCGTACATTGTAAAATATTCCAATAGTTTTAAATTACTAATAATAATTATTATTTATTTTAAAAATAATAATAAAATTATCACAAGAAATTTAATATGTAATTTTCAATTAAACATACAATGTATGTGAATAACACCCGTCTGTATTAATTCCGTACATTTATCATATAAATACCCAAAATAAATAACTTGACACTTTCATGTACAATTTTTTTTCAAATTTCTGAAAGCCGGAAAAATCCATTAACCCACCCGGAAGAAAATGGGTCCTGGCGAATTCCGGCTTAAAGGAGTTTCACTATATATCATCGATGATATTTTCTATCATTTTTGACTCTTCTAATAGTTGGGTCTATTTCCTCTATTGTAGAATATGGGACAAATACCTCCACGTCTGGTGGAGCAATAGCTCGTTTAAGGGTCAGTTCGTGAGTCCAATTTAATAGATTTTGGAAGTAGATTTTCCATACTGGGAGAACATCAGGTACTTTTGTTCCTAGTTATTCGGTCGTGTTTTTAAAGACTGTAAATCTTGTATTAGTTTCTAGTAAGATTTCTAACGTTGGCAAAATAGTCGCTCAAGTTTCTGTTTTTCGTTTGAAAGCTGCATCACCTGAAAATTTCCCGGTCTAACTAACACAATTTTTTGGGAAAAATACATTTTATTCATCAACATAATTTCCTTCTAGAGCGATACAATAAGTCCAAAACCTCTAACGTTTTAATGCCTTTTTTGTAAAACGATTTATCTTTGTCTTCAGTTTCGGCAATCACTTCTTCATTGGAGCCAAATATTTTTCTCTGGAACTTGCTGGTGGCAAAACTGGCGAATACGGTGGATGCAGAAGCAATTTAATGTGCAATACGCTTATCATTTTTGATCCCTTGATCGTCTCACGCAACTTCATTTCGGTTTTACAAAACAATTTCGTGGATTTTTTTTACGTTTTCCGGGATCACAGCCTCATTTAGACGTCCGGAGCATGGTGCATCATCGGTGGTTGTATAACTACGTTTAAATTAACTGTGCACGGAGTCGTAAATTTTTGTGCATCGATATTCCAGAGCAGAGTCTTATTTGTTTGTTTGTTAAATGCTGATCAAAGTTTGCACTTATATTTAAAAGTAACAAGTGTATATACTGTCAATAACGGCGCCTATATGTGACCTGACCTCAGTTATACTGGTGGAATATCGTTTAAAGATCAAAATTTTCTTATGTTGAAAGTACGTAATCGATTCGGTTTTTGCATTAAAGTCGCCCGTGATGATTTTGATATCATGGTGCCGGTGTTAGTGATGATGTCTTCCAGGTCAACACAGAATAAGTCTTTCACATCATCACCGAGTTGTCTTCGGTCGGCACAAGTGGGTGGACAATCGTGATATTGAATTATTTTGTGCGTAATCTAACCATGCATATCCACATATCGACAAGAGGAAGCCATGATATGCTACTGCACTCGTCGATGAATCAGAAAGCCAACTCCAAATTCTACTCCATTCTAATTAGGTTAATCAGAGGCCTTTGTATATGGTTTATTGTAAAAGTAGATACTTGACCCGCCACTCAACCCACATTTTGCGTGTGTGAATGTGTGGGTCACGTACTGTTGATAGATCTTACGGCAGCCAGCCGTATGGAGATGGATTGGAGAACAAACGCTGATGTGGAGGTGTTGTTCCCGTAGCATCTTGACTATTATCAGAATTTTCTCTGTACCGACTTCCCTACATCACATGATTCATTTAGAGAATTATAAAGGAAGTTATAAATTTAGGACTGCCGTATTTGTCGAACGTCATGCTGAAAATATCGTGGTAGAATGAAAAGTAGCGAAGACTTGTCATACATGTTACGCTTAGAACATTGACTTGCAAATGAAATATATGTGACATATTGCACAACTAGTCTTCGATCGATCGTGGATAGTAAGTGGACGCGTATTTGAGAAGCTATGGTTGATTTTTTTTTTCATATTTTTCATATTTCATCCTTGATCGTCTCACGCAACTTCATTTCGGTTTTACAAAACAATTTCGTGGATTTTTTTTACGTTTTCCGGGATCACAGCCTCATTTAGACGTCCGGAGCATGGTGCATCATCGGTGGTTGTATAACTACGTTTAAATTAACTGTGCACGGAGTCGTAAATTTTTGTGCATCGATATTCCAGAGCAGAGTCTTATTTGTTTGTTTGTTAAATGCTGATCAAAGTTTGCACTTATATTTAAAAGTAACAAGTGTATATACTGTCAATAACGGCGCCTATATGTGACCTGACCTCAGTTATACTGGTGGAATATCGTTTAAAGATCAAAATTTTCTTATGTTGAAAGTACGTAATCGATTCGGTTTTTGCATTAAAGTCGCCCGTGATGATTTTGATATCATGGTGCCGGTGTTAGTGATGATGTCTTCCAGGTCAACACAGAATAAGTCTTTCACATCATCACCGAGTTGTCTTCGGTCGGCACAAGTGGGTGGACAATCGTGATATTGAATTATTTTGTGCGTAATCTAACCATGCATATCCACATATCGACAAGAGGAAGCCATGATATGCTACTGCACTCGTCGATGAATCAGAAAGCCAACTCCAAATTCTACTCCATTCTAATTAGGTTAATCAGAGGCCTTTGTATATGGTTTATTGTAAAAGTAGATACTTGACCCGCCACTCAACCCACATTTTGCGTGTGTGAATGTGTGGGTCACGTACTGTTGATAGATCTTACGGCAGCCAGCCGTATGGAGATGGATTGGAGAACAAACGCTGATGTGGAGGTGTTGTTCCCGTAGCATCTTGACTATTATCAGAATTTTCTCTGTACCGACTTCCCTACATCACATGATTCATTTAGAGAATTATAAAGGAAGTTATAAATTTAGGACTGCCGTATTTGTCGAACGTCATGCTGAAAATATCGTGGTAGAATGAAAAGTAGCGAAGACTTGTCATACATGTTACGCTTAGAACATTGACTTGCAAATGAAATATATGTGACATATTGCACAACTAGTCTTCGATCGATCGTGGATAGTAAGTAGACGCGTATTTGAGAAGCTAATGTGACTTATCATAAATTAGTCATCTAGTCAACATGCCATCATAGAAACAGAAAAAAACAATTATTCATTTATTTAGAAAAAAGGTAAAAAATAAAAAAAAAATTGTTTTTCGTAAAAAATAATTCACAAGTATGTTAACAATTTTCCAATTGTGACGGAGAACTATTTTATTTTTTTTATCTAATGATACGAACGTTGCTTAAGGATGCAGTGCATGCACTTCCTTGATGTAAGAGCCGGCTAAAAAATACTGGTTAAAAAAGAGGTTAAAATTCAAAACCTAAGAGAGTTTATAACCATATCGTGCCATTCTTGAGTTATTTGGAACAAAATTAGAACTGGAAGGCTGACTATTTGATGACAAGGAACATAATTCGAGGTGTAATTGACTGTGCATCGCATAAAGAATGAGTTGGAAAGCTCAAAATGAGGTGTGCAATTTCAATATAAATTGTATTGTGACAAATAAATAAATAAATAAATAAATACCCCACAAATGAAAGGAAAATAAAACTACATGTCCAACACGAATCAAAGTAGGCCAAAGTGTGTTTTTAATTAAAGTCGCTTACTAAAATAATTGTTGGTCAAGTTTTTGTAGTCTAATTTGATGTAACAAATTCAAATTAATTATTAAAGATAAATGTAAATAACGTTAAACGAATGCAGCTTCATTTTAGCAGCAAAAGAACATAATATTTTCTTCAAAGTGAAAAAACACAATCCATAAAACATTCTAAATCAATAAAACAACATTTTTACTCCTTCAATTTACATATTCCATTTTAATGTCAATGGAATATTGACTAATTCTTTTAGAGAGGATTTTTAAAAAATAGGAAAATAGGTATCAAAATCCTCCAAATATTTTCACCCATTTTTTGATTTATATTTCATTTAGCACACCAACATAAAATATGTACATTCAATGTAGCTAAATCCACCTAAACAGATCATCTTTCTTTTCATGTCACGTGTTTAATTTTGATATACCTAAAATAAGAAGGAATACTCGATCATGTACACATATTATTTTAAATATATTTTGCATATACGAGTGTATATACATAATACAAGCGTTTGAGTTTCGTTTCATTCTGTTTTATTAAATATAAATGACGCAGAGAGAGAGATATTTCCAAACGAAAATAATAAATGAATTGGATTTGCTCATTGTATTCGTTTGTTTTTTTTGTTACACCACCATACACTACTTTCATAGAATAACGAAAAGCCAATTTTGAAGAATAATTTGTGTTTTAAGAAATAAAATATTTTTTGTTATGAAATTCTACTCGATCATGTTGGAAATACTGGACGGCAGAAAAAGAAAATATCGAGCAACGTAAATATTATAGCTCATCTTTTCATTTTGGCTAAACACCTTTTCCCCTACAAATTTATCGATTTTATTTAGTGCACATTATAAATATTCGTCTGTATAATGGTTATTTGTGGTTAAACCAAAAAGAAAGATAAAAAGAGTTGAACTTCTGTACTAATCGTATTTATATGAAATATTTCAGCTACAATTTTCGGACGGTAGAACAGGGATAACTGTTGAAAGGTGTATATGGCACATGTAATGTGTTCTCTTTCTAATTTCACAGTTTTTATTTCAATATGATCACGTCATTATATATCATTTATACACATGGACTTTCGATGGTATTAAAATAAGTCCTGCTCTAACTCTCGTTGATAGATATACCTATATAAAACTACCGAAGATTGTGTTGGTTACACTACCAATTCAATGTAAATATGATTTTTTTTTTCATATTTTGTTTGTTTCTGCACTAACAAATTTATACTTAGTTATTTAAAAAACAATTACTATAGAAATAAAATTACCAATACTTTTATTTTATTTTATTTTATTATTCATTCTCATACGATAACAACGGCGGATTATCCAGTGAATTTAATGTTCCTTTAAGGATAATCCAAGTTATTATACATCAATATACAAAAGTTACAAAATTTACATACTCATATAAATATTATAAAAATTAAAGATAACGGAAATTTAGTTCCAAAATAATAAAATATTCGATTTAAAATAATTTTTAATATTTTTTTTAAATTGTAAGTAGTTTTCAGATTCCTTTATAAATTCAGGTACTTGTTTATAAATAAATGGGCCCATAAACGTGATCGATTTTCTTCCTAATTCAGTTCTAATATGATGCGAATCAATTCTGCTACAATTTCGAGTTTAATACACATGATGAGCGTAATTAAAGTTTATATTAGACATAAATGAAGATACATTTAGGCTTTTGGGGTTAATTGAAACTTATATAAGACATTTATGGGCAATATCATAATATCATCTTTGTTATATAATAACCTAGTAGAAAATAGAATTGGCATCTTTAGTTAGTTATCGTTTATTTCATATGTGTGGAGTTAGCATGACTTAACTGGGAACTATAGATGGAATAAAAAGAATAAAAAAAATAACGTATGAGAGCGAAAGAGAGGATTTACCTGTATTCGACTATACTCAGAATAATGAATATAAAAAAAATAACAGAAATTGCGTTTAATATTTTTTCATTTTTGCTATCACTTAAAAAGAATAAACGAGCGAAAATTTTCGTCCAGGAATAAGAAACGTAATAACTACAACAACAAAAGCCAAACAAATTTAAATGCGTTGATTGTAATGTTCATGTTTATAGTTTACATAAGGGAATTTTAAATTATTCGTGTGTTTTATCATTTCTATTTATAAAATATTCATTTATACATATTCTAATATGAATATAATATGAAAAATAATTTTCAATACACTGTATTTTATTTTTTTAAACCTAACCTAAAAAAATAATTTATTTAAATAATAATTTATGTTTATACTCAAAACTATTGTAGTTTCATTCTAAAATTTTAGGAAATATATCAAAAAAATTATGAATGAACTTAATATTTCAAGTTATCTATGGCCGTAACGTCAAATTGGGATAATAAATTTTTATCTTCGTTTCTTACGTTATTTTTTTATTCTTTTTATTCTATCTATAGTTCAGCCTGTATATTTAAGTATATTGAGTATGTACGTATGTAGGAACTATGTAGCCTATGAACTATGTATGTAGCCTAGGAACTTATAAAAAACAAATTGTTGGTTATCTGTTAGTACCTTTGGTGTAACATTTTATTCACTTTAAAATTTCGGTTTATTTCAATTTGAACAAGCTTAACGATTGTTCCTTTTCAAAACTGTTGAATATTTATTTAAAAATTGTATTAAGTTAAGTTCACTTAATAAACACATTATAACACTTGTTTATTATTTCGCAAAAAACTTTTTTTTAAAAATTTATTCAAAATGTTTAAAAAATTACTCGATCGATCTCGAATTGTTAGGTCATCATCAGGAATATCTACTGATTTGTAAAAATAAAAATTTAGTTATATATAGTAGAAATAAGCAAAATTAAAGAAGGAGGGACAAAAAATAGGCAATAAAAATTAATCTATTGATCGTTCCAACCATCTGTTGTTTACACGGAAAAATTACTAATAAAAAAGGAGGCTGGAATAGCAGGTAAGCGATTAGTCATCAGCAATGCAAGGTATATTGAAGTACATTTAATTACCCGACGTATTAGTCATATTATTAAGAGCATGTATAATAGAACAGGGATCCGCAATTGGTGAGAAACGGATTTCTCTCTATCAAAGGATATTTTGGTTAAGGAATATGGATTTTCGAATTTCGTAAGATTTTAAGGTATCTAAACGTCTGCTTTTGGGTTGTATATGTAATATGTCTAAATTGTTTAAGCTAACTGAATGATTTTCTAAAGTTAAATGATTATGGAATGTTGATTGATTGCAACCAGATAAATGTTCTTTAGCTTTAACTCCAAAATTGCGCCCAGTCTGTCCAATATAGGAGAAACTACAATCATTGCAATTAATCCTATAAACACCAGACTTGGAAAGGCGATCAACTCTACGTTTATTGTTAAAAACTATTTTCTTTATTGTGTTATTATTATAAAAAGCAAAACTAATATTGGTATAATCGGACACGATGTTGCTAATCCGTTGGCTAGTTTTTCCTATATACTCTAAGCAACGCCAATATTCCTGCGCTGGATTATCCGGTGGATAAATACCCGTTAGAGCTTTACGCTTTAGCTTTTTATTTAATAACTTTAATATAGTCTTAGATGCATATCCGTTATTCGTTGCTATTTGTAGAATTACTTTAAGCTCTATGTCATAATTTGAATTTGTCAAAGGGATGTTTATTAGTCTATCTATAAGTGAGTGGAAAGCTGACATTTTAATATTCTGGGGATGGTTTGAAGAACTTGGGATAATAGCGTCTGTATACGTAGGTTTGCGATAAATTTTGAAGTCTAAAGAAGAATTAATCCTGGTTATTGTTATATCTACAAAATTAATACATTTATTTTCTTCCCTTTCCAACGTAAAATCAATGGTGGGATACTGAGAATTTAACCAAGTAAGGAATGAGTTTAACAGTCTCAGTTCCATTCCATAGGCATAGTATGTCATCAACATATCTATATCAAAAAATTATATGACAAAAACAAGGAGTGTTGTTTGATAAAATCATTTGTTCGAAGAAATTCATGAAAATTTCAGCTAACAAAGGTGACAGAGAGGAGCCCATGGGTAGACCATCAGCGAATTTGAAATATGTATTATCAAAGCAGAAATAGTTTTGTTTAATACAAGTCTCAAACACCAACTCCAGTTCAAGGCGTAAGCGCCCATCTAAAACATCCCTATCTGAGTAATTACAAACTATTTGAGATAAAGTTTTAATTGGAATAGAAGTGAAAAGACTGACAACGTCAAACGAAACTAGTTTTGAATGTAGTGGAATGCCGACGTCTTGAATTTTGCTAATCAATTCTACCGAGTTCTTAACCGCGTAAGCCGAAAAGAAATTAGTATGATCATTGAAAAAGTTTATGAAACCCTTACATAGCTTGTAGGTAGGAGCATTCCAATACACAACTATTGGTCTAATCGGGATGCTCTCCTTATGGATTTTTGGTAAACCATAAAGAATCGGGGCAGATGGATTCATGACAGAGTACTTCCAACCAATTTTATACACTTACTGACAGAAGTCTCAAAAGACCTAGTTGGATCCCTACCAACCACTATTGCTTTGCTTTCTGTAATAAAATCAGAAATTTTATTACAATAATCGACTTTTTCGAGGTCCTGGTCACGTAGCCTATTCTTTATCGCACTAATCACTTTGAGGTTAGTATTAGGAGAAGTAACAGCGACAGAAGCAGCAGAAGTAGAGTTAGAAGGAGAAGAAGAGTTATCATTACCTTTCTTTATTTGTAGTGCACATACTGATTTTAGTTGGTTCGGCTGGTCAAATAAGGCTGTTTTAGCATCTACAGCAAGATTCTCGAATGACTGAAGGCTGATTGTATTTGGCGTAGGAGAAAAATTAACTCCATTACTCTTCTACATTTGAATCTCTGCGCTACTGAAATCGACTGAGGACAAGTTTTTAAAACGTGAATGAAATTGGAAACCAGACGAACCACTATTACCCCTACGGTTAAATAGATATGCCTTATCTCGCAACACGTCCAGCGTAGCTTTTTGTTTCACATATTGAATATGTGAAATTTCGGATACCTCTGTACGAAATTTTTGTCCTTATTTAAGTTAATATTGCTCTCTGTAAATTTTTAAATTTTTGTGCTGGGAAATGTACAAACCTGGTGTTATTGTGTTTGTTTGCGAGTAGCGTCCGTATTTTAATATTGGTTGAATAAATACCGTTAACGTTTACAACATTTTTAGATTTTGTCTTTCTACATTTTTAGTTTTCTGTTTTTTGGAAAAAATTGAAATTAGCGTAGAGGAAATTATTTTTATATTATCACTTTAATTTTAAATTAAATTAATAATTTTCTCTAAATGATATGAGCTTATGTATTTGTTTTCAGTGTGATCAAAAACAAAAATATCAAAATAAAATGTTTATTATTGCTCTCGATCCTTATATTTATATGTATACTATTCAAAGTTTCATTGACCTTATTTTATTTGTTTTGCGCCTGAGTATTTATTACAATTATTGTTGTCCTTTTTTACACATATAATTTATGGTATCAGACACAGCATGATCTTAACAAAATGCATTATTATTTGACTATTTATTTATTTTAAATGATCAATTAGGCATTTTATTTAATTTTGCAAAACAAGCGCATTACAGACATACGATTACGTTTATAAAAAAGCATGTACTAATTTATTTTAATTATTTACGATAAACCAACCGTTCGTATTAATTGTAAACAAAATCAACTTTAAAAATTTTTTGTTTTCATTTTTGTAAAATAGAAGTCATTTTTATTAAGGTAGTGTAAACATCTACTTTCGTTATACGTTCAATTTCAATCAAATGCTAAAGGAATCTCGCCAAGAATTTATCAAATTTTTTATTTTTTATTTATTTATTTTTTTATTTTTTTAATTTATTTATTGACAAAAAATTTCGTGAACTCAACACTCCATTTTGAGCATAGAAGCTCATTAGTACGGGGTGCGAGGTTCATAATAATATTTAAAACTTCATATCGCTTCCCTTTTCGTGTATAGATGTTTTTGAGGCAGGCGGCTGCTTCCAAATTTGAACCAAATGGAAAACCTCTTGTGATTGAAGTGTTCGCCAGTTGAAGAACACATAACATGTACTATAAAACAACACAACGGTTCACCGAATCAAATCCATATCAACCACAGCTTTCAATTTCAGAATTTTATCCATGCCCAGTTTCACGTAACTCCCAACAGGCCCAGTTGAAATTATTTACATATATGTTCAATTATAGTCGTTTGTATAATTTGCATGTTACAAAAAAATTAATTTTAACAGCAGTTAAACTTGGAAAAAATAACCGACTGCTCGACACGAAAGTCAAAGCCTTTTTTGATTTACGAGTACTTCTATTAAAAGATTTTATTAATCAATTTATGATATAAGAAGCTTTGTTTTTTATTCAATCTTAATTTGTTTGCTTAATTTGTTTACCGACTTTAAATATCGATAGGTCTTGAAAATTTCAATAATTTTTATTTGGGACCGATATGAAGTTTATACTAAATTTATCCTAAAACTACAAAAACAACATATTTTATGAATGTCTGTGTAAAATAGAGAACATTTAGGCGTTTTTATTTAAAAATATAGTTGAATATATGCATGTGAAGTTTATCCTAATTTTCTCCTAGATTTAAAAAAATGGCGTTTAGTACTATTTTAGGAAAAATTTCACACGCTTATATAGAGATGTGAAGTTTATACTAAATAAAAAAATACTAAAAAATTGAGAAAGTGTTAGTGAATTGAAAACATTTAGGCGATTCAAAAAAATAAAAACTATCTAATATTTGCGAACAACTGAGTATTTGTATGACATGCATGAATAGCCAGTTTCATAAGTTGTAATAAACTGGATAAATACTCCTTCAAATTTAGATTAGAATAAAAATGCCCGTCTAACACCCTCAAATTTGGCCTGAATCGCATCTACTCCCTAATTTTGTTCGATCACTCAAATTTAGTGTAATACTAAACACATTTCCAGGTTTTTAACATCGGTTTCCTTGATAGCACAATTAGATAATGGTAATACCTGTTCACTCAAGCCGAATCATGAAGTTCTAATAAAATCTACCCCCTCAAATTTGGCCTGAATCGCATCTACCCCCTAATTTTGTTCGATCACTCACATTTAGCGTAATACTTAACACATTTCCAGGTTTTTATCATCGGTTTCCTTGATAGCACAATTAGATAATGGTAATATCTGTTCACTCAAGCCGAATCATGAAGTTCTATAAAATCTACACCCTCAAATTTGGCCTGGATCGCATCTACTCCCTAATTTTGTTCGATCACTCACATTTAGCGTAATACTAAACACATTTCCAGGTTTTTAACATCGGTTTCCTTGATAGCACAATTAGATAATGGTAATACCTGTTCACTCAAGCCGAATCATTAAGTTCTAATAAAATCTACACCCTCTAATTTGGCCTGGATCGCAACTACCCCCTAATTTGGTTCGATCACTCAAACATTAGTGTAATACTAAACACATTTCCAGGTTTTTAACATCGGTTTCCTTGATAGCACAATTAGATAATGGTAATACCTGTTCACTCAAGCCGAATCATGAAGTTCTAATAAAATCTACACCCTCTAATTTGGCCTGGATCGCAACTACCCCCTAATTTGGTTCGATTACTCAAACATTAGTGTAATACTAAACACATTTCCAGGTTTTTAACATCGGTTTCCTTGATAGCACAATTAGATAATGGTAATACGTGTTCACTCAAGCCGAATCATGAAGTTCTAATAAAATCTACACCCTCAAATTGGGCTTGGATCGCATCTACCCCCTAATTTTGTTTGATCGCTCAAACATTAGTGTAATACTAAACACATTTCCAGGTTTTTAACATCGGTTTCCTTGATAGCACAATTAGATAATGGTAATACCTGTTCACTCAAGCCGAATCATGAAGTTCTAATAAAATCTACACCCTCAAATTTGGCCTGGATCGCATCTATCCCCTAATTTTGTATGATCACTCAAACATTAGTGTAATACTAAACACATTTTCAGATTTTTAACATCGGTTTCCTTGATAGCTCAATTAGATAATGGTAATACCTGTTCACTCAAGCCGAATCATGAAGTTCTAATAAAATCTACACCCTCTAATTTGGCCTGGATAGCAACTACCCCCTAATTTGGTTCGATCACTCAAACATTAGTGTAATACTAAACACATTTCCAGGTTTTTAACATCGGTTTCCTTGATAGCACAATTAGATAATGGTAATACCTGTTCACTCAAGCCGAATCATAAAGTTCTAATAAAATCTATCCCCTCAAATTTGGCCTGGATCGCAACTACTCCCTAATTTTGTTCGATCACTCAAACATTAGTGTAATACTAAACACATTTCCAGGTTTTTAACATCGGTTTCCTTGATAGCACAATTAGATAATGGTAATACCTGTTCACTCAAGCCGAATCATGAAGTTCTAATAAAATCTACACCCTCAAATTTGGCCTGGATCGCAACTACCCCCTAATTTGGTTCGATCACTCAAACATTAGTGTAATACTAAACACATTTCCAGGTTTTTAACATCGGTTTCCTTGATAGCACAATTAGATAATGGTAATACCTGTTTACTCAAGCCGAATTATAAAGTTCTAATAAAATCTACCCCCTCTAATCTGGCCTGGATCGCAACTATCCCCTAATTTGGTTCGATCACTCAAACATTAGTGTAATACTAAACACATTTCCAGGTTTTTAACATCGGTTTCCTTGATAGCACAATTAGATAATGGTAATACCTGTTCACTCAAGCCGAATCATGAAGTTCTAATAAAATCTACACCCTCTAATTTGGCCTGGATCGCAACTACCCCCTAATTTTGTTCGATCACTCAAACATTAGTATAATACTAAACACATTTCCAGGTTTTTAACATCGGTTTCCTTGATAGCACAATTAGATAATGGTAATACCTGTTCACTCAAGCCGAATCATGAAGTTCTAATAAAATCTACACCCTCAAATTGGACTTGGATCGCATCTACCCCCTAATTTTGTTTGATCGCTCAAACATTAGTGTAATACTAAACACATTTCCAGGTTTTTAACATCGGTTTCCTTGATAGCACAATTAGATAATGGTAATACCTGTTCACTCAAGCCGAATTATAAAGTTCTAATAAAATCTACCCCCTCAAATTTGGCCTGGATCGCAACTACCCCCTAATTTTGTTCCATCACTCAAATTTAGTGTAATACTAAACACATTTTCAGGTTTTTAACATCGGTTTCCTTGATAGCACAATTAGATAATGGTAATACCTGTTCACTCAAGCCGAATCATGAAGTTCTAATAAAATCTACACCCTCTAATTTGGCCTGGATCGCAACTACTCCCTAATTTGGTTCGATCACTCAAACATTAGTGTAATACTAAACACATTTTCAGGTTTTTAACATCGGTTTCCTTGATAGCACAATTAGATAATGGTAATACCTGTTCACTCAAGCCGAATCATGAAGTTCTAATAAAATCTACACCCTCAAATTTGGCCTGGATCGCAACTACCCCCTAATTTGGTTCGATCACTCAAACATTAGTGTAATACTAAACACATTTCCAGGTTTTTAACATCGGTTTCCTTGATAGCACAATTAGATAATGGTAATACCTGTTCACTCAAGCCGAATCATGAAGTTCTAATAAAATCTACACCCTCAAATTTGGCCTGGATCGCAACTACTCCCTAATTTTGTTCGATCACTCAAACATTAGTGTAATACTAAACACATTTCCAGGTTTTTAACATCGGTTTCCTTGATAGCACAATTAGATAATGGTAATACCTGTTCACTCAAGCCGAATCATGAAGTTCTAATAAAATCTACACCCTCAAATTTGGCCTGGATCGCAACTTCCCCCTAATTTGGTTCGATCACTCAAACATTAGTGTAATACTAAACACATTTCCAGGTTTTTAACATCGGTTTCCTTGATAGCACAATTAGATAATGGTAATACCTGTTCACTCAAGCCGAATCATGAAGTTCTAATAAAATCTACACCCTCAAATTTGGCCTGGATCGCAACTACCCCCTAATTTGGTTCGATCACTCAAACATTAGTGTAATACTAAACACATTTCCAGGTTTTTAACATCGGTTTCCTTGATAGCACAATTAGATAATGGTAATATCTGTTCACTCAAGCCGAATCATGAAGTTCTAATAAAATCTACACCCTCTAATTTGGCCTGGATCGCAACTACCCCCTAATTTTGTTCGATCACTCAAATTTAATGTAATACTAAACACATTTCCAGGTTTTTAACATCGGTTTCCTTGATAGCACAATTAGATAATGGTAATACCTGTTCACTCCAGCCAAATCATGAAGTTCTAATAAAATCTACACCCTCAAATTTGGCCTGGATCGCATCTACCCCCTAATTTTGTTCGATCACTCAAATTTAGTGTAATACTAAACACATTTCCAGGCATTTAACATCGGTTTCCTTGATAGCACAATTAGATAATGGTAATACCTGTTCGCTCAAGCCGAATCATGTGAGTTCTAATAAAATCTACACCCTCAAATTTAGCCTCGATCGCATCTACCCCCTAATTTGGTTCGATCACTCAAATTTAGTGTAATACTAAACACATTTCCAGGCTTTTAACATCGGTTTCCTTGATAGCACAATTAGATAATGGTAATACCTGTTCGCTCAAGCCGAATCATGTGAGTTCTAATAAAATCTACACCCTCAAATTTGGCCTGGATCGCATCTACCCCCTAATTTTGTTCGATCACTCAAATTTAGTGTAATACTAAACACATTTCCAGGCTTTTAACATCGGTTTCCTTGATAGCACAATTAGATAATGGTAATACCTGTTCACTCAAGCCGAATCATGAAGTTCTAATAAAATCTACATCATTAGATAATGGTAATACCTGTTCACTCAAGCCGAATCATGAAGTTCTAATAAAATCTACACCCTCAAATTTGGCCTGGATCGCATCTACCCCCTAATTTTGTTCGATCACTCAAATTTAGTGTAATACTAAACACATTTCCAGGTTTTTAACATCGGTTTCCTTGATAGCACAATTAGATAATGGTAATACGTGTTCACTCCAGCCGAATCATGAAGTTCTAATAAAATCTACACCCTCAAATTTGGCCTGGATCGCATCTACCCCCTAATTTTGTTCGATTACTCAAATTTAGTGTAATACTAAACACATTTCCAGGTTTTTAACATCGGTTTCCTTGATAGCACAATTAGATAATGGTAATACCTGTTCACTCAAGCCGAATCATGAAGTTCTAATAAAATCTACACCCTCAAATTTGGCCTGGATCGCATCTACCCCCTAATTTTGTTCGATCACTCAAATTTAGTGTAATACTAAACACATTTCCAGGTTTTTAACATCGGTTTCCTTGATAGCACAATTAGATAATGGTAATACCTGTTCACTCAAGCCGAATCATGAAGTTCTAATAAAATCTACACCCTCAAATTTGGCCTGGATCGCAACTACCCCCTAATTTGGTTCGATCACTCAAACATTAGTGTAATACTAAACACATTTCCAGGTTTTTAACATCGGTTTCCTTGATAGCACAATTAGATAATGGTAATACCTGTTCACTAAAGCCGAATCATAAAGTTCTAATAAAATATACACCCTCAAATTTGGCCTGGATCGCAACTACCCCCTAATTTTGTTCGATCACTCAAACATTAGTGTAATACTAAACACATTTCCAGGTTTTTAACATCGGTTTCCTTGATAGCACAATTAGATAATGGTAATACCTGTTCACTCAAGCCGAATCATTAAGTTCTAATAAAATCTACACCCTCTAATCTGGCCTGGATCGCAACTACCCCCTAATTTGGTTCGATCACTCAAACATTAGTGTAATACTAAACACATTTCCAGGTTTTTAACATCGGTTTCCTTGATAGCACAATTAGATAATGGTAATACCTGTTCACTCAAGCCGAATCATTAAGTTCTAATAAAATCTACAACCTCTAATTTGGCCTGGATCGCAACTACCCCCTAATTTGGTTCGATCACTCAAACATTAGTGTAATACTAAACACATTTCCAGGTTTTTAACATCGGTTTCCTTGATAGCACAATTAGATAATGGTAATACCTGTTCACTCAAGCCGAATCATTAAGTTCTAATAAAATCTACACCCTCAAATTTGGCCTGGATCGCAACTACCCCCTAATTTGGTTCGATTACTCAAACATTAGTGTAATACTAAACACATTTCCAGGTTTTTAACATCGGTTTCCTTGATAGCACAATTAGATAATGGTAATACCTGTTCACTCCAGCCGAATCATAAAGTTCTAATAAAATCTACCCCCTCAAATTTGGCCTGGATCGCAACTACCCCCTAATTTTGTTCGATCACTCAAACATTAGTGTAATACTAAACACATTTCCAGGTTTTTAACATCGGTTTCCTTGATAGCACAATTAGATAATGGTAATACCTGTTCACTCAAGCCGAATCATAAAGTTCTAATAAAATCTACACCCTCTAATCTGGCCTTGATCGCATCTACCCCCTAATTTTGTTCGATCACTCAAACATTAGTGTAATACTAAACACATTTCCAGGTTTTTAACATCGGTTTCCTTGATAGCACAATTAGATAATGGTAATACCTGTTCACTCAAGCCGAATCATGAAGTTCTAATAAAATCTACACCCTCTAATTTGGCCTGGATCGCAACTACCCCATAATTTGGTTCGATCACTCAAACATTATTGTAATACTAAACACATTTCCAGGTTTTTAACATCGGTTTCCTTGATAGCACAATTAGATAATGGTAATACCTGTTCACTCAAGCCGAATCATAAAGTTCTAATAAAATCTACACCCTCAAATCTGGCCTGAATCGCATCTACCCCCTAATTTTGTTCGATCACTCACATTTAGCGTAATACTAAACACATTTCCAGGTTTTTATCATCGGTTTCCTTGATAGCACAATTAGATAATGGTAATACCTGTTCACTCAAGACGAATCATGAAGTTCTAATAAAATCTACACCCTCAAATTTGGCCTGGATCGCAACTACCCCTAATTTGGTTCGATCACTCAAATATAGTGTAATACTAAACACATTTCCAGGTTTTTAACATCGGTTTCCTTGATAGCACAAAAAGATGATGGTAATACCTGTTCACTCAAGCCGAATCATGAAGTTCTAATAAAATCTACACCCTCAAATTTGGCCTGGATCGCATCTACCCCCTAATTTGGTTCGATCACTCACATTTAGCGTAATACTAAACACATTTCCAGGTTTTTATCATCGGTTTCCTTGATAGCACAATTAGATAATGGTAATACCTGTTCACTCCAGCCGAATCATGAAGTTCTAATAAAATGTACACCCTCAAATTTGGCCTGGATCGCAACTACCCCCTATTTGAGGGTGTAGATTTTATTAGAACTTCATGATTCGGCTTGAGTGAACAGGTATTACCATTATCTAATTGTGCTATCAAGGAAACCGATGTTAAAAACCTGGAAATGTGTTTAGTATTACACTAATGTTTGAGTGATCGAACAAAATTAGGGGGTAGTTGCGATCCAGGCCAAATTTGAGGGGGTAGATTTTATTAGAACTTTATGATTCGGCTTGAGTGAACAGGTATTACCATTATCTAATTGTGCTATCAAGGAAACCGATGTTAAAAACCTGGAAATGTGTTTAGTATTACACTAAATTTGAGTGATCGAACAAAATTAGGGGGTAGATGCGATCCAGGCCAAATTTGAAGGTGTAAGTTTTATTAGAACTTCATGATTCGGCTGGAGTGAACAGGTATTACCATTATCTAATTGTGCTATCAAGGAAACCGATGTTAAAAACCTGGAAATGTGTTTAGTATTACATTAAATTTGAGTGATCGAACAAAATTAGGGGGTAGTTGCGATCCAGGCCAAATTAGAGGGTGTAGATTTTATTAGAACTTCATGATTCGGCTTGAGTGAACAGGTATTACCATTATCTAATTGTGCTATCAAGGAAACCGATGTTAAAAACCTGGAAATGTGTTTAGTATTATACTAATGTTTGAGTGATCGAACAAAATTAGGGGGTAGTTGCGATCCAGGCCAAATTAGAGGGTGTAGATTTTATTAGAACTTCATGATTCGGCTTGAGTGAACAGGTATTACCATTATCTAATTGTGCTATCAAGGAAACCGATGTTAAAAACCTGGAAATGTGTTTAGTATTACACTAATGTTTGAGTGATCGAACAAAATTAGGGGGTAGATGCGATCCAGGCCAAATTTGAGGGTGTAGATTTTATAAGAACTTCATGATTCGGCTTGAGTGAACAGGTATTACCATTATCTAATTGTGCTATCAAGGAAACCGATGTTAAAAACCTGGAAATGTGTTTAGTATTACACTAATGTTTGAGTGATCGAACCAAATTAGGGGGTAGTTGCGATCCAGGCCAAATTAGAGGGTGTAGATTTTATTAGAACTTCATGATTCGGCTTGAGTGAACAGGTATTACCATTATCTAATTGTGCTATCAAGGAAACCGATGTTAAAAACCTGGAAATGTGTTTAGTATTACACTAATGTTTGAGTGATCGAACCAAATTAGGGGGTAGTTGCGATCCAGGCCAAATTAGAGGGTGTAGATTTTATTAGAACTTCATGATTCGGCTTGAGTGAACAGGTATTACCATTATCTAATTGTGCTATCAAGGAAACCGATGTTAAAAACCTGGAAATGTGTTTAGTATTACACTAATGTTTGAGTGATCGAACAAAATTAGGGAGTAGTTGCGATCCAGGCCAAATTTGAGGGGATAGATTTTATTAGAACTTTATGATTCGGCTTGAGTGAACAGGTATTACCATTATCTAATTGTGCTATCAAGGAAACCGATGTTAAAAACCTGGAAATGTGTTTAGTATTACACTAATGTTTGAGTGATCGAACCAAATTAGGGGGTAGTTGCGATCCAGGCCAAATTTGAGGGTGTAGATTTTATTAGAACTTTATGATTCGGCTTGAGTGAACAGGTATTACCATTATCTAATTGTGCTATCAAGGAAACCGATGTTAAAAACCTGGAAATGTGTTTAGTATTACCCAATTGAAGTTTATCCTAAATTAATCCTAAAAAAACAAAAATAAATGAGTGTGTTGGTTTAAAGCAGTCATTTAGGCGCAGTCATTACGCAACAAATATTTATATTAAAATAATTATAAATATTTATTTATTTAAGAGTTTTAATATAAAAAACATTATCATTTACGTATAATAAGAGATATTTAGGAAAGTCGAAAATAAAAAAGTTAACAATATAACAACTATAAGATTTTATTAGACTCATATGTGCACTCGACTTATGCCAACCCGATTAAAATTCTAATGGAGCTCGCATACCTAAAATGACATTATTGTGAAGAATGGAATTTCTTAGACATTTTGATTCTAAGAAAATTAATATTTCAAAATTTTCACCGATCGGCAAACTTGTCACTATAATATTTTGGTAGACCCATATGTGCACTCTACTTGTGCGAAGCCGATTAAAATTCCAATGGAGCTCGCATACCTAAATTGACATTCTTGTGAAGAACTGAATTTCTTAGAAATTTTGATTCTAAGAAAATTAGTATTTCAAAATTTTCACCGATCGGCAAACTTGTCACTATAATATGGGCACATATGGGTCTACCAAAATATTATAGTGGCAAGTTTGCCGATCGGTGAAAATTTTGAGATATGAATTTTCTTCGAATCAAAATTTCTAAGAAATTCCGTTCTTCAGAAGAATGTCATTTTAGGTGTGCGAGCTCCATTAGAATTTTAATTGGCTTGGCACAAGGTGCACATATGGTTCTATCAAAATATTATAGTGGCATGTTTGCCAATCGGTGAAAATTTTGAATTATTAATTTTCTTCGAATCAAAATTTCTAAGAAATTCCGTTCTTCACAATAATGTCATTTTAGGTATGCCAGCTCCATTGGAATTTTAATTTGGTTCGCATTACATAGTTGAGGAATTTAAATTATCTAGTATTTCTGAAACTATCTTACTTTAATTTTGAGTACTTACGAGTAGTAGGGATAAAGTGCATAAGATCTTAACGATTATAGTTTTCCGATAATTCACACTCTTATTTGATCCTATTTTTAATTTTTTTGATAAAATCTTTGAACGATGTTTAGTTACTTCTAGCATAACATAATTTCTTTGCGGTGCAAATTGATCCTAATATAAACTTTGTGAAATGAAATTATTTGTAAACCTAACAATGCTGTAAAATCGCCTAAATGTTCGCAAATCACTAATACATCTATACATTTTCGTTTATTTTGTATTATAGTATAAACTTCATATTTCTCAGTAGAAGTTTATTTTTTCCTAAAATAGTGCTAACCGCCATTATTATAATTTAGGATTAATTTAGGATAAACTTCATTAGCATCACCATATACATCAAAACAACGATGCGGTACAGCACTCAAGAACGTATTACGAGTTGAAGATCAAACTACTAACCGACTTATTGATCTCTCTTACCAACAATCATGAAGAGATTATTGAAAATGCCATTAATTGAGAGCTTGACAATGAATACTTTAGCCAAGAAACATACGAGAATCTACAGCAAGATTATGAGTTTACAATCAACTATCTTCAAGATCAAATAGAAAACGTTGCGAACAAAGATTCTCCAAAACAAAATTAAAAAAGGTCCAGTATCAAGCTTCTGAGGATTGAAATACCACACTTCTCTGGGGATTACAAACAATGGACAAACTTCCAAAACCTTTTCAACAAAACTATCCGTTGCAATGATGATTTGTCCAATGAAGATAGATAGTTTTTATAGATCAAATAACCGAGATAATCAAAAACTCAAACGTGTTCATATTTGCTGATGACGTGAAAATTTTTCGAACTGTTAATGGAATGCTAGATACGAAGAAACTTGAAGAAGATATCGATAGATTAAGTGAGTGGTGTGATCGAAACTCGCTTTACTTAAATATTAAGAAATGCAAGATCACGCCTTTCCATCGTAAAAGAAATCCGCTAATTACTTTCTACAAAGTTAACAACGAAGTATTGCAAAGAGTTAATGAGATAATAGATCTAGATGTTACATTTGTCGAGAATGCCAGTTTAAATAGGCATATTGAAAATTGTATTACGAGAGCTAATGCCATGTTTGGATTTGTTAAAAGGTGGACTGGTGAATTTAAAGATGTTCAAACCTTATGTTCACTCTATTTCGCTTACGTTCGATCTCAACTGGAATACGCTGTACCGGTCTGGAATCCATACTATGCTGTTCACATTAAAAAAATTGAAAGCATTCAAAATAAGTTGCTGATTTTCTTGTTAAAGACAAGTAACTGAAATTACGACCACAATTTACCATTCCATGAAAATGTGGCTAGGTTACCTCCATACTCAACAAGATGCACGGATTACAAAATAAGCACGCTTGAAAATAGACGACTTCTCTTAGGTGCGGCTTTCATTGGTAACGTTTTGCTTGGTCACATTGATTCAGCATACATTTTGGAAAACATATCAATTCATGTGCCTTGCAGAACATTTCGAAACCATGAATTTTTAGCACTAGAACACCATTCCACAAGCCTTGACTTTTGTGTTTGTAAAATTATCGGATTTTAACTTTTTTCAATATGGATATATAATTGCTAACTGGACCGTCTACGTAAATTTATAAATGGAAGCTGAAAACCCCTTAACAAATCAGACAAGAGAAGATAGCAAGCAACCAGCAAATTACATCATATCTTGTATTCATCTACTGATGGGGATTTTACAAAATAATGTTAAAAATAACAGATTACAATTTATATTCCTATGTGAGACATATTCCCACGCTCCACGACCCAGAGAGAAAAGGTTTAACTAATTGGATTTTCTTGAACTGCACATCATATAATAAATGAGCTTATAAGCTCAATATTTGGTGTGTAGATCATTCCAAAATTATATTGTAAATAAATAAATAAATAAATAAAATAAATAAATAAATAAAATAATAATATAGAATTGAATTATAAACGCATAACAACAGTTAGTTTAATTCTCAATGAATATTTGGAGCTCACCAGTGGTAAACCAAATACTCACCTAAGTACAGAAATCTAGGCAGAGGCCAGCTTTTTACATCAGCTAAGCTTGAAAGTGAGGCGCGAAAGGATATGGAAAGCAAATTTAAATAAATAATAATACAAAAAAAATATAGCACACGTTCCTTATGTGCGTTTGTAGTATTGAGTGTAACGGTATTATTAAATAAATAAATACCTTAGAAGGTCCTTATTTAAATGTTCTATAAATCTCAAAATGAATGAACTTTTGTAGGCGTGTAAGGCAACCCACAACGAATCTGGTAATTGTAACTTTCTCCCCTTATGGCAATTTAAATAAACCAACGCAATTTAAAATTTCGATCTGTTTTTAATTTTTGAAAATTAATTTTCCTTTATTTCCGCCCACCTAAACTCTAAAATGTCTTTTATTATCATTCCAGAGTTACGAACGAATGAATTTAGCTGATGCACTAATTCCAAAAACTTACGAAAAAGGAAATAGGATTATAAAGCAAGGTAAGTTTATAGTTTAGTCCGTAACTCCGTTCAAATAATTTGTTGTTTTTAGTAACGTGTCATTGTTTATCCTATTTGTTTTGCGTATACTTATTTACGTCTGATGTTTTCTATTGAATGAACTGATTTTCTTCAGTTCGAGCTTAACAAGTTGAATTTAACGCATAACCCTGTCGTCGTTTTTATTGTAAGTGTAAAAAGTGTTTTAGGACTTTATTCCCTTAGTCGTATCACTTCATGCGACGTGACTATGGATTTTTTTGGTATCTAGATTAAAAAATCAATATTTGAAATAAAATCAATATTTGCTAAATAATTTTTCCAAAACATGCAGTGAACATTTTTTAAATCTTAGAGGCTGCCATAGTTTGAAAAAAATTCTGTTTATTTGTCGCGTCAAAATTTCAAGTGATAGAAATTGTCGTTTCAAGTGATAACAGTCGCAAGAAAATATTTATAAAGCAGCATACTAAGATTTATTTATTTTCACTGCGTATTTTGTAAAAAATTATTTAGCAAATTTTGATTTTATAATCTAGAAACCAAGAAAATCCATAGACCTGTCGCACGAAGTGATACGACTAAGGGAATAGAGACCTTAGTCAGACCGTCGCCTTGGAGTGTTAACTACAACGTACAATAATACGTACAAATAATTAGAAACGTCTCGCATGACATATTGTAATAATCATTATGGCCGAAATACTCCAATGTTTTTTGTTGCTTCCATAACAAAATAAATTTATTACCTATGAAATTCTAAGGATTTTAAATTTTAAGGATAATTAATTTTAAATTTGAATATTTATTTTGGAACTTATTTTTTCGTATCATGTTTATAATTAGCTGTAATTAACATATTACAAAATGACTCAAAATCAACAACAAAAAGCATTTACATTTTATTCGATATTTTACCATCCTTTTTAAGTGTTCTACATAAAACATGATTCGATATCCGAATTGACTAGGAATCCTGGTCCTGTGAGGCGCTTTAATACTGTAAAATAAGGTTTTGTTAAATATTCCAACTTATTAGAAAAACTACTTGAGCAAACTGTTTTCCATATTACAAGGTGATGTTTCTCCTCACAAGTGTTATCATTTCAAAACACCTTGTTAGTGTAAATAATTATTGTATTATGTAAAGTGAAGATTAGAAAGGACGCTTCCGATAACTATGCCAATTTTTAAAGATGGGCGTTACACCAATGAAAAATGCAGTTTACAGAATCGGGACGAAAAAGAATTGGACACCAACCAAGATTGTGTGATGTGATGCCATGTCACTTTTAGTTGTGACCATTATATTCAAATGTGCGAAATCATAAACCGTATACAGATTTTTCAGATTAACTGTACCATCGAAAAAGTTAAACAAACAATAACAAATTATAAACATTAAAACAAATCTTTATTACATTATTTAAAATATACTTCAAATTCTTAAATTCAATTCATGAAGTCAGTGACACACAGTGAACTCGCACGACATGTGAGGTATTTCTTCACATATTTTAATCAATAGATCTTTAAATGAACACAAATTCAAATTTTTTAAATTACCAGTTTCACCAAGCATGTAACTCCATATAGAAAAATCCAAAAAGTTTTCCGCAGATTCTTCCGATAGTTTTGCTTTATGTGAATGAGCACTAAATAACTGGAATCAGTAATATTCATTTCTGTAAATCGCCTAGGTATGGGGATCAAATGATTTTAGGATCGTTTTCAATATAGTACTAGGTCTTGATTTTGACACCCCTTTCGATAAAACGCGGCGGTAACTTCAATTTTTCTGAAATTGCTCCCCAAACCACCACAAGTGAAACATTTTGAAACCTTTGCACGGCTAGTTTATTTTGTGGAATGCTTTTCAATGGCACTGATCATACCCGATTATTTTGTTTATTATTAGCGTCTTGTAGTAAGAACATCTTTTCATCTGAAACTAAAATTTCATCACTTTCGTGTCAGTGAGTAACATCTTAAAATTTGCGATCCTAGCTTTCTTCCAAGCCTCAATTAACCCACTAACTTTTTGTTTTTTTTGTAGATGTATGCAGATCATTGGTGAGTACGGTACCAATGTAGGTTATGGTATGGTGATGTAGTTTAATAATCATATATTCATCATATTCATATTGATTCCACGTTCAGACTGGCAGCTAGCTTTTTCATATGAACCACAAGGTTTCTTCGAATTCTTTCTTGTGCAATTTCCACTCATTTTTTGTGCGCATACTTCTTGAACAACCCGGTTTTTATTTTAGTTTTACCGTACCTGTATCTCTTAATGTTTATAATGTTCGGTATATAAATTAGCGATTTTTCACTTTATTAAACCTTGCTGATGCAATTTTAAAACAAGTCCATGTTTCGCTTCCATATTAATTATAAAAATTGCACGCAATTATGATCATGGAATTTTTTTCATAACCTACTAAGATTGAAAACTTAATAAAAACCAATTTGAAAAAATCAGAATTAAGTTAATCAAATAATGATTTAAAATGATAGAACAGTTAATATGAAAACCCTTTATATATAATTAAAAATTGTTTAAAATACAAAAAACTTCAAGTACATTTCATTCATACTTACTAGATAGTTAGATATTAACGAACACACTGGTAGACGATTAATATGAATCAATCCAATTAAACAGAACACAGATAAACACATTGAAATCTTACTATAAATATTTCTCAAGAGTTAAATATTTGTATGTATGGAGGTACATAAAAATAAAATATTTCACTCGAAGTTGAGAATAAGAACGTCGAATGAAACGGCATATTTTCAGGCGAGAGAATTTTATTGTCGATTTCGATGAAATCCCACGTCTCTGAGAGCTGATGTCATGTACGCAGCATCAGATTACTACTTATTCCGGTCGATGCAGTCGTCTCTTTCTGCACAGCGATTCAATTCTCGCGCAGAGAATTTTTTCATTTTATACAATTTTCTTTACAAACAAATGTGTTTTATTTTAATAAAAAAGGGCGGAGTCATGTTCACACATATCATATACATACATATATATATATATATATATATATATATATATATATATATATATATATATATATATATATATATATATATATATATATGTGTATATATATATTTATATATATATATTATATATATATATATATATATATATATATATATATATATATATATATATATATATATCTATATCTATATATATATATATATATATATATATATATATATATATATATATATATATATATATATCGCACATCCCAATGAATACTATGATAAGTCAAAAACATTCACTTTAGAGTAGACGGTTTTTTATATGTCTTTCGAAAAATACTAAATGCAGATTAAATTTTGTACAAATATACAATAACAAGATTTGCAATCTGCACCTAAAATTTTTCGATAGATATATAAAAAAGCGTCTTTTGTATTGTAAAGTTAATGTTTTCGACTTGTCACAGTATTAATTGGGAGGTGCGATATATATATATATATATATATATATATATATATATATATATATATATATATATATATATATATATATATATATATATATATAACTATATATATGTGTATATATATATATGTATATATATATATATATATATATATATATATATATATATATATATATATATATATATATATATATATATATATATATATATATATATATCTATACACATATATATATATATATATATATATATATATATATATACATAGATATAGATATATATATATATATATATATATATATATATATATATATATATATTTATATATATATATATATATATATATATATATATATATATATATATATATATATATATATATATATATATATATACCGGGTGACTGACACGAAGTGTTATCAACTTCAGACCGTCATTGCTGTCAAACCAGTGACAGTTACACTAACGACAGTTCATCCCATTGTTTACAAGCGTACAAAAGCATTTTAGTGGGAAATATTCAGAAAAAGGTTACCGCAATGGAATTCAAGCGTAATAGTGTGATTGCTCTATATTTGGCTGGAAAACCACAGCCGCATAGATTGTTAACGAGTTAAAACATCTGCATGTGAATAAAATGTTTGTGTATCGCACCATAAATCGTTATACGATACTGGCAGGGTGGTGGACCGAAACGCACTGCAACATCGCCGGATATCATTCGGAAGGTGAAGGCCAAATTGACTCGGAATCCGCGCCGTACCGGCAGAAAATGGCTCGTGAGGCGAACATTTCGCTCGAACGGATACAGCACATATTGAAAGATCATCCTGGACTAAAGGCCTTGAAATTCCATAAAACGCATGGTCTCACCGATGCTCAAAAAAAAGTTAGAGTGGAAAGAGCAACGGAGTTGTTACGCTTGCACGAAAGTGGCGATTTGCTGAATTTGGTTTTCTCCGATGAGTCACCGTTCGTTATTGAGCAATATGTGAACAAGCAAAACGAGAGGATTTACTTGCCCGGCCGTTCTACTGAAAAGTTGGACCAATGGATTGCCACTCGAAACCAAGCGCCGTAGATGGTGTTGGTTTTTGCCGTCGTAACGTTCGAAAGCTGTTCACCGTTCGTTTTTTTGGACCGTGGCATCAAGATAAATGCTCAAATTTATCGGGATCATGTGTTGGAGGGAGCGTTGAAGCCTCGGGCACAAAA
The DNA here is from genome assembly GCA_963691935.1 of Nephrotoma guestfalica. Classification (NCBI taxonomy): domain Eukaryota; kingdom Metazoa; phylum Arthropoda; class Insecta; order Diptera; family Tipulidae; genus Nephrotoma; species Nephrotoma guestfalica. The sequence continues at coordinate 95,815,431 of OY829915.1, forward strand.
ACATTTCGGCCGCAGAGCCTGGACATTTCAACAGGATTCGGCGCCGAGACATAAAGCGCGCGTCAATCAAGATTGGCTGAGAAACAACGTTCCGCGGTACATTTCCACTGCCCAATGGCTACCAAATTCATCGGATGCAAATCCGCTACATTTCTCGGTTTGGGGTATTTTGAAGAGCAATGTTGGGACAAAAAAATACCAAAGTGTCGATCATGTCAAGCAAGCGCTTCGCCGGGAATGGGCCAAAATACCGTAGAACCACTTTCGTGCTGCATGCAACAGCTTTGTCGGCCGTTTGAAGGCTATAGTCGCGGCTGAGGGTGGCCAAATCGAAAACTGTTAATGCATTTCCAAAATTTAAATATATCTGAACATTTTTACTTTGATTCAATAAAATTCATCAAAAAATACAAATTTTAGAGCGTTTTGTTTTGGTAACACTTCGTGTCGGCCACGCTGTATATGTAGAGTGTCCCTAAAGTAGCTTACACGAATAGTACCGTTGGATTCCTTGATCAAAACGAAAATGAGGTTACTTTTATCACTTCGCACGTTAAAGCTCCCCTATCAAGTTATAAACGCCCTAAGAGGAGCCTTCCAACACATCACCTTCTAACAAGAAACAATTCTCAATATCTTGAGAAATAATCATTTTTATTTTGAAGTACTAATTTCATTTAATTAATAATTATAACTATTTAGTTAAAAAGTATTTCCTTGAATTTGTAAATAATATTATTTAATGCTAGTACATATTGGTACCAATATACGAGTACTTGTAGAAAAACAAAATTTTTATTGTGAAGTTTTAATTTTTTTAGATAACATAGTATAGCAAATATGACAAATAGTTAACTTTTCTGAAAGCTATGAGTCTGTCCATCAAAAAATGTATTATTGTTAAGAGTTAAATAGCACAGAAACAAAAAAATTTCTTAAAAAAATAGAATTCTAAAAATCATAATTATTATACCTTATTTAAAAGATAATGTTATCAGCTTTTTAATGAAGTTAGTACTTGAAAATACAAATTATTATTTCTCAAGATATTGAAGTTTCTTTAATACAAGGTGGTGTGGGTAGGCTCTTTAAACGTCTATAACTTGTTAGGGGGCTTTGACGTGCGAAGTGATAGATATTCGTTTTTATCAAGTAATCCAACAGTACCATTCATGTCAGCCACTGTAGGGACACTATATATATATATATATATAATATATATATATATATATATATATATATATATATATATATATATATATATATATATATATATATATATATATATATATATATATATATATATATATATATATATATATATATATATATACGAGTGTATATATATATATATATATATATATATATAAATATATAGCCTAAATAAAAATTGTGGTGAATAGAAGATATATAATATCGATATATAAAATATATAATTACCTTTCCAAAACATTAAAGATATCGAAAATCGGTTAACAAAAGTTTATTGCCAATTTTCGAAACTAATAAAACCCCAAATAATAAACGTTTTTTTTAAATCCTGAAATTTGTGTTCCAAATTACAAAAAAATAAATACAATAAATAAAAATGAGGTATAACGAATAAACAATGGAATGTTTTATGATGTCATAACAAACCGTTTCCTCTTGTCACAGCGTGAGAAAGGTCGTCCCGGATATTTGACTGAAGCCAGACATACGAAATTGAAAAAGCGGAAATCCCAACGTATATGGAGGCAGAAAAAATCGTAAACGAAGATATCTTGAAGAAAAACTTAAATCAATTCCAATAGTTATAATTATAGTTATTAGGCTTTTAAATTTTTATGTTTCAATATTTTGTCTGGAGCTCAAGCCTACAATAAAATACACTGTTACGGTGCCAGCGTTTCTTATCTTTAGAGCATAAACAACTATGAATATAATATAAATTTACTAAAAAATTAATTAAAAGATATGTTACGAAAAAAACTTACTGTAATTGTGTCGTTCAAATACAAAGCGCGTTATTTGCATGTTAGACAGATCCTTATAAAATACAAAAAATCTGGCAAGGCCAATGAAAAGCATTTATTCAAATTTTGTTCATAAATTTCGTTTCGGCTCCGCTAAAGTATAACCGTTTGGCTGAAACAAAATTATCGCACCTTGTTTAGTTTGGGTTTCAGAGCCCGTTTAAAATTGTAAATAGCGAGTTTTGAAACTGAACATATTTTATAAAGCGTTTTGCACCTAATCGACTTGTTATTAAATAATGGGTTTCGATGAAAATACTGCTATTATTTTCCTCATCTAAAAGCTTCATCGGCGATTAGCGAAAACATATTAAGTTGAATATTCTTTTTGGAACATTTGTGGTAGTGCTAGTGGTCAGAGCAACTTTTTGAATCATGCCATTAGTAATTTGTGAAACTATTTTAATTATAACACATTTGTAAATAAAAGAATAAGTTAGTGTTCAAGTTGTACTGGTACTCTCAATGAAAACTAATGTGTTTCTATATAAACTAAACTTTATTGCTTACAAAAAACAAATAATACAGAATAAAATAAAATAATATAAGACATAAGAACTACTTCAGCAATATCACATAAATTATAAAATCCCTTCTTTTAATGGGAAGTACATACATAAAAATTCAGATTAGTATATTGTAATATGCGGATTTGCAACTAATAATATAATTTGTATTGATTAAATTCGAACTCCTTAATGTTATTCCGAAACTTCACACGTTGGGGCTTGCAACGCGTCTGGAAGCGTTTGACTTTATAATATTATTGTAAAAAGCCAGCTCATTCATTGCTGATCAGCTGTCACCAAAATGTTTCCCTAATGAATTATTGACATCAAGTAATTTAGCCTCGCTTATTCTAATACCGGGTTCTATTAAATTTGGGTTCATCTGTGCCAAATATTTTCCTCTTGTAATAGATTTAGATGCTCCAACATCGGATTTATAGGCCACTTCTCCGCGAACTAAAATTTTTTGAGATATTTTTGATATTTTTAATATTTTTGAAATCGCTTGGCTTCGTTAAACTAAAAATACCAGCTTGTAGGAGGTCAAATTATAATCGAAGCTTCTATTTTCCAGTCCTTCACTGGGCAATCGCGAATAGGCGGTCGGGAGGTATATATGAATGCCCTGGGATCGGAAATACCATTTCAACTTGTTTTAAGTTATCTTGAGCTTCCTTGAACAACCAAGAACAAAGCATTCCAATCATTATAGAATTTTTATTCTGTCCACCGCATCCATCAGCAACTAATCGAACTCTCGCCTTTCCGTTAAGGTTTAGATGCAACGGCTGATGCAATTTGATTGGATCCTTTCGAAAATAAATTTTCCGTTCAAGTGTATAAAAACACATTCCTTCGATAACGGAGTTTTTCATGATCCCACAACTATTCCAAAAACATATTTGTCGACTATAATAAGCCGCCTGGTCTGCGATTTTTGGTAAAACCATGTTTTTATGTTTTTTTGACAATCGAAAGACATTCTCAATAAATCGTCTGCTTCCTCCCGTGCTAAGCCGAAAAATGCATTTGCTCGTCTTTTATGTACCATCGTTTGAACCATTAAATCTTGTTTTCTCTTACTGCCGGTTCATCATTTCATCCGCTCCTTAAACATAATACACGTCGAGCATAAATCAGTTGCCGGTGTAAAACACCGATGTTAAAGAAATTGTTGAAAATATTCCGAAAGTAACTTTTTTTATGTTTAAGTCAGCTATCTCAAAACCCGATATAAATAACAAATTCATCTTGTGAGTATTTAGATCACTAGGTAAATATTTAAGATAGTTTTAAATACAAAATGGAACCAGTTAAAACTGTTTTATCAAAATTAAAATACAAGTCTAAAAGAAATCCATAAAAAGCTTAAACATTAATGATTTATAATCAAATGATTGTTTATTTATGCTTTCGGGATTCTTTTTAATGTGTATCATCTCACACGTCTAATTGAAAGATTTTTTTCTTGCTCTAATATTTTGACATTATCTAAAAACACGTCATGCTTAGTATTATACACTTGCAACTTCAACATTAAGTTTATCTTTGGCTATGTTTTGAGCGTCTCTTTTGTATTGGGAAAATCTTGTAGATAATAATTGCTTTGTTTGTCCAATATATATTGTATTACAAGTACATTGAACCTGATATACAACATTAGCTTTTTTACCTAGCACCGTATGATCTTTACGATTCGAATAAAGTGTTTTGCCAAAATTTATGTGTGCCTTTCCAACTATTTTTATCTAAAATTTTTAATCAAACTGATGGTAAATCTTTCAGTGCTATAAAAAATTCTGATGAAGTTTGCTATGTAATATACCGGAAAAAGTCGATTAATTTATTTGTTTTCCGCATTGTTCAGTAAGGTCATTAAATTTTAACAACATAAATACAATCGCGTACAAAATATGAAAATACAACCTTGCAACCTCGGAAAATGTACATTTGTTTGTATTATGCTTGTATAACATTTTCATTTCCTCTAAATTTTAGTATATAAGACGAACATTTTAGTTTTAAGATATACTCATAAATAGTTATTATGGATAGTCATAGGTTAGGTTTCAGTGGTTGCTTACTGCACACTTAGGCCAATTTTTAGGCCCATTGTGACACCACTCATTCACTCCACATCATTAACCCACCTACTTCACCTACTCACACAACTACAGTATACCACCTGCACATTGCAAGCTCCATGTCAACCTGTACATTGACATGGAAGGTGGGTCGGCGCGTGACACGGAATTCTGCACTGTAATCGATGATGAAAATTCGATTTGCATCTAGCCTCTGATGGGATTCGAACCCAGCAGCTCCCGGTCCAAGTGCCGAAGCTTTAACCACTGCACCACTTGTCCGGTTATGGATAGTCATAAGCCGTAGTTGTATATAGTCATAAATAGTAATTTTGGATATTTATAATCAGTAATTTTAAGTAATATGTAAATAGTAATTAATCAACAAAAATTATTTAAGTTGTGTACAAAATTTAAGTTGTGTACAATAAGTGTGAACCATCAATCTAATGAGCAATAAAAATGTTAATAAAATGTAATAAGCAACAGTGAAAATAAAGTTTAAAATACCCAATCCCCAAACCACTCCGCACAACATTGGCGCTGCCGACAAGATCCTGCGGGCAAAAATAGATCCTGCGGGCAAACAAACGTATAATATTCACAAAACACATCACAGTTTAGCCTAACCACGCTTTAGAAAAACTGAGCTTTTAACAATGCAGAACGAGCCATACCGATTTTCAACATCAAAACTAAAAACTACCTCTAAATTGTCATTAAGAGCAAATCATAACAATATAGCAAAATAACATACAAGGAGATCCAGAAAGTCATCATTATCAACTCTTCAACAGTAGAAAATATTAAAATCCACAAATGTACTTCATTTTAAAATCTAATCAACGACACTATTTGAAAACAACAGATCAATGACATCAACTACAACCAAAAATAATAAAATGGAATCAGAACCCTCGTCAGCATAACGTGCATTCTTATTGGAACCGAACTTCGACACGCCACAATCTTACAAAATGCACCAGCTGCAAATATTATAGTGCATCACTCGTATTCCAGAATTCAGCGGAGCTGACACAAAAGACAGACCAATTGAACTCAACCGTTTTTTGACCATTGCAGACAGTATTTATGAAACACTTCTCAATATAGAAAAGCAATTTTTCGACAAATTAATAAAACTCCGAGTAAACAGAAGAAGCATTCATGCGAATTTATCACAGAGCGATAAACGAATATCTAACTGTGCGAAAAATGCTTATGGATATTTGTTTACCAACATATTCTGTAACATAACTGGAACGGAAGTTTTTGGAAACGAAACAATATTATGGCGAAACAACCAGAAATTATGGATACTGAGTTTATGATGCACTTGGCCAATACAAGGCCAGCTTTAAAAACAAATACGGGCAAATTCACAAGATTTACAACAAAAATCTAGAATTACAAGCCATGCAAACATTCAAACGAGGACTATACAACATCATAATCAAAAATAAAATATGAAACGGAACTTCTACTTGCGTAGAAGCATCCCTGTTTCATAGAATTTTCCCTTAGTCCGTGTTTGCACCCCGTGCGGTTTAGGTCAGCTCAGTCAAGTAGGGGTACATTGGTCGTGGGTGATGGGGTGCACGAGCAGTGGCCTAAATTACCTACCGCACGTAAAAGAAAAAAAGATGAACCGGCCTAGACTATGCCGTCAAAGCAAGGAGTTTAAATCTGGTAGATTGGGTATCGGACCCAAATTGGCGAGATTCTTGCCTCACATCGCCGGCATGCCCACCGTGGTTTTTTAGTAAAAAAATTTAGGATAACATAATTACCCTAAGTTAAACTTGGAGTAAAACCAAGAAGAAACGAAATTTAATTATTTTAGCCTAAGGCCTTAATGATTAGTAAGAACTATATCGGTGAAGTGTTACCAGCAGAAAGGAAACTCGCATGCTAATGCACTTGCGCGGTTTCCGCTCCTAATGGAACGGCTGGTAGATCCTTCACCAATTGGGCCCGTTTAGTTAGTAGGCTGATTATTATTAAGCATACTTACCAATAAATATGCTGGAAACTCGAAATCCCTCGAATTCTCGAACCACGATATTAATCTTCTGGAAACTCGAACTCACCAAAAATCACAAATTAAAAATTATTAAAACAACTATCAAACAATCCATCGAGCCCAGACGCTCCTTCAACATATTTAGCTCATATAAAAACGAGCCAAAACGCTCATAATCTAGTGCATAACACACAAATCAATCAATTATTAACTCAATTAACAAACAATCAATCGAGCCCAGAGTATATTTAGTTTATAAGAAAACGAGCCTGGATGCCCATAATCTAATCAATCAATCACAAAACAATTATCCGAACCCAGAAACCATTTCAACAAATTTAGTTAATAAGCAAATGAGACAAGACACCCAAAATCAATTTCATAATAAACAAATCAATGAATTACCAAATCAAACAATCTTACGAGCCCAGACGTCCCCTCAACAAATTTAATTAATAAACCAACAAGCCCAAACACACATAATCTAATTTATAATATGAAAATCAAAGATTTATCAAATCAATCATCAACAAATCTTTTGAGCCCAAACTTTTATAACACACAAATTAATCAGTTGTAATATCCAACAAACAATCGTACGAGCCAAGACGCCCCATCACTAGATTCAGTTAACAGTCAAATAAAAATAAGTACATACACTCATAGAGTGGTAAACGTTAAGGAAATTAGAAATTTTTACTGCAATAGCATAAAAAACTCTTGCATCCAAAGGAGAGTGACAAGAAGAGGAAAAGGATAGATAAAATATCACACAATTCATTACAATTTACCATAAAACAAAATTATATTTACCAAAAAGCTATAATTATACTTACCAAAAAGCTAGAGCTATTGAATAAAACATTTTTGTCTTCCAAATGGCATTATCAAAGACTAACTAATTTATTTAATTAATTTCTAGTAAAAAAATAATAATAATTAGACATACATTTAACATTTAACATTACATAGAGACATTACATAGAGCATAGTAAAAATATTAATCATAAAACTATTGCCTTCTTAAGCTATTTTTGTGACGTAAGGTAATTTTTCTTAATATTTAAAACTACTAAATTTCTGCATATCACACAACATATTTTTTAACACAATTCAAATCAAAATAATACATTGAAAACCTCAACCTTTAACAATTACAAAATATAACACTTTAGTAGCAATGTCAATGTACATAAACAAAAACAACAACATTTAAAAAACATTATAAGTATGTAAATTATAAGTAATCTAGGTTAAAACAGAACTAAAATATTAGAAGACATTCAAACAATCTATAAGAACATTTAAATGAAGCATATTCCAATATATTATTAACCAATTTTTTATTTCAGATATGTTGATGATATAATTATAGCCATCCCACGTGATAAAGTTAACGACTTTTTACAATCGTTTAACTCGTTTAATGATAACACATTTACTGTGGAATTAGTTAGTCTTTATTGGATATAATCGTAATTCGAAATAATAATGGAGAATTATTAACTGATTGGTTCCATAAAGCAACATGGTCTGGCAGATATTTAAATTTTGAGGTTCACCTCATTTTGGCATATAAACGTAATGCAGTTAAATTGTTAGCGAATAAAATAATTCTTTTATCGGGTCCTACTATTATATTAGAAATGGTAATCCAAATTCGTTTGTAAATAAAATATTAAAATTTCTTTTAAATAGAACCCCAATTGAACCACAAGTAGACGAAATTGTTCCACATGTTTTATCAATCAATAATCAAATTAAATATGTTTCGGTCCCTTATGTCAAATAATTACATGAGAACTTAAGTTTTTGTATGAATAAATTTAATCTAAAATTAGTTGGAAAAGCACACATAAATTTTAGCAAAACTCTTTATTCGAATCTTAAAGATCATACAGTGCTAGGTAAAAAAGCAATTGTTGTATATCAGGTTCAATGTACTTGTAATAAAATATATATTGGACAAACGAAGCAATTGTTACTACAAGATTTTGCCAACAGAAAAGAGACGCTCAAAACATAGCTAAAGGTAAACTTAATGTTGAAGTTGCAAGTGCCTTATCTACGCATTTGTATAATACTAAGCATGGCGTGTGTTAGAGATATGATACACATTAAAAAGAATCCCGTAAGCATAAATAAACAATCATTTGATTATAAATCATTAATTTTTATGCTTTTTATGGATTTATTTTAGACTCATATTTTAATTTTAATAAAACAGTTTTAACTGACTCCATTTTTTATTTAAAACTATCTTACATAACTTTATCTAAATATAATTTTTGTTATCATTTTATTACATTTAATAGCGTTTTTTAATTTGTTTAACACGTTCCTACTTACTTTAGTCTTAATGTATCAACATGCCTTTTCTAAATACAAAACAATACTTCAATTCATTCACAACTTTTTTTTCTGTTCACAATACGATATACTAAATATTTTAATTTATATTAACTTTTTAAGTTTATATCTATTTTTTAACATTTTATGAGTATGAGTTTATAATTATTGTAAGTTTTCTTTCGTAACATATCTTTTAATTAATTTTTTAGTAAATTTATATTATATTCATAGTTGGTTATGCCCTGAAGATAATTGTGAATAAACAATTGAAACGTTGGCACCGTAACAGTGTATTTTATTGTATGCTTGAGTTCCAGATACAATATTGAAATATAACAATTCTAATAGACTCGCAAGCATTATTATCGTCATCGAAGAGTGACAGCGAAAGGATATCTGATAACAAGATGAGTTTCCAAAATATTGATTTGTCTGCGCAGAATGAGCCCCTGGAGCAAGCAAATGTTTCATTACTCCTATAATATTGTCAGCTTTGGATAAGTGGAAGATTACTGATCGTACAGTCTTGAACTTTTCATTGATGAACTCGTTTTGAATGGTACAACACTGAGGCGTCTTCGTAAAACAAATAGAATAGAAATAGTAGCATCAGTTAAATCGACTTTCAAGTTTGGAACAGGCGTAGTACATTGCGGGGTGAAAAATTACTTCCGGAGTTATTTGGAACAGGGACCGTGGATCGTTTGTCGGTGATCATTTCCCATATAGATGCACGAAAAAAAATATATAGGACTCAATTCAATAAAATATAGGAGCCGATGCACTGGTGGAATATAATCGGAAACGGTATTATAAATTTAATAGGAGCATGCAACATGGCGGATAATAAAATTTCTGATATATTTGAAGTATAGTTACCATTAATATAGTAAATTGATTCATAATAAATAGCAGTGCTTACAAAGCAGATACAAAGCAGATAATCTTGAGCTTTATAGGAAATTTTATAAATTATTATATTAATTATTACCATACACAAAGAAAGAGAGGCTCTGGAAGGCTTGAAAGACAACGCTAGTGGAAGATCGTTTCATAATGTTACAATGTCGTTTCAGCTGTTTTAAAACTTCATCGGACATAAGACGGGATGTTGAACGAGCAACGAGAAAAGAAATTTCAGCCAGCTTAGTGAGAAAAAGACTTGTTAAAGCTGGTTTGAGAGCACTTAAACCAGTCCAGAAGCCTGAGTTCACATTACTAGTGAAAAAAAAAATGTTTGCTATGGGCCCAGGAGCATGTTTCTTGGACTCCAGAGATGTGGAATGATGTGATTTTCTCCGATGAATCAAAATTCAAGCTGCATGTTGGAGATGGAAGAATTCTCGTGAGAAGAAACCCAGGCGAGAGGCTTAGCAACGAATGTCTTTTAAGACTTCCACCGAAAAATGAGGGAGTTATGGTCTGGGGATGTTTTTCTGGAAATAGAACCGGTCGATTGTGCTTCCTTAGTGCCAGCATTACAGCAGCTGTTTGTCTGCAGGTCCTACACAACGAGTTAGAGCCTTCTGTGTTAATGCTTTTTGGCGAGACTTGCAAATTTATTTTTCAACAGGACAACGCTCCGTGCCATACCATAAGTACGTCGAAGAAAGAAGAATCGATGTGTTGAGCTGGCCCCCGTATAGTCCAGACTTAAATCCAATTCAAAATATTTGGCCTATAATGAAGCTAGAAGTAGCAAGAAGCACCCAGAATCGATTCACGCTTTAAAAAGTTTGTTCATGACGATTTGGGAATCCATACCTCCTACGACTTTGAAAAATTGATCAAATTCAATGAATCGGAGGTGTATCGCTGTAATAAAAGTAAATGGCGGTCCAACAAAATATTAATATTAAAGCTAGAACTTCTATAAATCAATAAAAAAACAATTATCCGAACCCAGAAACCATTTCAACAAATTTAGTTAATAAGCAAATGAGACAAGACACCCAAAATCAATTTCATAATAAACAAATCAATGAATTACCAAATCAAACAATCTTACGAGCCCAGACGTCCCCTCAACAAATTTAATTAATAAACCAACAAGCCCAAACACACATAATCTAATTTATAATATGAAAATCAAAGATTTATCAAATCAATCATCAACAAATCTTTTGAGCCCAAACTTTTATAACACACAAATTAATCAGTTGTAATATCCAACAAACAATCGTACGAGCCAAGACGCCCCATCACTAGATTCAGTTAACAGTCAAATAAAAATAAGTACATACACTCATAGAGTGGTAAACGTTAAGGAAATTAGAAATTTTTACTGCAATAGCATAAAAAACTCTTGCATCCAAAGGAGAGTGACAAGAAGAGGAAAAGGATAGATAAAATATCACACAATTCATTACAATTTACCATAAAACAAAATTATATTTACCAAAAAGCTATAATTATACTTACCAAAAAGCTAGAGCTATTGAATAAAACATTTTTGTCTTCCAAATGGCATTATCAAAGACTAACTAATTTATTTAATTAATTTCTAGTAAAAAAATAATAATAATTAGACATACATTTAACATTTAACATTACATAGAGACATTACATAGAGCATAGTAAAAATATTAATCATAAAACTATTGCCTTCTTAAGCTATTTTTGTGACGTAAGGTAATTTTTCTTAATATTTAAAACTACTAAATTTCTGCATATCACACAACATATTTTTTAACACAATTCAAATCAAAATAATACATTGAAAACCTCAACCTTTAACAATTACAAAATATAACACTTTAGTAGCAATGTCAATGTACATAAACAAAAACAACAACATTTAAAAAACATTATAAGTATGTAAATTATAAGTAATCTAGGTTAAAACAGAACTAAAATATTAGAAGACATTCAAACAATCTATAAGAACATTTAAATGAAGCATATTCCAATATATTATTAACCAATTTTTTATTTCAGATATGTTGATGATATAATTATAGCCATCCCACGTGATAAAGTTAACGACTTTTTACAATCGTTTAACTCGTTTAATGATAACACATTTACTGTGGAATTAGTTAGTCTTTATTGGATATAATCGTAATTCGAAATAATAATGGAGAATTATTAACTGATTGGTTCCATAAAGCAACATGGTCTGGCAGATATTTAAATTTTGAGGTTCACCTCATTTTGGCATATAAACGTAATGCAGTTAAATTGTTAGCGAATAAAATAATTCTTTTATCGGGTCCTACTATTATATTAGAAATGGTAATCCAAATTCGTTTGTAAATAAAATATTAAAATTTCTTTTAAATAGAACCCCAATTGAACCACAAGTAGACGAAATTGTTCCACATGTTTTATCAATCAATAATCAAATTAAATATGTTTCGGTCCCTTATGTCAAATAATTACATGAGAACTTAAGTTTTTGTATGAATAAATTTAATCTAAAATTAGTTGGAAAAGCACACATAAATTTTAGCAAAACTCTTTATTCGAATCTTAAAGATCATACAGTGCTAGGTAAAAAAGCAATTGTTGTATATCAGGTTCAATGTACTTGTAATAAAATATATATTGGACAAACGAAGCAATTGTTACTACAAGATTTTGCCAACAGAAAAGAGACGCTCAAAACATAGCTAAAGGTAAACTTAATGTTGAAGTTGCAAGTGCCTTATCTACGCATTTGTATAATACTAAGCATGGCGTGTGTTAGAGATATGATACACATTAAAAAGAATCCCGTAAGCATAAATAAACAATCATTTGATTATAAATCATTAATTTTTATGCTTTTTATGGATTTATTTTAGACTCATATTTTAATTTTAATAAAACAGTTTTAACTGACTCCATTTTTTATTTAAAACTATCTTACATAACTTTATCTAAATATAATTTTTGTTATCATTTTATTACATTTAATAGCGTTTTTTAATTTGTTTAACACGTTCCTACTTACTTTAGTCTTAATGTATCAACATGCCTTTTCTAAATACAAAACAATACTTCAATTCATTCACAACTTTTTTTTCTGTTCACAATACGATATACTAAATATTTTAATTTATATTAACTTTTTAAGTTTATATCTATTTTTTAACATTTTATGAGTATGAGTTTATAATTATTGTAAGTTTTCTTTCGTAACATATCTTTTAATTAATTTTTTAGTAAATTTATATTATATTCATAGTTGGTTATGCCCTGAAGATAATTGTGAATAAACAATTGAAACGTTGGCACCGTAACAGTGTATTTTATTGTATGCTTGAGTTCCAGATACAATATTGAAATATAACAATTCTAATAGACTCGCAAGCATTATTATCGTCATCGAAGAGTGACAGCGAAAGGATATCTGATAACAAGATGAGTTTCCAAAATATTGATTTGTCTGCGCAGAATGAGCCCCTGGAGCAAGCAAATGTTTCATTACTCCTATAATATTGTCAGCTTTGGATAAGTGGAAGATTACTGATCGTACAGTCTTGAACTTTTCATTGATGAACTCGTTTTGAATGGTACAACACTGAGGCGTCTTCGTAAAACAAATAGAATAGAAATAGTAGCATCAGTTAAATCGACTTTCAAGTTTGGAACAGGCGTAGTACATTGCGGGGTGAAAAATTACTTCCGGAGTTATTTGGAACAGGGACCGTGGATCGTTTGTCGGTGATCATTTCCCATATAGATGCACGAAAAAAAATATATAGGACTCAATTCAATAAAATATAGGAGCCGATGCACTGGTGGAATATAATCGGAAACGGTATTATAAATTTAATAGGAGCATGCAACATGGCGGATAATAAAATTTCTGATATATTTGAAGTATAGTTACCATTAATATAGTAAATTGATTCATAATAAATAGCAGTGCTTACAAAGCAGATACAAAGCAGATAATCTTGAGCTTTATAGGAAATTTTATAAATTATTATATTAATTATTACCATACAATATGGAGACTTTTCCAATATAATTTTGTAGCTAGTGCAATTTAATAATGACGTTAGATCTTTTGAGATATAGCACTTGTCTCCATAATTATCAACAATCATAGGAATACAAATACTAGATTTTGACGCTAAATGGAATAATTTCCTATGATTGTGTATTTAAGTCGAGAGTACTGAAGATAGACCAATATGTACGGAACAATCACAATAAAACCCATTACAATAGAAAACAAAAGTACAAATTATAAAGTAAACTAAACTACTTTTATTTTATTTAATAATATTATTTAATTTTTTATTCTAAGTTTAATTAATGTAATTGATATTTTAATATTAAAACTTACCATTTATTTTACTTTAAAAGACTAAGATCATTTATTTCGATATAAACATTGCTTTTCGATCACTAGTTAAGTAGTTCAGTAAATAATAAAGTATTCTTTAACAGATCCGATACCTAATATAAAGGGTTTTCCAATAAGAGGTTTCATTTTGATATTAAAAAAAATAGTATTTTTTAAGAGAAATCAATGTAAAAAGGGAGGTAATGGGGTACCTAAAAAGGAAGGTATGCCATTAACATTTGAAAACGATATCAGCCAAATGGCCACCATGGCTACGCTTGCAGCACCATATCCTTTTTATGATCAATTCGCACATTTGCGGCTGTAGGTCCTCGATAACTTCACGAATTTCATCTTTAAGGTCTTGAATCGATTGTGGAGCATTGGCATAGTCCTTATCTGTCACGTGGTCTTAAAGAAAAAAGTCTAAAGGTGATAAATCACAAGATCTCGGTGGCTAATTGTGATCACCTCTTCGAGAAATAACACTGTCAGGAAATTTTTCTTGCAAAATTGCGAATCTTTCGTTGCTTGTGTGGCTAGTAGCGCCGTCTTACTGAAAATAAACGTCGTCCACATCAATGGAAGATATTCCGGCCATAAAAAATCATTAATCATAGCTCGGTAGCGCAATCCATTCACCGTAACAGTTACACCAGCCTCATTTTCGAATAAGTAAGGTTCAAGTTGAAGATGGAAGGGCTTTCAACAATCATTCTTGGATTTTCTGAGCCCCAAATGCGACAAATCTGCTTATTAACGTAGCCTCGGAAGTGAAAATGGGCCTCTTCACTGTAGATGATTTTTCAATGAATATCCGGATCATTTTGATGCATTGGAACGACCCAATCAGCGAAGATACGACGTTTATGGTGATCGACCGGCTTGAGTTCTTGTGCTAACTGAACTTTAAAAGCCTTAAGACCTAAGTCTTTATGCAAAATACTTTGTAATGTCGTTTGTGGAATGTCTAATTCCAAAGATCGACGAGGAATTGACAAACCTAGATTTTCGTCAACACTACGGGCTTCAGCAGCAATATTCGATTCTTCACATTACTAATTTGTCTCAACAGCTCAAATTTTTTCACCTGTTTCAGTATTGCTGGCCGAGACGGTGCTTCATGACGACCCAAAAGTGCTTTAGTTTTGCGAACTGTGACTGCAAAATTTTCACCATTTTTGTAGTGAATTTTAACAATTTCAATGCATTGTTGAAGCGTGTTTCGTACCATTTTTAGTAATCGCGTAGTTTTTACTTGTCAAATGTCAAAAGATTACAGCCTCAAAATAGACAGCTGCCCAAATAGCAGGATATTCAAAATGATACCTCTTATTGGAAAACCCTTTATATCGATATAACCTCCATGTCCATTATGCTCTTCATTTTACAAAAACATTTGTTCCATCCATTTGGTTTAAATCCTCAACATCCGAGTATTTTCCATAATTGCATCACATACGTACCCTCCGGTTTTGATATTAGCAGACTACAATTACAAAAAAATGGGACTTAATTCATTTTTCACTTCTGCAAATGATTAAATTTTAGTTTATTGGAATTATAAAATTACACACAAATTTCACACCAAAATGTTTAATTAGCATGTATAAGCTCAAACAATATTATCGTCATTTAAATTTAAAATTGAAATTTGATGCACTTTTATTCAATTTATTTTTATATGGGGCATATAGATTATATAAATCCATATTTTTTCACTTTCACCGTGTGTTATATCACTTTCAATTATAATGTTATTATTTTAATAAAAAAACTAATAAAAATACATAAAACATTAAATATTGTTTTTTATATATAAAAAAAAAACACAAACAAGTTTTATTCTTTCTTTACGTGATATATTTCTTGTTAACTATATAAAAGACGGGTTTTGGACGTTCGTCCTTTATCAATTTTTTAAAAACTGCTGAATTTGCAAAAATTCATAGTATTAAGTCATACAATTTGTTGGCATTCGTGTTAATTTTGTCATTTATAAGGTTGGTATTATGCCGATTTTTGTAAATTTCAAATTCTTCGTATCTGTCCATACGACTACCTTCGTTAATTTGTGTAGAATTTGGAGATTTACATCGATATTGCTGAATGTGTGTTTCTTGTCAATTAGATGTTGAGCATAATTTGATTTTATGGTGGTGTTAGTGCTTCGGTTGGTCACTTCTTGTGTATGTTCAGCAAATCTCTCTGTGAATGAACGTCCCGGTTGCCCAATATAAAACATGTCACAGTTATTACAAATTAATTTGTAAACACCGCAATCAATTGTTGTGTTAAGTGATTTTGGTTTTAATTTGTTACATAGATTGTGATTTGTTTTATATGCAATTGTATATTCGTGTTTGTGCATAATTTTATGTAAAATGTTGCCAGTGTTGTGATTATACTCTATTGCAATGTATTTTTTGTCGTTTTGTGTTCTGTTGTAGAAAGATGTCAATCTGGATTGGTGTATTTTTCTTTTGCATTTGTCATGGAGTTTGTGTATAATTTCTTCTGTGTATCCATTTTCTATTGCGATTTGTTTGATTGTATCAAGTTCTATTGCATAGTCGTTTTCATTCAATGGAATACTATTTAATCGGTAGATCATATGGTTGTAAGCAGCGGTTTTGTGTTGAAACGGGTGATACGAAGTGTTGTGGATTGTATGGTTTGTTTGTGTTTCTTTTCTGTGTACGTTGAATTGGTGTAAGTGATTTTGATTTGTGATTGACAGGTCCAGGAAATTAATGGATTTGTTTTTCTCCATCTCCAATGTGAATTTTATGTTTGTGTGTATATTGTTTAAATATGTGTGAAAACAACTTAGTTGGCGGTTGGAACCGTGGAATAGAATTAAAATGTCATCAACGTATCTATGCCAATATATTAGGTTATTTTTATACTTGTTGGTACTATTGTGGATGTGTTTTTTCAAAATTGTTTAGAAATATGTTTGCCAGTGTTCCAGATAACGGGCTGCCCATTGGGAGTCCTTCGTTTTGGGTGTAAAAATGGTCATTGTGTTTAAAATAATTCTGACCAGTCAAAATATATATATATACAGATATACAGTGCTGGGAAAAAAAATTGGGCAAACATATTTTATTGCAAATTGAAGTCTTTTTTTTGCTAAAATTGGCTTATTGTTTCATTTTAAATACATGTATGACGTAATTTTTTGAAAAAAAACAAATTACCTGTCATTTACTGGAAAAACCCCGAAAAATGCCAAAATATTCAAAATACGTTGGTTGGAGTTAAAGTAATGGACCAAATTAAGCACCTATTTTTTAATTTTTGGTTTGTTTTTTATTGTTTTATAGAAGTTCTATCTTTAATATTAATATTTTGTTGGACCGCCTTTTGTTTTTATTACACCGGCACAACCCCGCAACTGATGTGCAAAAAAATTGGTCAAGCAATTATTTTATTTTACGCCTACCGTTCTTGGCCATCATTAGGGTGCAGATGTTTTATTGCCTGTATTTTTTTTTTTGAGTATTAATAGTGCATATTTTGTAAGATTAAGTTATTCTATAAGTGATCCTAGTCAAATAAAGAATAAAGTGCAATTTTAGTTTAAAAAAATGGGAAAAGTTAGTGAGCAGTGTAAAAGCAATATGTCGATTTTAGCGCGAGAAAATTTAACCACGCGTGAAATAGCAGAAAGATTAAACATTCCTAAAAGTACTGTCGCGTGGAATATTAAAAAAATGCGAGAGATGGACAGTACACAAAGAAAGAGAGGCTCTGGAAGGCTTGAAAGACAACGCTAGTGGAAGATCGTTTCATAATGTTACAATGTCGTTTCAGCTGTTTTAAAACTTCATCGGACATAAGACGGGATGTTGAACGAGCAACGAGAAAAGAAATTTCAGCCAGCTTAGTGAGAAAAAGACTTGTTAAAGCTGGTTTGAGAGCACTTAAACCAGTCCAGAAGCCTGAGTTCACATTACTAGTGAAAAAAAAAATGTTTGCTATGGGCCCAGGAGCATGTTTCTTGGACTCCAGAGATGTGGAATGATGTGATTTTCTCCGATGAATCAAAATTCAAGCTGCATGTTGGAGATGGAAGAATTCTCGTGAGAAGAAACCCAGGCGAGAGGCTTAGCAACGAATGTCTTTTAAGACTTCCACCGAAAAATGAGGGAGTTATGGTCTGGGGATGTTTTTCTGGAAATAGAACCGGTCGATTGTGCTTCCTTAGTGCCAGCATTACAGCAGCTGTTTGTCTGCAGGTCCTACACAACGAGTTAGAGCCTTCTGTGTTAATGCTTTTTGGCGAGACTTGCAAATTTATTTTTCAACAGGACAACGCTCCGTGCCATACCATAAGTACGTCGAAGAAAGAAGAATCGATGTGTTGAGCTGGCCCCCGTATAGTCCAGACTTAAATCCAATTCAAAATATTTGGCCTATAATGAAGCTAGAAGTAGCAAGAAGCACCCAGAATCGATTCACGCTTTAAAAAGTTTGTTCATGACGATTTGGGAATCCATACCTCCTACGACTTTGAAAAATTGATCAAATTCAATGAATCGGAGGTGTATCGCTGTAATAAAAGTAAATGGCGGTCCAACAAAATATTAATATTAAAGCTAGAACTTCTATAAATCAATAAAAAACAAAAAAAATAAAAAGTAGGTGTTTAATTTATTCCGTTACTTTAACTCCAATCAACGTATTTTGAATATTTTGGCATTTTTCGGGGTTTTTCCCCTAAATTGCAGGTAATTTTTTTTTCAAAAAATTACGTCATACATGTATTTAAAATGAAACAATAACCCAATTGCTTTCAAAAGTTTTGTAATTTTAGCAAAAAAGACTTCAATTTGCAATAAAATATGTTTTCCCAATTTTTTTTCCAAGCACTGTATAATGATCCTGTGAAGTATAGCACTGTATATATAAGTTAAGACTTTACGTTGAGTTAAAGTTTAAAAAATTATTTTATTTGGACTAATGTCCAAATGTGTCTTTATTCAATCAAATTTAAAACTAACTCTTTTCTACAATATCTGCTTTTTATATATGATTCTACTTTAACAATAATAAATAGCATAAATAGTACACACGCGCAATATATGCATGCGCAAATATTTTGTTGACTTGCGAATTTTATTCAAATGGCACAATGAACTCATTTCATATTCTAGCTGATTATGCTAGAATGCTTTTGATGTCTTAACTCTTCCCCTCTAAAAAATCCTCGTCTGGTGGATGTTCCTCAAAAATTTAGATGTAGTATGGGTTGAGGTCCGATTGGTTCCGGGTTGCTTGTTTTTTCTGATGGGAACACGATCATCTGTTTTCTTCTTCTTCGTAGTCTTCGAATGAGCGTCAGAGTTAGGATAATAATAATAGTTGTTATAATTCCAGTGTCTATGATGTTATTAGTGATATAGCTAGTTTGCTGATTTTTAGCCATTTTTTGCAGGTGTTCAATATTCTGAGTGTGTACGTTATGAAGGTATTCAAAATTCAATTTAATCTTTTGTTCGGTGATATTTGTTTGAAGTACTGGTGGTAAAATTTGATGTGTTTTGATTTTCTTGTTCATAAACACCCAATTTTTGATTTGCACTGTTTCATTCTGATATTGAATCAGATAACTTCCTTTTAAATGTTTGTTTGATTTGTTGCAGGCCAAAATTCCGTCGAAGTTACTTAAGAAAATGGTATTTTCGTTTAACGGTTCAATAATTTCGTTCTCATTGAAGGAAAATTCACTTCCAGCGTTTAAACCTTTCATCAGTTGGCTAATGCAGTGGTTTTCTCTTATCTCCTGTAGATGATTTGGTTCACATATGATGACCTCTCTTCGTGACATTTTTTAATTATGCCAAAGATTTTATGTTTATTTATTAGGATATCGTCATATTCTAAATAAACCTGCTTGTTATCCCTGATGGTTGATCTTATCTAGATATGGTGGAACTCTTCCTTGCTGGTCTTCGGCATTGAAATGATGTATAGGATTGTTGAGTTATTTATTAGCATGGCCGGTTCTGCATACTCTATAGCTCCTATCGCGTTTGTGTAAGGTAATGTTTCTATTTCAGTTATCAATCGGTTAATCTCAGCTTTGTCTAGCAGATTTGAATTTAATATTCCTGCTTTAGCAAGTTGTACTCTCCTCACGATTTCCTTTATATCCTCCTTTCCCAACAGGAGGCGGTTAAACATTGTTTGTTGGATGACCTCGTTAGTGCCCTTTTCTAGTTGTAATAGAATTCCATTGTATTGACTTATCATTTCTTGTATTTTTTGTGTAACTGCTGCGTTAATTTTATACTGTTCATTATTATTTTCAATTATCCTATCTTGACTTCTTAGGATTTCGTTCCAATCGGTAGCGTCTGGTGACCCAGCGATCCATTTCCAAGCTGAACCTATCCAGTTGATTGAACGGTTAGCTTTCGATGGCCGTCCAGAGTTTGAGTTCCTCTAGAAGTTTGCTCATCTCCCTGATCTGGTATTTAAGCTGCGGTTTTAGGATGCTTGAAAAGTCAATATGTTGAACTTCTGATTCTATAGTGTATTATTTTAAATGTTCCACTTATTGTTGCCATTGCCTTGTTTAACAGAAACGATTGGTGTGTTATATTCATAAATACTTATAGAAGTTGTTATTGCCCAAAGACAGGAGCTGGAAGTAGAAAAAATGGTTTTCATTTAGCTGTGTTCTTAATGTGTGATTTGTGGATTCTTTTCCCGGAATCTGTTGTCACTGTGACCTTGTTGTCTTTGACCACAATTTCTTGTCGAAACCTGGGTTTATCTTTCCCCTTAATTTGTTTTATTGCAGTGTAAATTATTTCGGCGACTTCGTAAGGTTTTGATTCATTCGTCTTAAGATTCTCACGTTGATTCTTATTCTTTTGACTATTTCCAATTTGTTCTGCTAAATCCTCGTTCACTTTATCTCTGAAGTTTAACAAATTCTGATAATTAACACGATGGGCTCGTGCAAAGAATATGTTGCATGGCTTTTTCCCTGTGACCGAGTGGATTGTGTTGTTGTATCTGTCGGTTGCTATATTGACTATTTCTTTTGTAGTGAATCGGAAGAACTTTGTGAACTTAGAGAATTTGTCCACGCAAGTGATACATTTTTCTTTGTTTATTTTCATCAAATCTATATGGTGAATTTAGGACGGGTAGGTTGGAACGGGTGTTTCTTGAAGCGTTGGTTTGTTTGGGTGGCGATCATTTTTCCTGGTATTACATATCTCGCAGGTTTCAGTATATTATTGGTTAATCTAGCCATTTGTGGGAAGTAATAGCTCTCAAGGATCTGTTCTTTATTTTCCTTCCAATTCCTTTGTGCTCGTCGATGTTCTTTTTCGATGATTCTACATTTATTATCCTCATTATTGATATTCCCGACCACTCTCTGTGTTATTCTTATTTTGTACGAGTTGTTGTTTAGGTGCGTTTGGTAGATTTCTTGAAGGATTTGATTATGTTCTTCGGAAATTTTGATTCTATTGATCAATGTTGGATGTAATCTCTTCATGAGATGGTGTGGTGCAATAATTGATCTTTAGTTATCTTTATCAATGATGTCTGTAAAAGTTGTTGTGAAGTTCCTCAAAGCAATAAACTCCATTTTCTTCTGTAATTATCAGTTGATTTCTGAACACGTTTAGTGGTGCTTCGTAGTGTCGTATTATTTGTGTACTGTCTTCATCCGCACTGTGTATAGGTCCGCTACTGGACGATTAAAGATTATTAACTTCCAATGTTAGTCTTGATAAGGCATCCGCTACCTTGTTGGTGATTCCAAGTCTGTAAATTATCTCGTAATTGTATTCTTCATCTTTTTAGCATGCTATTGTGAGATCTGTTGCTAAGAGCAAACGTCAGTGTTTGATAATCCGTAACAATTCGTAATTTTTCCTGTCCATAGAGATAATTTCGGAGGTTGTCCAAAGCCCAAACAATCGCTAGCATCTCTTTTTCGTTCGTAGCGTAGTTTTCTTCGGGTTTGTTTAATGAGCGTGAGATGTATGTTATAGGCCGATCTTTGTCCATCTCTCCCTGTGAGAGTACTGCGCCAATGCTGTGATTGGATGCGTCCGTTGCAAGTATATAAGGCTTCCCAAAATCGGGAAATACTAGTAGCTCCGCTGAAGATAATAGGTCCTTTAGATGTTGATGAACGCTCATTTCAGTCTCGTTCAATTTTAATAGGATGCTTCGTGATTTACTTGCTTTGATTTGCGCATTCTCTCCTTTTGTCAGGTTGGTCAAGGGTTTTGCGATTTTTGCAAAGTCCTTGATAAATCTCCTGTAGTATGAGGTTAAACCAATAAATCCTTTTAGCTCTTTGAGGTTTTCTGGAGGTTTAATTTTTTGGATGGCAGCTACTTTTTGGATCTGCTCTAATTCCAGCACTTGTTATTAGGTATCCAAGAAAAAAAATTCTTCTTTCAAAAATCCAGTTTTGTCAAGATTGACTCGTAGATTTGCTTTGGGCAATTTATCTAATACTTTTTCGACATTACATAAGTGTTCTTCCTTCGTGGTATTTCCAAAAATGAAGATGTCGTCATGTATACAAAGCATATCTTGCCTATGTATGATTTCAGAACGTCGTCGATCATTCTCTGGTAAATAGCGGGGCATTCTTTAGGCCAAATGGCAGCCTGATGAACTCGTATTTTCCGCTCACGGTGAGAATGCTGTTTTCGGGATATCGGATTCGTTCATTCTGATGTTGAATTCTGACATCAGATATATAGTAGTGAACTATTTTGAGTTGCCCAGACTGGCGATTGTGTTAGTGATATCCGGGATTGGATATGTGTCTGACGTTGTTATGGCGTTTAATTTTTTATAGACGATTACCATACGTTACTTCTTTATCCCTGAGGCCTCCATTTTCTTTTCTACAACCCAAATTAGTGAGTTGTAGGGGCTTTTGGATGACCTTATGATGCCATCGCTTAGAAGCTTTTCTATTTCAGTTTATACTTCTTTCCTCATATTGAAGGGGTAAGGATAGGTTTTAGTATAATACAGTAAGCAAAAAATAGTAAAACTTTGGTCATAATTTTAAAATTCTTTATTTATTTCTCCAAATCTTTTTCGTCCCCCTCACAGTAATCCCCCTCCCCCCCGGCCTCAATACACTTGTGCCAACGTTTTTTCCAATCCTCGAAACAGTTGTTAAAGTCAATTTCCGGAATAGCCTCCAATGCGCGTAGCGATTCACGTTTAATGTCTTCAATTTACTCAAAACGGTTTCCCCGGAGCGGTCGTTTAAGTTTACTGAACAGCCAGAAGTCACACGGAGCTAAATCAGGCGAATACGGTGGTTGCGGAACGATATGGGTGGAATTTTTGGCAAAAAAAATCACGTAAAACCAATGCAGTATGAGAAGGTGCATTATCGTGGTGCAAGAACCAAGAGTTCTCGACCCATAATTCCGGCCTCTTTTTACGAATAGCTTTGCGCAAACGACGCATAACACTCAAATAGTATTCCTTGTTGACAGTTTGGCCGGTCGGAAGGAATTCGGAGTGCACCACACCTCGATAATCGAAGAAAACTGTCAACATCACCTTGATTTTTGACTTGTTTTAACGTGGTTTTTTCGGCTTCGGCTCACCTTTGGCATGATATTCGACCGATTGATCGACTGTTTCCCTGGTCGTAAGCATAGATCCAAGACTCATCGCCAGTTATAATACGTTTCATGACATCCTGGTAGTCGGAAAGCATTATTTCACAGACGTCAACGCGACGCTGTTTTTCCAAAAAATTTAATGATTTTCGAATCAATCGTGCTTTCATTTTTCTTAGGCCCAAATGATCTTTCAAAATGGTTTTCACTGACCCTTTCGATATTTCAACGATGCCAGTAAGGTCTCTGACTGTTAATCGTCGATTCGCGAGCACTAATTCCTTGATTTTATTAACGTGTTGATCGTCAATTGATGTTGATGGCCGTCCTAGACGTGGTTCGTCGTCAACACGTTCTCGACCCTCTTTGAACAATTTGTACCAATCAAAAACACTTGCTCGCGACATGCAATTATCACCGAAGGCCTTTTGCAACATTCTGAACGGTTCGGCACCACAAAACTGATTCCGCACCCAACATTTAATGGAACTTCTTTGTTGAATAATTTCACTCATTGTAAAAATCGCCGAATGCACTTTCTGTACTTCAGAAAGACAAGCGTATACTAAACACTAATGATTATTTTGATGTGACATGTAGCACAGGTGTCACTGACAGTCATACGAACATAGAAAAAAAATGTTTCGACGAATGGTTTTCCACGCGAAATTTAAATTGCAATGTCTTACTACTTTTTGCCCACTAGAACCTATATTCATCTGTGGGGGTTTTAATCTCCGCACGTACGGTGGTTTCGATGGTTTGCGTATTATCAATGGGTCCGAATAATGGTGCGAATTTGGTGATGATTGAATGTAGGTTAGCCTTGCTTGTTTCTTCTAAATGTTGGTCACGTGTTTCAATATTATTTACTAGAGTAGATGTTTTTGTTTTTAGAGGGATGCTGATGTCCGGTTTTATGGTTAGGATATTATTCTTCCTGTCTAGTACAGCTTCTAGTCTCTTTAATGTGTCATTATATATATGATGAAAAATTCCTGAAATCACAAATTTTTGTAAGTCATGTTTTAATTTTATGATTTTTATGTTTTGAATGTGTAGCCTTGATTGGAAATACTTTAATATTTTTTGTTGTTGTTGTTGTTAAAGATTTAGGGTGTCAAATTTTGAGAAAAACGATAATCATGATGTTGTTTATATGTCAATAAAAAGAAAAATAATTGTCCGATAATTATGATTTTGGGCTCATGTTAAATGTAAGTTAATAAGGATTTCTAAACAAATATAAAAATATTATATTGTTTAAATCCTTCTTCTCTAAATTTCCCGCCAAAATGTTCTTTTTAAATTTTCTCAAAAACCTATTTTTTTTTTCTAGAATTCGATAATTAATATTTTACAACATATCAAAAAACTAGAATACCGTTATTTTTTGTTTTCTTGCAAAAATCGTTTTAGTAAGAGAAACATTTCATTTTTATATGGAAAAACTGTATTTCAGTGGATATTTCTCAGTGTTTTGAAATTGTTTACAAAAAGGATAGTTCAGTTAAATTATTAACACTAGATATACCGACAATTTGACCATACCGATTTCTACCGACACCAGTCAAAATGACTGGTTTTAGAAAAAATGGTTAGTGGGGTTTCCGGTCTTAATGTATTTTTAAAAAAATGATAAATTACTTCAATTAAGTTAATTGTAATATATTATATTAATTATAACTATATTTATTAATTAATTGAACATAATAAGTAGTAAAAAAAATAAGATGAAGTAGTAAATTGAAAATATAAATTTTAAAACCAGTCATTTTGACTGGTGTGGTAAATCTAGTGTTATATATTTAAAATTTCAAACCCAAATTCTTTTGATAATTTTATTTTATTGTTTAACATTAAATCTTATTCAAATTACAATTTAAATTCGCTTTCCTACTTTAGCTGCTGGACGACTTAGTGGACCATTCTTGCCTCGTAGATCTTTAGCGGTTCGCACCATATGTTGCGTTGCCTTGAACTCATTCTGGATTTCTTGAATGGTTAATGATTTTGGCAATATAGTAAGTAGCTGAATCTTATCACTGGTTTTCTCCAGTTCTTCGAATTTAGCTTTTAGATCACCAATCAATTCATCATATAGTGCAACCTTCCTTTGATCTTCGGTTGACTGATTCGAAAGCGGCACGATTCCCGGAACCAAACATGTTGATGGTGTTATTGAAGCTAAATCTATTACTTTTTGCTGCTGATGTTTTGGCCTGGCTTCTAACGTACTCGGATATATAAGAGACTTTCCAAGAAAGGGTAACACTTCATTCATTTTTTCCAAAATGGACACATTTTTTAAATAACACTCTTCACTATCACTGCTATTATCGTTATCGGCTATTTGCGGTGTTAGAGGTGATGTTGTTGATAGTCCCGCAACTGGTGACAACTGTGATTCTATTTTTCGTCGTTTGCAGGTAATATTTATATAGCACGTTGTACAAAGATACAAATTATCTTGATTCTCAACTGATTGTGGCATAAATTGCTTAACATAATCGGTAACTCGTTTTAGTTTACTCGAACACTTTGAGTCGTGATATGGTTTATAACACTTTCGAAATTTATCCATTATCAAATTTAGCGCACTAGCACTTATTTATCCACTTAAACTTACACTCAGTTTAACACACTGTTACTTTTTCAAATTTTAAAAAATCTTACTCCTTATTTAAAATGTTGTCTACAATTCACAATGTCAACTAATCAAAAATTTTAATTTTTACTCCTATTTATATCAACAATGTTCTTTTTTGTTTTCAAAAGAATTACTCATCGTTTAAAAGGTACGCCTGCGTCAAGTAAAAATAATCCACCCTCAATAAAAAAGGGGAAACAATATTTTATTTAGTCTTTTATAAAATAACCCAAAAAAAGAAACGGAATTTATGGTACTACGACTAACCAAACGATATAAACCAGGGGGTGGCACCTCATAATTCTGTGACTCATACTTAAATATGACGCAAAATTGTACAATAAATAAAATACAAAACACACAAATTAAGTAAACTGCCACTTTTGTAAACAATTTCAAAACACTGAGAAATATCTATATAGCTTTCCATATAAAAATGAAATACTTCTCTTACTAAAACGATTTTTGCAAGAAAACAAAAAATAACGGTATTCTAGTTTTTTGATATGTTGTAAAATATTAATTATCGAATTCTAGAAAAAAAAAAAAAAAAAAATAGGTTTTTGAGAAAATTTAAAAAGAACATTTTGGCGGGAAATTTAGAGAAGAAGGATTTAAACAATATAATATTTTTATATTTTTTTTAGAAATCCTTATTAACTTACATTTAACATGAGCCCAAAATCATAATTATCGGACAATTATTTTTCGTTTTATTGCGATAAATACAATACCATGATTATCATTTTTCTCAAATTTTGACACCCTGTATCTTTAACAACAACAAGAACCAAAAAAAAATTAAGTGTCTCAAAATGTTTGTTTTAATCAAGGCTACATATTCAAAACATAAAAATCATAAAATTAAAACATGACTTATGGCTCCATAGAGTGAATTTGTGATTTCAGGAATTTATATATATATATATATATATATATATATATATATATATACAAGGTTATCCAATTCAAGCTTGATAAAGTAAACTTAAAAAAAACACACAAAATATTCGGAATGTATTGTAATTTTTATTTCATTTTACAGATTGATCCTTGCCATTTTTAGTTAAACAAGATATCAATCAAATGTCCTCCACGGGACTTCTTACAGGCCTTGATACTTTTGCGGTAATTTTCAATGACTTTTCGGCACATTTCGGGCGGTATCTCGGCCATTACCTTACGAATATTAGTTTTCAATTCGTCAAGAGTTTGAGGATTGTTTGCGTAAACACGATCTTTCGCGTAGCCCCACAAAAAGAAATCCAAAGGCGTTAAATCACAGGATCTTGGAGGCCAATTGACATCAGCCAATCGCGAAATCAAACGTCCAGGAAATTTCTCTTGCAAAAGATCTCGATTTGCTCGTGTTACGTGACTGGTTGCTCCATCCTGCTGGAACCACATATCGTCAAGATCATAATCTTCGATTTTCGTAAAAAAATAATCGGTTAACATGCGGCCATAGCGCTCAGAATTGACGGTAACGGTTCGTCCATGGTTGTTCTCAAAAAAATACGGCCCAATCACACCACCAGACCACAATGCGCACCAAACAGTGATTGTTTCCGGGTGTAATGGCTTCTCTACAATCAATTGTGGATTTTCTGAGCCCCAAATTCTGCAGTTTTGCTTATTAACGTATCCACCAAGCGAAAAATGAGCTTCATCACTGAAGAAAATTTTGTTCGAAAAATCAGCATCGACGGCCTGTTTTTCCAACACCCAATTTGCGTATGTTCTTCGTTGTCCATGGTCAGCAGGCTTTAGCTCTTGTGTCAAATGGACTTTATACGGATGAAGATGCAAATCC
Organism: Nephrotoma guestfalica; assembly: GCA_963691935.1. Lineage (NCBI taxonomy): Eukaryota > Metazoa > Arthropoda > Insecta > Diptera > Tipulidae > Nephrotoma > Nephrotoma guestfalica. Next base: position 95,843,793 of record OY829915.1, read on the forward strand.
AGATGCAAAATGCGCCATAATGAGCCATAAGATAGGCCTAAATGTTGAGCTCGACGAGGAATTGACAAATTTGGATCTTCTTCCACACTTTCAGCTACAGAAGCGATATTTTCAGCATTGCGAATGTTTCGATGATGCACAGACCTTACAATATCAGTAACAGATCCAGTTTGTTCAAATTTATTCACTGTATTCAATATGGTTTGCTTTGTAGGACGATTATGACGACCATATTCTGCTCGTAAAGCGCGAAATGTGGATACGGCAGAATCACTATTTTTATAATAAGATTTAATAATTTTAACGCGTTGGTCGATTGTTAAATGCTCCATATTCTTAAATGGCAGAATGTCAACTAAATAAATGACAGCGTACTTGACGTTTATCTTTGACAGATGTCGGTATACAGATTTCTACTTTATCAACCTCGAATTGGATAACCCGTTATATATACACATATATATATATATATATATATATATATATATATATATATATATATATATATATATATATATATATATATATATATATATATATATACTAGATGTATATATATATATATATATATATATATATATATATTATATGTATATATATATATATATATATATATATACATATAATAAGGGTTATCCAATTCAAGCTTGATAAAGTAAACTTAAAAAAACACACAAAATATTCGGAATGTATTGTAATTTTTATTTCATTTTACAGATTGATCCTTGCCATTTTTAGTTAAACAAGATATCATTCAAATGTCCTCCACGGGACTTCTTACAGGCCTTGATTCTTTTGCGGTAATTTTCAATGACTTTTCGGCACATTTCGGGCGGTATCTCGGCCATTACCTTACGAATATTAGTTTTCAATTCGTCAAGAGTTTGAGGATTGTTTGCGTAAACACGATCTTTCGCGTAGCCCCACAAAAAGAAATCCAAAGGCGTTAAATCACAGGATCTTGGAGGCCAATTGACATCAGCCAATCGCGAAATCAAACGTCCAGGAAATTTCTCTTGCAAAAGATCTCGATTTGCTCGTGTTACGTGACTGGTTGCTCCATCCTGCTGGAACCACATATCGTCAAGATCATAATCTTCGATTTTCGTAAAAAAATAATCGGTTAACATGCGGCCATAGCGCTCAGAATTGACGGTAACGGTTCGTCCATGGTTGTTCTCAAAAAAATACGGCCCAATCACACCACCAGACCACAATGCGCACCAAACAGTGACTTTTTCCGGGTGTAATGGCTTCTCTACAATCAATTGTGGATTTTCTGAGCCCCAAATTCTACAGTTTTGCTTATTAACGTATCCACCAAGCGAAAAATGGGCTTCATCACTGAAGAAAATTTTGTTCGAAAAATCAGCATCGACGGCCTGTTTTTCCAACACCCAATTTGCGTATGTTAAATGCTCCATATTCTTAAATGGCAGAATGTCAACTAAATAAATGACAGCGTACTTGACGTTTATCTTTGACAGATGTCGGTATACAGATTTCTACTTTATCAACCTCGAATTGGATAACCCAAATATATATATATATATATATATATATATATATATATATATATATATATATATATATGTATATATATATATATATATATATATATATATATATATATATATATATATATATATATATATATATATATATATATATATATATATATATATATATATATATATATTTTATATATATATATATATATATATATATATATATATATATATAGGACATAAAAATCCAGCAGAAAGTCATTGACAAGCTTCTTGAATAATTGAGTTGATAGTTTTTGTTGAATCCTGACGTGACCTCCCATAGATTGAATATTGAATGGTTTGTAGATCAGTTTGGCATTTCGGGCGATTTCGGGGTCTTATAAAGTTTTTGTTGGCCCTTGTGTCGACCAGGAATCGTAGAATATTGTTGTTATTTGTTTTATATTCTACGTAGGATATGCTGGAGAGGCATTTGTTATAAAATTTATTTCGAAATTTTCCTCAGTCTCTTCTTCCAATTCTTCGATGTCGCTGTGGTTATTAATGTACTCCTCGTAGTCCTGTTCATCCTCAGGTTGTTCTATGTGAAACACTCCTTGTTGTTTATGATGATTTGGCCGAGTGTCGGGACTCCTTTCTTGTCTTGGTTTTACGTTTAGGTTTGTTGTTCGATTCATGTAATTGATATTTTTCGTATTATCAGATTCATCGATTGACATTGGTATTGGCGGCTTTGGTTGAGTTGGCCTTCCTGGTGGTGTTGTAAAGTAATTCTGTCGTTGTTGGTAGGTTTGCTGAGGGTGTTGTAATCGATATGATGGTTGATATTGCAAACTATAATCCATGTTTCGCTGTTGTAATGATGTCCTTGGTAATGGTGTCGGCTTAGATGTGTTATGTTGAGCTCCGTTGGTGCTAATTTGATTTATGGGCACCGTAATTGCATTACTGAAGTTCTTATTGTGTATAGAAATGCTCCTGAAATTGAGATTTTTGATCTCGAGGCATGAGGATTATGCCTCCGGAAGATTCGTTGGTCTTTGAATCGTCAACATTTTCGATATGTCCCCATTTAGCTCTCTAATAAATACATCCAATGCTCTATTCCTATATGTTTCGATAAGGACGAAGGACCGTCATGGTATCTGCATTGTAATTTTCGGTTTTTATTTTATTAATTATTAGGGATAGTTGATGATTCACGGTGGCATAGAATTCATCAACACGTTTCTTTCCTTGGATTATGCTTCCCAGTTGATATTGAAGAGTCCTCACGTTTCTTTTGCCAGCATAATGCAATGGCAAACATCACTTTAAAGCACTCCAAACCTCGTCGAAGAGGTTATAAGATTAGAGAGCTGCGTCTGCTGCTCCTGCTTGTCCTTCACAATATGTATGTATCAGAATACATTCTGCACTATATATCCAGAAAACATAATGCACCGGATTGCCGTCGAAGACTTGCAATTCCTTAATGCAGTCTGGAAGTGTATGGTATTAAGGGTGTGGTTAACTGGTTTATTCTCTAATTGGTCTATCCTTTTTTCCAATTTTTTATTTAGGTTGATCTGAGTATTGAGTGATCCTGTTAATTGCCTCAGCGTCTCTTGAATTTATTCCATTTTTTATTTATTATTGATCACTGATTATTGACTTTAGAATTATTTTGTCTCTTTTATTGGTATTTTAATTGATTAATTATGAGATTTTTATTATTTGAATATGACTTTATTATAATTTTACACTTTTTAATATTAACTAGATTTCTTGGTGTTTTTATTAATAATTTTTATGATTTTTATTATTATAATTTTCATTATAGAGGATTTACTCCTGGGTATTTTTTAGTCTGAAGATTAGAATTTCTTCAGGTGTTTTTATAGTGCACTCCGGGTGTTGTACACTTGTAATCAATTGCTTGCTGTCGGATGATTCGCATTCCTCTTGTTTAGCCGTCAGCGTTGATAATTGCGAACAGTCTACTCGTAGCACTATAATCGCTCACTGTTGCATGTAAACGGTGTAGTTATTTTCGGTTAGCACTATGTTCTCACGGGTATAATGCAGAAACAATTTGTTCTTACGGGTAAAATGTTATGAAGTTAGAAGTACTCAGGATTCACTTAAAAAATATTTTACTACACTGTTTAGACTTTACGTCTAGTTAAAGTTAAAAAAATTATTTTATTTGGGCTAATGTCCACTTGAATGAACTCATTTCATATTCTAGTTGATTATATGCTTTTGATGTCTTAACTCTTCCCCTCTAAAAAATCCTCGTCTGGTGGATGTTCCTCAAAAATTTAGATGTATGGGTTGAGGTCCGATTGGCTCCGGGTTGCTTGTTTTTTCTGATGGAAACACGATCATCTGTTTTCTTCTCCTTCGTAGTCTTAATTAATGCCAGGTTTTATCTCGGAAACTATGAAACCACAGAATACAAACAGAACGGATATTACTCGATTTTGGTGTGGAAAAAATTCTAACGTTTTTTATCCTTGATTTGTTTGTAATAGGGTAGAATATAGTAGTGAAAAAAATTGTGCACTGAACTTTTCTTACATTCAATAAGGGTAGAGTCAAATTTTTTGGTCTAGTTTCTAGCGTATATATTTATATGGCATAAATGTATTAGAATGGTGTAAGTTAGAAGAAAATTACTTGTAATACAAATTGTTCAGTCTCGAGGGTGAGTTTTAGTGGTGATCTTGAACGATCTTGAAACTCATTACTATTGGAGGTTTACTACCTGAAGTGTGTGGCGAGAATGGGTGATGTGTGATTGAGTAAAAAAGGGAGTATTTATTGCTCTTTAAAGGGAACTGAATATTTACTTTGATTAATCAGTATATTTGATATTAAAAAACAAAAAACAATATTTATTTTTTTTGTAAATGCTTATGTATTGTTAATCAAAGTGTGTTCAACGTATTGTTATCAATCAACATAAACATATTTTGTTATTCTAGGTGAAGCGGCCGATGGTATGTATTTTATAGAAGATGGTGCCGTATCTATCCAAATAGAGCAAGATGGTGGCGAAGTTGAAGTATCTACGCTTGGGAAAGGTCAATACTTTGGTGAGCTTGCACTGGTCACGCACAAACCTCGAGCAGCATCTGCCTACGCCGTTGATACCGTTAAAGTTGCATGTAAGTATCGTTTTTTATAAATTATCGAGTATATTTATTTTATTATATTTCATTTATATTATTTACGCATGATTTTTTTTTAGTTATTTATGTTACTCTTTTTCTTTTTTAATTTTATAATTTTGGGAATTATAATAATTTGGTTTATGATTTCCGTTAACCATTTACTACTTCTGATCAAACATGTTTGTGGGCACAGTTTTGTCGACAAATAGCTTTGAACGGTTGATGGGCAAATCGCTAGATTTTATTACACGTAGAATATTCAATTATAAACATATAGATACATCCGTTTTGAAGGATTTATTAGATCACACTAATAAAGTCTACTAACAACAAAGATATTTAAATATATCAAACAATCGTTTTCGGAAATCGATGTTACTTCAGATTAAATTTGCTTTAATTTATAATAAGATTAAATTGTATGTTTCTTTTAAGATGGCATGGTCGATTTCCGAAAACGCCTTATAATAATTATTACTAAACCGAATTATACTCTTTACCAGCGCTGTTCAATTTAGTCCCGAAGAAGGTTGGTTGCAATCTAGCATAAATTTAAGCAAATCTTATAAAAATTAAAATTATTTAATTTTTTATTACTTTTCCGGATTTATTAAAAACTATAATTTAATACTGAATAATTACTGTATTAGAACCTTAATTTAGAGTATTTAATCTGATTAAATATTGGCAATCAATACCTAGTTAATTTTTTAGCTATATAAGTTTTTGAAAAACTTGTGTTAAATTGAAATATAAAAGCTTTTCAATCCGGTAAAACTATTGAAACGATAACAACCGGTTATTACTTGCGGTCACAAAAAAAAAAGAAATCTTCACTAGTTGAGACAGCTCTGGGTATAAACTATTTATAAATTGCATGTTATTAAAATAATGTTAAGCTAATTTGTGATTTCATCTTAATTAAAAGATATACTGTAATTTTTATAATAAGCTTTTTTAAATAATATTTTTGTATATAAATACTTGTTGGTTTTGCGTGTTAACACTTTCGCATGTTAATTTCATTGATGTATTTGAAATAACAATAAATAATTATTAATTCAATGTTGATGAATAAAATGTATTATTTTTTAATAATTAAATTTGTATTGTAATTATTTTAATAATTTAAATATAGTTATTTGTGTTGTTTATATTATAAGTAGGTTTGTACTAAAATAAATTATTTAGATTTTGTAAATAAAAATGTCAAAACGGTGATGAATTTGATACTAACACGTGTGGTGTGGTGGGTGTTTTTGATTCAGATTTATTAATATATACATTTAGTTTTTATCCGTGTTTCCCTTTGCTATATATTCTTAGTTGCGTTTTAAAAAAAATCGCAATATGTTTTTTCGACTTTAGCCAAATTAAAATTTATGTCCCGGGTACAAATAAGTATTGAGGAATTTACAAAAGATGGCTAATCTAGTATTAAATCGCATCGGGCCATCTTGTAACTATATTCATGTTAAGCGCCATCATTTCCCTCTAAAAATCAGTATGTGTCATTTCGCTAAAGTGTAAACAACATATTTTTTGTGCTCTAGCCATGTCAACATGTGTGCCAACAAAACACAATTTGCGAGAAGCGCTGCTTTTTTGTTTTAATTTGCAAAACAATTGCAGCTGATGGACATCGATTACTGCGTACATGACATCGAGAGCACAACAACAACAAGGTTAAAAATATTTCAACTCGAGTGCGGAATTAGTAGGCGAGGTAGAAAGCATTCCACCAAATTCGATTGGTTTTGAGTGCGGGAGCAAGCGTGGTGCTTTTTATTTCCGATGTCATGTACGCTATTAAAAGTGGCGAATTTGATACCAATGACAAAGAACGCGAAGTGAGACCAGTAAAGTTTGAAGACGCTGAGGGGGAGGTGTTATTGGACCAATATCCATTCCAACCTCAAGGGGAGCTCGCTAAAACTTTGAGAGTTACTCAACAAGCGATTCAAAACCGTCTCAAAACGATGGATATGGTGCCAAAAGAAGGAAATTGGGTTCGCTATGAACTCAAGCGAAGAGATGTCGAACGCCGTTTTTCCGTCAAACGGAATATTTATGGCAAGAAGCTAATGCTGTGCATCTGGATCAGTTCGGAGTGGTATACTATGAGCTACTCCAGTCTAACGAAACCATCCCTGGAGAACGTTATCAAAAACAATTAATGCAATTAAGCCGAGCATTGAAGCTCAAACGCCCACAACATACCAAAAGACATGACAAAGTGATATTTCAACCCAACCCGACAACGCTTGGCCACATGTTGCAGGAGTCGTCAAGGAAACTTTGAAGACGCTTCAATGGGATTTTCTAGCCCATCTGCCGTACTCACCAGACATTGCTCCTTCCGACTACCACTTGTTCCGGTCCATGACTCATGACTTAGGTTAGGTTTAGGCGCGAATCCATATGCTGCCAATTTGCTACCAATTTCTCAGAATGAAGTTTCGAAGTTATAAAAAAATCTCAAAACTTATTTGTACCAAGAATTTCCAAGAAAATACATTATAAAATTTGTATAGTTAGTCTTGCAATTTAGTTGTTTCAACATTTACGTACAGTTCGGTTATTATACAAAACGGTTCAGAAATTATTAGAAAACTAGAATATTTATAATGACTTTTTTTGTTAAACTTAGAAGATTAGTTATACTTAGATTTAGTCGAAGTTATTTGATTTAAAGTAATACACGTTTTAAATTTTAAAACGGCTAAATTCGGAAAAAACATCTATCAAAAATGCAACTCTTGAAATTTATAGCGTTTCTTGTTTCTCTTTTTAAATGCGGCCTAATCGAATAGATTCGTTTTTAAGGCAATCATTTTAGTTTTTGTAGAATAAATGTTCGCAAATTTTTTCGTACGGGTAACAATTATTTTAATTGTATATATTAAATATCCACTAGAGTGCACTAAGTATAATAAAGATAGTTAAAATAACAATTGTGGCATTCTTGTGAATACCGATCCCTTTAATATAAATATTTTTATATAATATGTATATTAAGCCAGCCGAATACCAAATAAACAGAAAACAAGTTATAAATAATCAGTAAAATATTATTTTTCTACATAAACATTTACATTAATCAAAGACAAACCAAATGATCTTACTGGTATCTATAATCTCTTCTTTCGCTATTTTAATACATAAATGCCTGACACAGAGCTTGATTGGAATACGTATGTCTACAATTAACGAGAGCAAACCCAAATTTATTCATACGTTATTTATTAAACTTTACATACAGTGCACCGTTTTGTTGTTATGAAAAATTCGTATGACTTCCACTAGTAACATAATATGTAAATAAAATATTATATTCTTTGCTTAAACAAATTTTAGTTCCGCATTAGAATAATAATAAAACAGAAGAAAAACAAAATCGCGAAAACATTAAAAATTGAAAAAAATAAAAATTTAAATTATAATTTTCTGTTTTATTTTTTATTATTACAATTGTAACATCTTTCTGTAATCATTGTTCGTTCCTGCCAACCTCTCGAAGAAGGAAAAATCGATATTTTGTAATATTTGTGTTAAGAAATATCACTTATTCTTAACGGTATTATTTTTGATTCAGTCCGTCCTCTTACCATGGTAGTAGTGATTTCGATTAAATGAAGATGGCGTTACACATACGTATCTATTTTAGATTAGAATTGTCAACTCCAATAGTATGGCAATTTTTTTCCTTCTGCCCTTGTTCAGTAGATGTCAGCTACTTTGTCAGAAATCATGGTTATAGGTTGTCTTACAGACAGAAGCCTTTGTGTTATACTCTCAGTTAAAATGATAAATATTTCAAAATACATCGGTTAGTTTTTTCGTAGAATTATTCTACGGTGAATATTTAAATTCCTAACTAACATGATAACATATATCTTAGTTTTTATTATTAAACTCGGCAGTGTTATAATTGAATAATTGTACCCGCAAAATCATATAACTGATAATATCGGATAATAATTTAACAAATATCTTCTAATTTTAGTTAAATAAAGTATAGTCGTACGTATACTAATACTTCGCATGGTCGGGATTTAACTATTTATTTATCTTTATAATATTCAAATCGAATTTACTCTTTCCCAGCATACTGATTTTGAGTATATGGTAGCTCGTGAATCATAACCGAGTGTGTCGTTCAGCAGAGTTGCGAGAGGAGAGGTGTTCGAACTTCGCGATTCTGTCCCTGGACACCAACGAAAACGAGAAGAAGTGTGAAAAATGTAAGCCACGTGAAGCAAAACACTTGATATTAAAATCTGCGAAATACGTTTTTGAAGATGAATTACGATTAATATCAAGTGCCAGGTGTCGTGTGCTGAATAAGAAATTAATTGAAGTTTTGAAATAAATTGTATGTGGATCGATTTATTTGGGAACCAATGATACGATGATGAAAATTTCATCTAACCCTATTAATTTATTAAATTACATATTTTAACTTTCTAAAACGTGACAATCTAAACCAGTTCTAATAGATGAAAACCCGAAGGTTTGGCGAATTGTTTTTTAAGTAAGCTGTTTTTTGTTTTGTCATCCAGGAACTCGCCAAGGGTATCTTAAAAACAACCACATTATTTGATTTGTCGTTTCTTTTCAACTTAAAATATTCGACAGAGTCAGTGCACGAGCGTCATAATTGAGTGAAAAAAGTACGACCCCGATCCATATATATCGTTTGAATATGACTGACTAGCCCAAATGGTACTGTTGGATTCCTTGATCAAAGCGAAGGTGACTTTACATGTACTACCATTTCACATGTGAATGCGCTCCTGTCAAATTATAGACATTTAATAAAAACCGATGTGAAGTTTAAATGTATCCTAAAAATCAAAATTTATTTTTATTTAAACTTCATTGATTAATTAATTGATTAATTAATTAATCATTTACGCGCTTCATTAAATTTTAAAAATTATAATGAATATAAATTGTAATAGAACGAAGTATAGAATATAGTTACTTTGCCTACAAATGAAATTTAACCCTATTTTAAATATATACGTAATAAAAATATTGCCGAAACAAAATGCAGAAAAAATTGTATCAAATAACGCTAGTGATATTAAAAAATAACAATTAATAATACAATTATTAATTTAATAATATGATATTATTAAATAACGCTAGTGATATAAAGCTAGTGATATTAAATAAACGGCAGTACGGCATTGGTTTTCTTAATTATAAAAAAATTAACAGACCATATTATATGTTAAGCAAGTTTCATAAAGTTCTAATAAATTCTACTTATCCTATTGGTCCTGGAGTGTATACCACCCCATAATTCTTTAAGCCGTTTGTTTACCACGCAATACTAAACGGGGTTGCAGGTTTTTGGCATCGGTTTCCTTGATAATGGACGCGAATCTAGATCAAATCTATCGACTCAGAAAGTTTCATAAAGTTCTAATAAATTCTACTTACCCTACTGGAGCCTGGAGTGTATACTACCCCATAATTCTTTAAGCCGTTCGGTTAGTTCGTAATACTAAACGGGGTTGCAAGATTTTGGCATCGGTTTCCTTGATAATGGGCGCGTATCTAGATCAAATCTATCGACTCAGAAAGTTTCATAAAGTTCTAATTAATTCTACTTACCCTACTGGGCCTGGAGTGGATACCACCCCATAATTCCTTAAGCCGTTCGGTTAGCACGTCATACTAAACGGGGTTGCAGGATTTTAGAATCGGTTTCCTTGATAATGGACGCGAATCTAGATCAAATCTATTAACTCAGAAAATTTCATAAAGTTCTAATAAATTGTACTTACTCTAATGGTGCTTGGAGTGTATACCACCCCATAATTCTTTAAGCCGTTTGGTTCGCACGTAGTACTAAACGGGGTTGCATCATTTTGGTATTGGTTTCCTTGATAATGGACGCGAATCTAGATCAAATCTATCGACTCAGAAAGTTTCATAAAGTTCTAATGAATTCTACCTACCTTACTGGTGCCTGGAGTGTATACCACCCCATAGTTCTTTAAACTGTTTAGTTGGTTCGTAATACTAAACTGGGTTGCAGGATTTTGGCATCGGTTTCCTTGATAATGGACGCGAATCTAGATCAAATCTATTGACTCAGAAAGTTTCATAAAGTTCTAATGAATTTCCTACCCTACTGGTGCCTGGAGTGTATACCACCCCATAATTCTTTAAGTTGTTCAGTTAGCACGTAATACTAAACAAGGTTGCAGCTATTTGGCATCGGTTTCCTTGATAATGGACACGAATCTAGATCAAATCTATCGACTCAGAAAGTTTCATAAAGTTCTAATTAATTCTAATTACCCTACGGGTGTCTGGAGTGTTTTCCACCCCATAGTTTTTTAAGCCGTTTGGTAAGCACGTAATACTAAACAGGGTTGCAGGATTTTGGTATAGTTTTCCTTGATAATGGACGCGAATCTAGATCAAATCTATCAACTCAGAAAGTTTAATAAAGTTCTAATGAATTCTACTTACCCTACTGGAGCCTGGAGTGTATACCACCCCATACTTCTTTAAGTCGTTCGGTTAGCACGTAATACTAAACGGGTTGCAGCTATTTCACATCGGTTTCCTTGATAATGGACACGAATCTAGATCAAATCTATCGACTCAGAAAGTTTCATAAAGTTCTAATTAATTCTAATTACCCTACGGGTGCCTGGAGTGTTTTCCACCCCATAGTTTTTTAAGCCGTTTGGTAAGCACGTAATACTAAACAGGGTTGCAGGATTTTGGTATAGTTTTCCTTGATAATGGACGCGAATCTAGATCAAATCTATCAACTCAGAAAGTTTAATAAAGTTCTAATGAATTCTACTTACCCTACTGGAGCCTGGAGTGTATACTACCCCATAATTCTTTAAGCCGTTCGGTTAGTTCGTAATACTAAACGGGGTTGCAAGATTTTGGCATCGGTTTCCTTGATAATGGGCGCGTATCTAGATCAAATCTATCAACTCAGAAAGTTTCATAAAGTTCTAATTAATTCTACTTACCCTACTGGGCCTGGAGTGGATACCACCCCATAATTCCTTAAGCCGTTCGGTTAGCACGTCATACTAAACGGGGTTGCAGGATTTTAGAATCGGTTTCCTTGATAATGGACGCGAATCTAGATCAAATCTATTAACTCAGAAAATTTCATAAAGTTCTAATTAATTCTAATTACCCTACGGGTGCCTGGAGTGTTTTCCACCCCATAGTTTTTTAAGCCGTTTGGTAAGCACGTAATACTAAACAGGGTTGCAGGATTTTGGTATAGTTTTCCTTGATAATGGACGCGAATCTAGATCAAATCTATCAACTCAGAAAGTTTAATAAAGTTCTAATGAATTCTACTTACCCTACTGGAGCCTGGAGTGTATACCACCCCATACTTCTTTAAGTCGTTCGGTTAGCACGTAATACTAAACGGGTTGCAGCTATTTCACATCGGTTTCCTTGATAATGGACACGAATCTAGATCAAATCTATCGACTCAGAAAGTTTCATAAAGTTCTAATTAATTCTAATTACCCTACGGGTGCCTGGAGTGTTTTCCACCCCATAGTTTTTTAAGCCGTTTGGTAAGCACGTAATACTAAACGGGGTTGCAGGATTTTGGTATAGTTTTCCTTGATAATGGACGCGAATCTAGATCAAATCTATCAACTCAGAAAGTTTAATAAAGTTCTAATGAATTCTACTTACCCTACTGGAGCCTGGAGTGTATACCACCCCATACTTCTTTAAGTCGTTCGGTTAGCACGTAATACTAAACAAGGTTGCAGCTATTTGGCATCGGTTTCCTTGATAATGGACACGAATCTAGATCAAATCTATCGACTCAGAAAGTTTCATAAAGTTCTAATTAATTCTAATTACCCTACGGGTGCCTGGAGTGTTTTCCACCCCATAGTTTTTTAAGCCGTTTGGTAAGCACGTAATACTAAACAGGGTTGCAGGATTTTGGTATAGTTTTCCTTGATAATGGACGCGAATCTAGATCAAATCTATCAACTCAGAAAGTTTAATAAAGTTCTAATGAATTCTACTTACCCTACTGGAGCCTGGAGTGTATACCACCCCATACTTCTTTAAGTCGTTCGGTTAGCACGTAATACTAAACGGGTTGCAGCTATTTCACATCGGTTTCCTTGATAATGGACACGAATCTAGATCAAATCTATCGACTCAGAAAGTTTCATAAAGTTCTAATTAATTCTAATTACCCTACGGGTGCCTGGAGTGTTTTCCACCCCATAGTTTTTTAAGCCGTTTGGTAAGCACGTAATACTAAACGGGGTTGCATCATTTTGGTATTGGTTTCCTTGATAATGGACGCGAATCTAGATCAAATCTATCGACTCAGAAAGTTTCATAAAGTTCTAATGAATTCTACCTACCTTACTGGTGCCTGGAGTGTATACCACCCCATAGTTCTTTAAACTGTTTAGTTGGTTCGTAATACTAAACTGGGTTGCAGGATTTTGGCATCGGTTTCCTTGATAATGGACGCGAATCTAGATCAAATCTATTGACTCAGAAAGTTTCATAAAGTTCTAATGAATTTCCTACCCTACTGGTGCCTGGAGTGTATACCACCCCATAATTCTTTAAGTTGCTCGGTTAGCACGTAATACTAAACAAGGTTGCAGCTATTTGGCATCGGTTTCCTTGATAATGGACACGAATCTAGATCAAATCTATCGACTCAGAAAGTTTCATAAAGTTCTAATTAATTCTAATTACCCTACGGGTGCCTGGAGTGTTTTCCACCCCATAGTTTTTTAAGCCGTTTGGTAAGCACGTAATACTAAACAGGGTTGTAGGATTTTGGTATAGTTTTCCTTGATAATGGACGCGAATCTAGATCAAATCTATCAACTCAGAAAGTTTAATAAAGTTCTAATGAATTCTACTTACCCTACTGGAGCCTGGAGTGTATACCACCCCATACTTCTTTAAGTCGTTCGGTTAGCACGTAATACTAAACGGGTTGCAGCTATTTCACATCGGTTTCCTTGATAATGGACGCGTACCTAGATCAAATTTATCGACTCAGAAAGTTTCATAAAGTTCTAATTAATTCTACTTACCCTACTTGTGCCTGAAATGTATACCACCCCATAATTCTTTAAGCCGTTTGGTAAGCACGTAATACTAAACGGGGCTGCAGGATTTTGGTATCGTTTTCCTTGATAACGAACGCGCATCTAGATCAAATCTATCAGCTCAGAAAATTTCATATAGTTCTATTGAATTCTATTTACTCTAATGGAGCCTGGAGTGTATACCACCCCATAATTCTTTAAGCCGTTTGGTTAGCACGTAGTACTAAACGGGGTTGCAGGATTTTGGCATCGGTTTCCTTGATAAAGGACGCGAATCTAGATAAAATCTATCAACTCAGAAAGTTTCATAAAGTTCTAATGAATTTCCTACCCTACTGGTGCCTGGAGTGTATACCACCCCATACTTCTTCAAGCCATTCGGTTAGCACGTAATACTAAACGGGGTTGCAGAGTTTTTGGCATCGGTTTCCTTGATAATGGACGCGTATCTAGATCAAATCTATCGATTTAGAAAGTTTCATAAAGTTCTAATGATTTCTACCTAACCTACTGGTGTCTGGAGTGTATACCACCCCATAGTTCTTTAAACTGTCTGGTTAGCTCGTAATACTAAACGGGGTTCTAGGATTTTGGCATCGGTTTGCTTGATAATGGAAGCGTATCTAGATGAAATATATTAACTCAGAAAGTTTCATAAAGTTCTAATGAATTCTACCTACCCTACTGGTGCCTGGAGTGTATACCACCCCATAGTTCTTTAAACTGTTTGGTTAGCTCGTAATACTAAACGAGGTTGCAGGATTTTGGCATCGGTTTCCTTGGTAATGGACACGAATCTAGATCAAATCTATCGACTCAGAAAGTTTCATAAAGTTCTAATGAATTCTACTTACCGTACTTGTGCGTGGAGTGTATACCACCCCATCATTCTTTAAGTCGTTCAGTTAGCTCGTAATACTAAACGGGGTTGCGGGATTTTGGCATCGGTTTCCTTGATAATGGACGCGAATCTATATAAAATCTATTGACCCAGAAAATTTCATAAAGTTCTAATGAATTTCCTACCCTACTGGTGCCTGGAGTGTATACCACCCCATAATTCTTTAAGCCGTTCGGTTAGCACGTAGTACTAAACGGGGTTGCAGGTATTTGGCATCGGTTTCCTTGATAATGGACGCGAATCTAGATCAAATCTATCGACTCAGAAAGTTTCATAAAGTTCTAATTAATTCTACTTACCCTACTATGGTGCCTGGAGTGTATACCACCCCATAATTCTTTAAGCCGTTTGGTAAGCACGTAATACTAAACGGGGCTGCAGGATTCTGACATCTGTTTCCTTGGTAATGGACGCGTTTATAGATCAAATCTATCAACTCAGAAAGTTTCATTAAGTTCTAATGAGTTCTACTTACCCTACTGGTGCCTGGAATGTATACCACCCCATAATTCTTTAAGCCGTTTGATTAGAACGTAATACTAAATGGTGTCGCAGGATTTTGGCATCGGTTTCCTTGATAACGTACGCGTATCTAAATCGAATCTATCGACTCAGAAAATTTCATAAAGTTCTTATAATTTCTACTTACCCTACTGGTGTCTGGAGTGTATACCACCCCATAATTATTTAAGCCGTTTGGTTAGCACGTAATAGTAAACGGAGTTGCAGGTTTTTGACATCGGTTTCCTTGATATAGGACGCGAATCTAGATTAAATCTATCAACTCAGAAAGTTTCATAAAGTTCTAATGAATTCTACTTACCCTACTTGTGCCTGGAGTGTATACCACTCCATAATTCTTTAAGCCGTTTGGTTAGCACGTAGTACTAAACGGTGTCGCAGGATTTTGGCATCGGTTTCCTTGATAATGGACGCGTATCTAGATCAAATCTATCGACTCAGAAAGTTTCATAAAGTTCTAATGAATTCTACCTACCATACTGGTGCCTGGAGGGTATACCACCCCATAGTTATTTAAACTATTTGGTTAGCTCTTAATACTAAACGGTGTTGCAGGATTTTGGCATCGGTTTCCTTGATAATGGACGCGAATCTAGATCAAATCTATCGACTCAGAAAGTTTCATAAAGTTCTAATGAATTCTACTTACCCTACTGGTGTCTGGAATGTATACCACCCCATAATTCTTTAAGCCGTTCGGTTAGCTCGTAGTATTAAACGGGGTTGCAGGATTTTGGCATCGGTTTCCTTGATAATGGACGCGTATCAAATCTATCGACTCAGATAGTTTCTAGTTCTTCTAGTTTAAGAAACCGATTTAATCATTTTAGGACGCACATGATAGTAAACATCCTGGCAATAACTCATCCGCGCGATAGGCCATACCTTCATCGTCGTCAAAAGTTTATTCTAATTTATCACTTCATACCAACCATCCAAAACACGGAAATTAAATATTTTAAAAACCTTTAATTCTAAATTTGAAAAGGATTTTCCCGCTAGTGCATCACATATTAATATTATAGTATTTAAATTTAAACTAAGAAGATATACACATAAATATAACGGAAAAAATAACTTAGTTAGATACGGTAATCAGATTTTGAGCTTCAAAAATTTCGAACTAAAACCAAAATTTAAGGATTATAAATGTACAATTAATTGTTACCTTTTTGAATAAAACGTCGATTAATTTCTGCGTGCACCGAATGGTTGTGGCCACTTAAGCCCAATTATTGATCCGTCGAATTGTGTGACCTTATTATGAACGATATAGTCGATATTTCCAATATAAAGCCCCGTCGAAGTATTTATATCAGTAATTGTTGGCACACATTAACCGTTGTCACTTGCAGCAAACTTAGTTATGTTATATTTCCCAATCTAATAATATGTGATGCGCTGGTACACTTCGAATATCTTTAGGTACGAGTGTGGTGTTAATGAGGGAGAAGTTTCATAAAAATATGTATGCCCCCGATTAGCGTGGTTTCTCTTGGAGATGGGTATTCCGCGTAATCAAACAATAAACACGTTCTTTAACTATATGGTTTTCCAATAAGAGTGATATGATTCGCAATAATTCAATTGTTGCATTTGCTGTGTGGCACGTATCCCTTTGTTGGAACCAAATGTTGTCGAGATCAACTTCTTCCAATTTCGGCCATAAAAAGTTTGTTATCATCTTTCTCTATACCGATCTCCATTGACAGTAACGGTGTTACCAGCTTCATTTCGAAAAAAATACGGACCTATGATTCCACCAGACCAAAACCCACACCAAACTGTCAATTTAGGTGAATGTAATGGTTTTTCATGAATAATTTGTGGATTTTCTTCGCACCAGAATCGACAGTTTTGTTTATTTACCGCACCACTCAGATGAAACTGAGCCTCCTCGGAGAAGATGAGTTTGTTGCAATTGGAGACCGATTATTTTGATAATAAAACTGAATAATTTGTAAACGCTGTTCTTGCGTATATCTCACCATGATGAAATTGTAAACATTACTGAATACAATGAAACAAAAAATGACAGATCATGACATATTACAAATGGCCGAAACGTCACTTAAAAATCATATCATTCCTATTGGAGAATCCATTATTTTTTGGTATTTATCGAGGAATGTTTTTACGGACCACCATAGATCAAAATCTTTAAATGCGTATTAAAGTTCACTGAATGATTGTTAATGATATTTATTATTTTTTATAATTTTTAACATTTACATATGTTGCTTATAAAATATTACATATATATATTTGTTCGTTATATTTATTATTACTCAATGCCATCGAGGGTTAACTAATTACAATAACACATACAGTCCGTACGATTTTCGCATACCTAAGCAACTTGATTTCACAATGGTACACATTTGTAATCGTTAATATATTAACTTTAATAAACAATAAAATTATAATAAAGTTATTAAACTATGTTGCCCAGCACTTCTTTTATTTTGTTCGTTTTATTATTATTTTTTGATCGCCGAATCCATAATCTACTCTGCTTGATCTCTATCGCACTATCTCTTATATAATTTTGATCTACGAGGGGAAAATGTAACCACTATACGCTCCTATACATTTATGTAACCCCGTATTGATAACCAATCAATATAGATTTAATTACCACTACTATTGACGCGGGAGAAGAGTTATATACTTTAAACGATATTTTGTATGCATATACTCGTACTATCGAGAAACGTGCAACAACAAACCAACTTATATACGAGTACACGAGATCTTACTTTATATAGCGTGTACCATGCGATCGGTACATTGGTACTATCTGTGCGATATGCTGTTAAAACGATATGTTCTCTTATTTTCCCATTTTGTTATTCTGTTGTTTGCCTCCTTACTATTGTACAACCTTATCACATATCTCGCCTAATTACTTGTCTTGTCTGTCATCCAACAATTTTAAAGTTGATTATATAACAGAATCAGTGGAATTACTTGTTACTTGCGATTATTACTTGTTTGCAGACCTAAAAAAAAGCTTCAGGAAAAGAGATTTGGCTCCAATGAAGAAGTGATTGCCGACACTGAAGCATATTTTGAAGACAAAGATAAATCGTTCTACAAAAAAGGCATCGAAATGTTATAGAGGTGTTGGACTGATTGTATCGCTGTAGAAGGAAATTATGTTGATGAATAAAATGTATTTTTTACAAGAAAAATGTAGTGTATGTGAATTACATAAAGTGATAATATGTAGTACATAGTTTTTTTTAAATATCAATTTGCATAGGATACACCTGTAATTGTTTAGAATATATGAGTGATTTATATTATTAAATTTCGTATATAATCTGACACCGTTGCAGTTGTTATGAAAATTACGTTCAACACATATACAATCAGAGAAGTATCTTTTTATTCTAATTATATAAAAGTTAATTATTTATTATTGTTATTATAACTATTTACATATATGTGAACGGTAATTTATAATCGTATACATAGAAACTGACATTTCAAGGGGATTCCCTTGGTATGTACATAAAATATTGGTACCCGAGAAACCAAAATTTGAAATTACAACATCGAATTGTAACTTACCCAATAAGCGAAAATTTGTATACTCAAAATGGGTTGCCACCGTATTGTGACAAAAATGACTTTTTGTGGAATAATATAAATTGATAAATATATAAAATGTTAATGAAAGGAGGAACCAGTTTTCTGCCACGGGAAATTTATCATTTGAGCTGAAATATGTTGGATTGTGTTATCCATTTGGGTTTTTATTTAAATTTAATGAAAATGTACATAACTTATTTTAATAATTTTCACTTACTTTAAACAATTCTATAAATTGAAATTTTGTCGAAAGTCCTGATTTAAAACAATAAAGTTGTCGGCAAATATAATTCAATTTATTTTTATTATTATTTAAAATTTATTATTTATTTATTTTTTATTTTTTTACATACCGGAAGGTCAGGGAAGATTGTGATTGCAACATTCTTGATCAGGGGGTCTATTTAATTACTTACGCTTTGAGCATAAACTCAATACAATCAAATATGTTAACGATCCAAAGACTTTTTGCTATGGAATGTTGTTTTTCAACGTTCTTTCTGGTTGAATTCAGGTTATGTTTTAGTGAAGTTGTGTGAATGTTAGATATAAATTAACCCTGCTTTTAGTTGGATGAATTTAAATATAGGTAGCTGAATGACAATACCGAATCTAATTTTTTTTTTATTATATTTTATTTTATTATTATTATTATTTTTTTTTTTTATTTTTTTTTTTATTATTTTTTTTTTTATTTATTTATTTTTTTTTTTTTATTATTATTATTATTTTTTTTTTTTTTTATTTTTTTTGTTGACATTATTGACGAAATATTTAGGTCATCATATGTATGATAATACTGCCGTGTCATTACGAACGTGAAGTCCCTCGGTTAGATGGTGTTGGATGGGAAGATAGGGCAAAATGAGGTTACAAGCAGTATGTGATGAGATGACCCATAGATGTGAATTAAATAACCTAACGAGTCTAGTAGGACTGATGCCGAATATGTATGATGAATATTAGTATCCTTTACCTCAAACACAACTAACTTACATTAATTAACTAACAAACTCTAATCTAGAGTGTGAATTTAATTGAGACTAACATTCTAATATATTTAAGTAGTTAGAAAATGACTTTGCTGCGGTTCGTCCTAGTTGTTTCTGTGACTAACATCCTTTCCTAACTAACCTTATCTGTTAAGGATGCAGGCAGGGCCTGGGCCCGCATGATGCTGAAATATTATTCGCATTCAGATATAATTTGTTAGTTGATTGTTGATATTTCAGGATTATGGTAACGTACCTAGGATCGCCGTTATGGCTGGCCTGTACGCCTCTATCATATCATATCATATATATCATATGAATAAAATTTATTTTTTCCAAAAAAAATGTGCTTGCTTTGTTAGACCGGGAACTTTTTAGGCGATGCAAAGGCGTTACATTTTTGATTGTGTGCAAGCCATTACATCTGCAGACAAACACAAATATGTTTTGTTTTCTTGCGGATATTTATTATATATATTCCGTTAAAGAAGCAGCGAGAATTGGTCAATAAAACAAAATATTTATTATTCATTCAAATTTATTGTATCACCTTCAAAGTAAGCCCCTTCCGAAATAATACACTTATGCCAACAAATAATCCAGTTATCAAAACATTTTTCAAACGCATTTTCCGGAATCAACTTTAGTTCTCGCCGCGAATTGTCATAAGAAAACATACACTTCTATCGACTGAAAACGGGTGCCGATGTAGTAATTTAAATTTTGTAAAAAGAAAAAGTCAGCCGGAGCCATATCAGGTGAATACGATGGTTGTTCGAGGATATTTGTTGAGTTTTTGAGCATAAATTCGTTCTCGTCTTGTGAGATGGTGTGTTGTCGTGGTGCAAAATCCATGAGTTTTATCCACAAACCTAGCCTTTTTCGACAAATTCAATTGCCGCATAACACCCAGATAATATTCTTTATTTACCGTCTGACCTCCTGGCAAAAATTCCGAGTGCACAACACCGCTATAGTCAACATTACCTAGACTTTTGATCGACTTTAACGTGGTCGGCTCAGTTGGAAAGCGCCGTTTCGAAGCTTGTTGACTGGTTTGCATGTTAAACTCGTAAACCCATGTCTCATCACCAGGTGAGTTTTTGAAGATAATTCAGGTCTTTCGGAACTAATCGAGCGGCAACGCGTTTCATGCCCAAACAATCGTGTACAATGGTACAAATTGATTCGTGAGACAGAAAGTTCAGCAGCTATCTCTCCCAAACTTAAATGACGAGTTTCCTTCACTTTCACATCCTTCACTTTATTGATGTTAACTTCAGTTGAAGACGTTGTTGGCTGACCAGATCGAGGCAAATCTTCCAACACATCTCGAGCGCTTTTGAATGCACTGTAGCACTCATATCCAAAATAAAGTTTTTGATAAAGTCGATTCACTGTAATCCAATTTCATTTGCAATACAACATTTGAGGCAAATTATTTATTCGATATTTTTCATTATTAAAAGCGGCAAACACACTTGAGATGAACTGACAAAATAGAGTACTGTAAACAAACTAAATGACAGGTCGTACTCAAACTTCACGTCAAGATAGAGGACAGTTGTGCCAACCAGTTGGATCTGCATTGTTTTTAGAGACACTACAAACAATTATTCATACGAAAAAATTAAAAAAAACTAACTAACAATCCAATTTTTAACAAATCACCATATTTAAGGGGTAGATAGAGGAAATGGTGTTTAGGGCTTCACTTCGTCTATTCACTATGAACCATTAATTACAAAGTTATGCCTTTCGCAATCTGTATCTAGTTAAATGATATTTAGTTAAATTATTCTATTGCAGCTGAACTAAACGGCAATCACTTGACAATTTCTACACAATCCGTAAATTTTTTCACAATCCGTAAATTCACCGCAACCGTTAAGTTGTTTGGTTTACATATAGTCTGCGAGAGAGGCAAATCTTAAATTTTGAAGAAGCTTTAAAACGTTCTTATAGTCTATCTTTTGATAGAAAGTCTATCTTTTGATAGAAAGTCTATCTTTTGATAGAAATTTTCTTAAAAGTTTTTGTAACAATTATTTCCAAAAAAATCCGAATAAAAATATATTGGACTTACCCATTTACTATATCTTTACTATACAAGCACAACATTTTCAATTGAAGTTAAACAAATTGCATTTTTTTAATCATTAGACGAATAAATTTATTTGAAATATATTAATAAAATAAAACGATTTAAAGCGAATTCAATAAAATTAAGTAATAAATTATAATAAAAATTCAACAATGAGGAAAAATAAAAATAATTTTTGTATCACAAAAATGTAGGAATTTTATTTTCTCGATTTATTCTTGATAAGGGAGTATGGCATAAAATATATGATGATCGGTAGGCATCGTATTTTTCAATATCTGCAGATGGTGGTATTTTGCCTTCTTAAGTTTAATATTAGATTCATAGAACCGTGGCAGATTCTCCATTCTAACAGGATTATTAATTTTTTTATTATACCTTTGGAGAAGTTCCGCCCCATCTTCCGCCGATCTTCATCGAAGTTTAGCTTGTAGTATATTTTTCGATCAGGCTGATATAATGCCCTAATTCGATTAACAGTAGGGTCTTCAGATTTGTTCTCCACCCTGATTTATGCCTTATTATGTCATCTCAAAATTATAATTTCTCTATGCATGAAAAACTCGAATTTCATTAAATCTATTGGACAGAAGTCAATAAAACTATAATAACTACAAAATATGTTGGTGGAGGAATCATTATTTTGCATTTATAAGCATATGTGAATATGTATGTCCAGGAGGGTACACCTAACCATGACCTGAATAATATAATATAGTTGGACAATACTTATCAACCCCCTATAATTCTATCTTTCTATCTTGCCATTTCACTTTCATAATGATTTCTAATTGGGTTATAATCAATCTTTAGCTGTATAATGGTTATTTGTAGTTTAAACACAAATAACCATTATACAGATGAGTATTTATCATGGCACGCTGATGTGCACTAAATAAAATCGATAAATTAGTAGGGGGAAAAGTGTTTAGCCAAAATGAAAAGATGAGCTATAATATTTACGTTGTTCGATATTTGCTCCTTCTGCCGTCCATTATTTCCAATATGATCGAGTAGAATTTCATAAGAAAAAAAGTTTATTTCTTTGTACAGTATAAAACACAAATTATTCTTCAAAATCGGTTTTTCATTATTCTATGAAAGTAGAGTATGGTGGTGTTTACTGTAAGCAAAAAAAACAAACGAATATAATGAGGAAATCCAATCCATTTATTATTTTCGTTTGGAAATATCTCTCTCTACGCGTCATTTATATTTAATAAAACAGAATGAAACGAAAACTCAAACGCACATATTATGTATATACACTCGTATATGCATACTATTTAAAATAATATTTACATGATCGAGTATTCCTTCTCATATTAGGTATATCAGAATTAAACACGTGACAAAGAAAGATGATCTGTTTAGGTGATTTAGCTACATTGAATGTACGTATTTTATGCTGGTGTGCTAAATGAAATATAAATCAAAAATCAGAAACTTATCAATGAACAGGAAAAAATGTATGGTATATTTTAATGGTCGCACTAAACAATTATAATACATACATAAACATATTTGTGTTTTGTATATATTAGCTCCGTTTTTCTAAAATATCGTGTTCGAGACCGCGATAAAATATAGGGAAAATACAGGGAAATTTAGACAAAAAAATTTAGAACAACAATTTTAGCTAACTTCAAGTCAATAATTTTGACATTTAATTTTTGGTTTATAATTAAACACAATACTATCCAATATTAAAATTAATTAATTAATTTCACCAGCAAACATTAAGATATTCATTTTTTCTTATTAAAAACACAATTCAGGCATTTCATTTCCATTCTTTCAAATTTCCAGTTGTAAATGAAGTAAGGAACAATCAAAAAATTGTGAACTAAAAAAATTTCCCTGTTTCGTCAGTTCAGGAATTATTAAGTTTTTTGATGAACTCGGTTGTACTCTACATAATATCCAGAGTTGTTGAGAACAAGCATAAATAAACTTTATTCGATCATATAATGCAAGATATAGATTTAGTATAAGGTCTTTAGGATTCGATTGAGTAAATCCGAAGCACAAATATTTAGATAATATGTGAATTGTTTAAAAAATCAAAATATAATTTATCGCGGTCTAGAGCAGCTGTTTCCAAAAAACCCAGCAATTATGTGTTTGCTACATATATATACTGATTTGTCGAAATATTTGAGTTTTTCTATGTGTACTATACGGATGATATGTGATTTGAATTTAATAATATTAAAATACCTAACAATTTTAGAAATTAGTAATTTTTGGAGAAAATGAATGAAATCAACTTGCAACGGAAAGGTTATATTTGAAAAATATACTATGTATTTAGATTTGTTTCCAAAACTTGATCAAGCATGATAGTAGTTAATTTGTTTCGACTATTAATTGATATTGACTTGTTATTGATTTTAACAATATTTGCAAACAAAATTAATATTTCGCTGTTGGCCCGAGGTGTATAGAATTACGAGTACACAATACACGTGCAGTTCCATTTCTGAACTACTAACCTTAAGCGTTAAAACCACCTTAAGGTTTTCCAATGGCAATAAATAAATAGTTCGTTGTTGGTTGTGGCCAGTCGATTGAAAATTAAGATAATAGATATTTCATTATCGAATAAGGGATATCGATTTATAGGCTTCACTAAAAGTGCAATTCAATTTTCGAGTTATTACTTTTAGGCATAAAATCCAATTTATTTTTTATTATTCAATTTATTTGGCCACCCACTTTATTTAATTAATTCTCTGCCTGACCGGACGTCTCAAAATTTCTTTTTTGCAGAGTTTGAGATCTCATATAACTGCGTTGGGTTTATTTGCTATTTATCAATGTTTATAGCGATCAGCTCAACAGGACCAAATTTCGCGAGCATCATACTTTTTCGAAACTTATCGCTACTAACTTGTATCTGTGAAAACATTAACCTTTTCACGAATACTAACAACAAAATGTTTGGATACCGCCTAAATATAACAAAACCCTCGCTTAAGAATCAGGACAAGAAGGATTGGCACGTAACGGTATGGTAACACATGCATCAAAGAGTATCGATTAGAACTTGTTGCTCTCCAAGAAATTTCATGGTCTAATAAATGTGGTAGAAGTGTCCTATAGGCTTACGTTGTCATCTTAGTCTTGCAATTTCATGTTTTACGTTTGGTTCTAAAATTATTATGGTGTTAAACCCAAGTGTTTTACAGTTTGGGACAAACGCTTTATGTAGGCCACGATTCAGAAACACATCTTTCGGGTCCGTATTTTGGTTAAAGATCAATGTATCTTTTGTTAGTCGCAGGGCTGGGATTTTTCACACAGCGAGTCGCCTGTTTTGAGCGACTTGCAGCTAAAAGCTAGTAAAATCGACGATGTACTATGCGAGTAGACACTCGCTCTCGCTTTTATTTCCGACTATATGAATATTGGATAGTGAGAAGAAAGGCGACAAGATTTTTAAGTTATATTTTCATACTCGTATCGTACTAAACGTCAAAAAGTAAAGCATAAAGTTTGTTTGAATTGGATGTCGGTAAGATAATACATACTGCCAATATATATTTTTATTTAATTTTTATTTTGTCATTTTTATATTTTTCAGTATTTACATACATATTTTCGTCATGGAACGAATAACAAAGAGACAAAAAACCATGTTGATAAATTTAATTGAACAGAAATTAGAATTTAATGTAATAAACCTTTCGGAAGTCGATATACGAGTAGTTCCTGGAATCTTTAGATTAAATATTACGTTAATTAAATATATATGTACATAAAGTTTATAAGACTAATTATTAACTATCATCGATGTCAAAAGGGTTTAAACTTGCCGTTAAGGCGAAACCGGATAATTCTCATATTGTTTTTTTTTATCAAAAACAATAGCAATGGACAAATTTTCCATTGTTCACTAGTATAATTATTTTAATTTATTAAAATATTACTAAAATCTAAAAAAAATTTGAACACAACACCTAACCGCAAAATGACACAAATAATTTTAAACACAAAATGACATTTTGACAGCTAAATCCGTGGTTGCTCAATTGTCTCGCCTTTTACTTTTTTTGATTTGTGCATAATCGCTAAAAAACTGACGGACAAAACTAAAAGGCGAGAAATCAAACGTAAATTCGCTTCTCGCCTTTTGTGCAAAATCCCAGTCCGGGTTTTGCTTTTCCTGCTCCTTTAGAAATCTGTATTGTTTTAGAATTGCGCCAGAAACAAGAACTATCATCCTACTATTAGGCTAGAGAGATTGTGCTGTCTCGCTACACGAAGAAAACCTAGAGTCTCATTAAGTCATTTAAAAGTGTTATCATTTGAAAAGTTTTGTTTCTTTTTATTTTCACTTTGGTACTACTACCACGCACCACCATTGTTTGAGCATTAGCACTTATACAACAAAAAAACGTTTTGGTTAGGTAGAGCAACACAGATTCATCAACATATCCATATTGCGCTACTCAGTCCCCGTATGCATGAGGCATAGGTGACCGAAGTTTATTTTATTGTTAATGTATAGATTGAAAACTTAAAATCCAGATTTCGTTTAGGGTTTGGTCCTGTTGATCCACCATATTCAGCTTCAGCAAAAAACCGGGTCATCTCGGGTAGGGCATAACCTGCAAGATCTAATAGAATATTTTCATATTACTGGACCCAACATTTATTAATAGATCGCAAAGAGCACGTAGTCCCAGGACGAATGCAATGTTTCTTTATTAGTATTGTAATATAAACACAAAACACCAGGCGAATCGCTAATTGTTGAACAAACACTTATTTGCATGTTGATTATTTTTACATTTGATTATGTTGTATTGCAAATGGATTTCGTGCTTGATCGCTTGATCGCTGAAAATGTTACAGAAGGATTACAGTGAATCGACTTTATCAAAAACACTTGGATATGAGTGGTACAGTGCATTCAAAAGCGGTCGGGATGTGGTGGAAGATTTGCCTCGGTCTGGTCAGCCAACAACGTCTTCAACTGAAGTTAACATCAATAAAGTGAAGGAAATGTGAAAGTGAAGGAAACTCGTCATTTAGGTTTGGGATAGATAGCTGCTGAACTTTCTGTCTCACGAATCAATTTGTACCATTGTACATGACTGTTTGGGCATGAAACGCGTTACCGCTCGACTAGTTCCGAAAGACCTGAATTATCTTCAAAAACTCGATTGCGTAAAGGTGACTGAAAACATGCTAGAAAGAGTCGATTCCGACCCCGCACTCATAAAAGGTATTATAACTGGTGATGAGACATGGGTTTACGAGTTTAACATGCAAACCAGTCAACAAGCTGTTTGTGGTTTAAGAATGAAAATTGCCTTTATTCTGCTCCTAAACTAAAAAACACATCCATACATATTTATATTTAGAATTGTTAGTGTGATTTTTGAAAAAAAGGAAGAAATAGAATAATAGCCAGAATAAAAAATGTTGAGGTAAGTTTGCCTATTTTAAAATAAGTTTCGATGTATGTGTAATTTGCTATGAAAGGCAATGATGAAATTGCCCGAACAACATAGATTTAGATTGTTTAGAAGAATTAACATTTCATTTATTGTTTAAACATTATAAATTTTTTCATTTTTTAAACAAATTGCTTATTTACTGTATTTTAGAAACTCAATCATTTTGTCTCAAATAATTAATTAATTTAAAATATCCCCACCAATATAATTTCTCTAAGTGTAAAGCAGAGACAACCTATAGAGATATTTCATCTTTGTCAACGTTTTAAACTGCGTTTACATTTTCTATAAATAGTTGCACACAAATAAAAATATTTACCCTAGTTGAGCTAGCACCTTGTAAAATTGGAAAAACAATCAGTGCAAAATTATAAGCTATTTATGAGCTTTCGAAATCCACAAATCATAAATTTTGAGCTCGATCAGTTGAGTAGGATTTTAAATAAATGTAGTGGGGCTGAGTCAACCCCACTACTAAAAATAAAGTATTTTAAATAAATTTTTATTTTAGAGTTAGGAGCAATTTATGAGCATTCATTTAAGATAATTTCGAGTTGGAGCTCACCCTTGAAACCATTAACAAACCTTTAATTAATTTTCATAATGGCACTATCGCATTTTTTTTATTTGTACGTATAAACGACAAACTCTTTGAAAATGGCAAAAATTGAATATTTCAATTTCGGATATGATGTACTGCTTTATGAGCTCACGAAATACGTGTAGTTTGGTTTTATTTTAGATAACAGTTCAATCTTTCATACTCACGTTTGAGCTGCTTACCCCAATCATTTTGAAAGTGTATATGGTGGTTCAATCACCAATTCTGTAAAAATGATTAACAGAATATCAAATATGTTAGATTTTACTCTTCAATCATGCACTGCATGATGATTGCACAATCAATCAGAGAATATTATTTTGATGTTCAATCTTGTACTTGCCTTGGCAGCTAAAATATTTAAGAGTTACATAATAAAAAAATTTGTTCCTCAATATTCTTGCTTTTCATTTGTTTTGCGACTCTAAAGTATAAATCTGAGCTGCGCAGAAATTTATTTTTGGTATTTTAAAGCTTTATGATTGACGGTATCAGAAAGAATGAAACTGGCACGACAAGATCGTGTAGTGTATGGAAAAGCGTCAAACATGATTGCAAGTGTATGGGCATCTTTATAAAGAAGATACATCTGAAATCGACAAAAGTTAATTTAGAGTTAAGTTTAAACTGGTAAAATCATACATAATGTCGGGTTTCCATCAAACGAACAGTTCTGTTTAAAAAAAATAACGAAAACCTTTACAAATATGTTTTCCTTTGAGATACCGACTCGAATGTGTTTTCCTTTGGGTTGGAGGTTCAATCGACATCAATATCGAATAAACGTGCGACGTTTATTCGATATTGATGTCGATTAAACCTCCAAAACATCGCACGTATTTCAATAGAAATTTTTTCTATTAAATACACATTTTAAATAAGGTTAAAAGAAACCACAGTTTAAAAATTCGTTGTTTAGACCTAGATGAATAATAATTTAAGTTCAATTTGTGTAAAAAGTAGTTTGTTATAGTAAACAAAAATACCAAACAACCAAATACCCGATTTTCGAAAAAAACACAATTAATAAGGTATCTTATTTTTCCCAATTTTTTGGTAGGAAATGTTAAATTTTACGATGGCTGTTGTTAAAACGCAAAAAATTTTCGTTTCATAATTCCCAAAATTGCTAATAACTAATATAACAATTTTATAGCTAGACAATAGCTGTATACCTTAACGCATGGTCCGAACTAGGTCAGTTCAGGGCTGGGATGTTTTATCATCACTATTTTTTTACTTTTTTTACTGTCCCATTTTTTACAAGTAAAATGACAGCCAAACCATTTCATTTCCAAAATTTCGCATTTTCTAATGTGTTCTCAGTTTGCTCAAATTAAACATCATTATATTTGTTTTTTACGATTCTAAAGCTGCCCATACACGGTGCAACTTGGTTGTACAACTGGTCAACTTGACTAGTAGTTGTATCGTTTGTAGAGCAGTTGTACAACCATT
This sequence comes from Nephrotoma guestfalica, assembly GCA_963691935.1. Lineage (NCBI taxonomy): Eukaryota > Metazoa > Arthropoda > Insecta > Diptera > Tipulidae > Nephrotoma > Nephrotoma guestfalica. The sequence continues at coordinate 95,873,215 of OY829915.1, forward strand.
TTGAAGGTTCGAAGCTAGGTTGCAAGAAAATCAAAAAATTTTGATTTTTATAGGCGGAGTCAGTGGTTGTACGACCAAGTTGCAATGTGTGTGGACAAGTCGTACAACTTAAAGATATTTTATGTTTATTGGGAATTTTAATACCGTTATTGACGAAGTTATAACTAAACCACATAAAATGGGTTAAATATTTTATTAAAAAAGAATAAATTTCTTTAATTGAAATGGCTGTAGTTAATAATCAGTTGTGGAGAGACTTTTTCGAAGAATTCGAACAATGTCCAGAATTATGGAAAGTTAAAAGTTCTGTGTACAAAAATAAAAAGCAAAAAGCATGGGAGAAATTGTTAACCATATATAAAAACTTAGATAGTCAGGCTACAATTTCAAGTTTAAAGAATAAAATAAACAACTTAAGAAGCTGCTATCGCCGCGAACTTAATAAGGTTATAAAAAGTGAGAAATCTGGAGCTGATGAGGATGATGTATACGTCCCATCATTGTGGTATTTTGAAATTTTATATTTCCTAAGGGACAATGAAATCCCAACTGCTGGAATTTCTAGTGTGGATACCGATGATGATGTAGAGGAAATTGAAGTAAGTTATACATTTTAAAGATATTTCACATTACTGTTAAATTTCTATTTTAGCTTGAAACAACCCTCCCAGTTTCCAAAAAAATATGTCGAAATAAAAATATTCGGGACGAATTTTTGGAAACAGCTGTCGATCATTTAGTTCGACTTAAAACTAAAAAAGATGAGTCAGAAATATTTGCTGAAGGATGGACAACATCTTTTAAAAATGATAGACAGAAACTTTATGCCAAAAAAGCCATAGATGAAATTTTAATAATGGGATAATTAAACGAGCTGACACTTAACACAGTTTCTCCATTTCCCAGTTCCAGTAGTTCATCACGCGCTGATTCTAGATGCTCAACACCTTACACATCAAATCAATTGCCTAGTACCAGTAGTTTTTCCCGTCCTGATTCTAGATGTTCAACACCGTATACATCAAATCAATTGCCTAGTACCAGTAGTTTTTCGCATGCTGATCCTAGATGCTCATCAATTTATGCATCAAACCCACTACCAAGTACCAGTAATTCATCACGAGCTGATGACTCTAGATGTGTAAAACCTTATACGTCAAATCACATCGTTGTTGAGGAAATTGTTCCTGTTAATTTTAATATTTCTAGGTCATCACAAAATCCAAATCATATAACTTTTAATGATCTTTTTAATGACAACCAATACTCATAAAAAATTTTAATAAAAATATTATTGCTTTTTCTATGTTTAAAACTGTTTATTTTTATAAATATAAAAAAAGTACAAATAATTACAAACATTTATTCGGTGCTATGCAAACGATTGACAACTTCGCAGAAATCGTTTCTCACGAGCTTAGCTTGTGATGATGAGTTTCTTGATCCTGCTGGTTGCATTTACAATAATGTTTCTGAAAGTCGAAACGTTCCTCCCGATTCATTTCTAGAGTATAAAACGCCTCTACTCTTTTTTAAAAAATTATGTAAATAGCAACAAGCTATCACAATCTTCGTAACTTTTTCAGGAGGAAAAGCATTAGTTGTTAAAAGAACTCTAAATCTAGCAGCCAAAATGCCAAATACATTCTCTACTTTTACTCTTGCAGAACTCAATTTTTTGTTAAAAAGTTCCTGTTCTTTTATCAGATGATTACAACTGAATGGTTTCAGTAAGTTCTCTCCCAGGGCAAAGGCATCATCGCCTATTAGAACGTAAGGTAACTTCCGGCCCGTAGAATCCACAGTTTCAGGTTCAGGAATATTTAATTCTTGGTTTAGTAATTTTTGGTAAAATTTTGTATTATTAAATACACCACCGTCTGATATCCTACCATTTGCTCCTACATCAATCATTATAAATTCGCTATCGGCATTGACAATAGCCATAAGAACAATACTAAACTGTTTTTTATAATTAAAATAGTAGGAACCAGATTTCGCTGGTTTTGTAATATTTATATGCTTGCCATCAATGGCACCTATACAATGAGGAAAACCAGATTTTCTTTCAATATTTTTTTCCAATCATCAGAGGTAGCTGGAATCTGTATTTTAAGAAAATTATGTTAGTAAAATATTATGCAACTAATTATTTTGGTATAACTCACCTTAATATAATCCTTTAAAACTTTTCGAATTGCTTCACATGTTTCGATAACAATTTTTCCAATGGATTGCGCTGATACTGCTTTCGAAAACTTTAAATCTTCAAAAGAATTACCGGTAGCCAGAAACCTTAAAGTTATGGATAATCGCGTTTCTTCATTAATGGCATCACGCATAAAAGCATCCTGCTTTACTATCAATGGCTTTACTTTATCCAGAAGATACAGAAATGTTTCTTCATCCATACGCATGAAGTTTTTAAAGTCATCTGGTTGACTAACTTTTAATTCTTTCAAAAGTCTTTGGTTAGAAAACGTATCTTTATCTTTTAACCAGGTTTTCATCCAAATTTTTCTTTTTCTGCGTTTCTCTTGTTCTTTGTCTTGAAATAAAACTTCCGCAATAACAATTAAAGCAGTAATGTCATCACTTTCACTCATATTTATAATTTCGTTTTTTAATTTTACTTAAATAATTTTGACTTGGAATAATTTTACTTGATAGGTATTTACTTATATTTGGAAAAACTATAAAAAATAAAATATGTTGACTGTTTCTACTTTCTATGTTTTCGAACTTGTTGTACAACAAGTTGCAAAGTGTGTGGTGTAGTCTGCAGACTAGTCTACATACCAGTTGTACAACCAAGTTGCACCGTGTATGGGTACCGTAAGACTACTAGATTAATCAACTCTATCATGAAGTGATTTTTCTTGAAAGTTTTATCGAAATGTAGAAAAGAGACAAAGCTCACAATTATAAAGGGTGTTCAAATATGATGTATCTTTCTAAATATTCCGCCGTTTAAATTTTTTGTACTATAGTATCATATGTTATTTCACAGATGACAAGTACAAACATTCCGGTTAGTTAAAATGGAGAGATTTACGATTGAACAACGTGTTTTCATTGTTAAAACTTATTTCAAATATGATGAAAGTTATTCAGAAGTTGGAAGAAAATTTCGTTCAAAATACAGTAGAGAAAACGCTCCGACAAACCGTGTTACCAGCTTCATTTCGAAAAAAATACGGAATTATGATTCCACCAGACCAAAAAACACACCAAACTGTCAATTTAGGTGAATGTAATGGTTTTTCATGAATAATTTGTGGATTTTCTTCGCACCAGAATCGACAGTTTTGTTTATTTACCGCATCACTCAGATGAAACTGAGCCTCCTCGGAGAAGATGATTTTGTTAAAAAAATCGTTATCGTTTGTAATTGCAATTTGTAAACGTTGTTCTTGAGTATATCTCACCATGACGAAATTGTAAACATTACTGAATACAATGAAACAAAAAATGACAGATCATGACATATTACAAATGGCCGAAACGTCACTTAAAATCATATCATTCCTATTGGAAAACCCTATATCACCAATTGAACTGAACATTATTCAAAATTTTGGCAAAGGACTGACAGCCTGCCGAGCTAGCAGAGGAGGTCACTTGAACTGAACGACGTTCTTTTTCATTATTAACCGAAACCAATGTACTTTAATTTCCAATAAAAATAAATAAAGATTTCACACAATTTATTTCTTTTATTTAAAATTTAAAAAGATACTTCAAACTTGAACACTCTTTATCAAGAGGTTGAAATCGAGATATAATACAAATAATTGTTTACGCGAAATAAAATTTTAATTGATTCCTGCAAATTGAGACATAAACTAGGTTTCATGAAAAAGCGCAATCGCAATTTGTTGATTTCAAATACATATTTGTGAGCTAAAACTAATTTTGGACCAAGTTTTCCATATAAAATTTGAACCGATCCGAATCGCTGGCTGTCATGAAATGCAGCAAATACAAAATTAATCTTAAGATAAGATAAAATGTTTACAATGTAGGGCAGCTGTTGGGCAGGTGACCTATAACGTACTTCATGCTAAGTACGCCGATGCGTTTCCGACCAACGCAGCAACTGAAATTTTTGAACACATGCATACTACTGCTACTGTATTCGATAATCACCTATTTATTCGAAAAAATCTGCTACATATGACACGACTCGGTGTTCGAACTGACTAGCGATCCTGAACCTGCGAAGGTCTCTAATACTATAGGATAAAGATGTGTTAAATGTTATAACTTATGAGAAAATCTACTTGAGCGAACTGTGGTTTATCCAGATTATAGATCGGTGTTTCTCCTCACAAGTGCACCATCACCATTTTAAAGATTCCTATGTTAGTAAATAATTCTTATGTCATGTAACGTTAAAAAGTTGAAATGCTGCCGTTGAGTATATTATTTCGATTCACCATAAAGATGAGGGTATTTCGTCTGAATATTGATACCTAAATAGTTATATTCTTCTTGTGATTTATTCTTGGGGAGTTTTTGAATATCACAAATCACATTCTCGTAACTTCAAGCAGTGCACTTAAACCTTTCCTCGCAACAATGTTTCAGGACACATTTTCGTCTCAAAAGAAAAGATATGCGGATCGATCTGAATGTGGTATTTATCCCCTGGTCTATTAAATTTATTATTTTCTCTTCGAATTGAAGAGCGCCGCTTCATTAAATTATTTCCGACAAAATGTGATAATACACTCTCTCCTTATCTAGATAAACGCCAAACACAAACATACAACGAAAAAATATTCATCTCATATGGTATGATATGATAAGAGACGTATAGGCCAATCATAATGGCGATCCTAGGTATGTTCATATAACTCAACTACTTTGTTAATATATACACATCCACATAAAATTATTTACACATACACACGTCGTTTGTGGATAAGATACGTAAATTTATTAATTTGTTAGTTGTGATTAGGAATAGAATAGGAATAAACATGTCCATTTATTATAATTCTGGATCATGATTATCCCCACCCAACAAAAACTAGGTCGACTAAATACCTTTTGTATGGGGCGCTCATTTCATTTAATTAATTCAAATTTAATGAATTCATATTCACCTATACGTCACTATAACAGCATAAATTGTCAGCCAATAATGATTATTTTAATTCCTAGGGACTATAGTATGTAGATGGGTTAATATACTAGTAGCGGCTTCTTTTGGCCACTATACAAGAAACACTGCACAATTATTCCTCAACGGACAATGTTCCGTAACCATAATTCTCTTCAAGTTTTACTAAAACAACAAATAAAGAGTGATCCAATAAGAGGTACTTTTTCCAATTGGGATTCTCGTTGGGATTCATGCGTCACAACTGTCATGTTAATATGACATTTGTGTTCAGTATTCATTGGAATTTCACCATGAATAGACTTACGTGAGAACAACGTTTGCAAATTGTGAAAATATCTTTCAAAAATCAGTGTTCAGTGAAAACTTGTTTTCGTGCTCTTCGACCATTTTATGGAGTTCATAATCGTCCAACTGAACGCACTATTCGCGAAACAATCAATAAATTGCGAACCACCTTTTCATTATTGGATATTCATCAACCGACTAGAGTGCGTACAAGTCGATGTTTTGTGAATATTGCTGCTGTAGCTGAAAGTGTACGTGAAGACCCCAATCAATCAATTCGTCGCCGTTCTCCAGCTCTGGGTCTCTCGTATGGCACATTGTGCCGTATTTTGAAGAGAGATCTTGGTTTGAAAGCATAAAAAATACAGCTTGTTCAAGAATTGAAGCCGGTTGACCTTCCTTTGCGTCAACGATTTGGTTTATGGACGTTGGAACAGAAACAGACCCATGAATTGGCCTCCAAAATCTTGTGATCTAATGCCGTTAGATTACTTTTTATGGGGTATCTGAAATCACTTGTTTATATCGATAAACCACAATTAATTCCTGCATTAGAAGCGAACATAACACGCGTAACGAAATATCGGCCGAAAATTGGACCCATAGAATGGATCATCTTAGAGTAAGTCGCGGACAACATTTAAAAGAAATTATTTTCAAACATTAAATGTCATAAACCGAACTTACGTCACAAATACAATTTTTGATTATTAAATTTGTTTTAATGCGTTTTATTTCAAAAATAGTTCCGGAAGCTCTTATGGGATCACCCTTTATAAGTTTTGTTGTTACATATATTTATAGATAGCTAGATTAGTTTAACTATATTCACTTTCGATTTTGAAACAAATAAAATATTGCTTTTAGCCGAAGAAATGAGGTTCTAAAATTAACCTAAGTTGAATTGAATTTGTCCGTTCCTCACATCGGTAACTATTGCTATTGCAGGCTAAATTTAAATAAGGGTGCAAACTTTAATTATTTATATAGATGTTTGGGATTCTAAAGGGTGATTTTTTTGTGGTTAGGATTTTCATGCATTAGTATTTGACAGATCACGCGGGATTTCAGACAAGGTGTCAAAGAGAAAGATGCTCAGTATGCTTTGACATTTCATAATGAATAGACTTACTAACCAGCAACGCTTGCAAATAATTGAATTATATTACAAAAATCAGTGTTCGGTTCGAAAAGTGTTTCGCGATTTACGTCCGATTTATGGTCTACATAATCGACCAAGTGAGCAAACAATTAATGCGATTGTGACCAAGTTTCGCACTCAGTTTACTTTATTGGACATTAAACCAACCACACGAATGCGTACAGTGCGTACAGAAGAGAATATTGCGTCTGTTTCTGAGAGTGTTGCTGAAGACCGTGAAATGTCGATTCGTCGCCGTTCGCAGCAATTGGGTTTGTGTTATTCGACGACATGGAAGATTTTACGCAAAGATCTTGGTGTAAAACCGTATAAAATACAGCTCCTGCAAGAACTGAAGCCGAACGATCTGCCACAACGTCGAATTTTCAGTGAATGGGCCCTAGAAAAGTTGGCAGAAAATCCGCTTTTTTATCGACAAATTTTGTTCAGCGATGAGGCTCATTTCTGGTTGAATGGCTACGTAAATAAGCAAAATTGCCGCATTTGGAGTGAAGAGCAACCAGAAGCCGTTCAAGAACTGCCCATGCATCCCGAAAAATGCACTGTTTGGTGTGGTTTGTACGCTGGTGGAATCATTGGACCGTATTTTTTCAAAGATGCTGTTGGACGCAACGTTACGGTGAATGGCGATCGCTATCGTTCGATGCTAACAAACTTTTTGTTGCCAAAAATGGAAGAACTGAACTTAGTTGACATGTGGTTTCAACAAGATGGCGCTACATGCCACACAGCTCGCGATTCTATGGCCATTTTGAGGGAAAACTTCGGAGAACAATTCATCTCAAGAAATGGCCCGGTAAGTTGGGCACCAAGATCATGCGATTTGACGCCTTTAGACTATTTTTTGTGGGGCTACGTCAAGTCTAAAGTCTACAGAAATAAGCCAGCAACTATTCCAGTTTTGGAAGACAACATTTCCGAAGAAATTCGGGCTATTCCGGCCGAAATGCTCGAAAAAGTTGCCCAAAATTGGACTTTCCGAATGGACCACCTAAGACGCAGCCGCGGTCAACATTTAAATGAAATTATCTTCAAAAAGTAAATGTCATGGACCAATCTAACGTTTCAAATAAAGAACCGATGAGATTTTGCAAATTTTATGCGTTTTTTTTAAAAAAAAAGTTCTCAAGCTCTTAAAAAATCACCCGTTAATTGCGTAATGCGGAGTAGTAGTTCTACTTTTCTATAAAGCCGACTAATCCAATTCGGCTTATGTCTTTGGGAGTATTTAGGATTTGCATGGTACACGATACACCCTAGGTTGAACTCATATTACATATATATATATATATGTATATATATATATATATATATATATATATATATATATATATATATATATATATATATATATATATATATATATATATATATATATATATATATATATATATATATATATATAATATATATATATATATATATATATATATATAAAATATATATATATATATATATATATATATATATATATATATATATATATATATATATATATACGAGGGCGGATTGAAAATGAAACTACCTAGCTCTAGATGTCAGCACAAGCACAAAAATTTTTGTTTTTTAGAAATTGCGATCTGTCAAACGTCAGCTGTTAAAATTTCACCCAAATTCATCGATTAGTTTATTTGTTGTAGTCGTTTGAAGTAAACAACTTTTGTGTTTCTTGAAAAATGGAAAAAAACAAATTTCGTGCAGTGATTAAACACTATTATTTGAAAGGGAAAACGGCGAAAGAGACAAAAGAAAAGCTCGATAAACATTACGGAGAGTCTGCTCCGTCAGATTACATGGTAAAATATTGGATTGCTGAATTTAAACGCGGCCGAAGAAGCACTGCAACAATACCATCAACAAGAAGGCCAAAAGAGGTGGTTACTGAAGAAAATATCAAGAAAATCCTCGATGTCGTTATGAATGATCGCCGAGTCAAGTTGCGTGCGATTGTTGAAATGGTAAACATATCATATGAACGTGTGTTCAACATTTTGCATGAACATTTGCATATGAAAAAGCTATCGGCAAGATGGGTGCCGTGTTTGCTCAGTGTCGAACAAAAACTAAACAAATGCTAAAATTCGAACAAATGCTAAAATTACGTGAAATACACTTCGAATTGGTTGATCATCCACCTTATAGTCCAGATTTAGCTCCTAGTGACTTTTCCTGTTTCCAAACTTGAAAAAATGGCTCGCAGGACAAACATTCATCTCAGAGGAAGAAGTGATTATCGAAACTAACGCGTATTTTGAGGGGTTCCCGAAATCGTATTATTCAGATGGTATAAAAAAGTTGGAATATCGTCTTACTAAGTGTGTCGAACTAAATGGAGACTATGTTGAGAAATAAATGGTTTTTGGCAAAAAAAAATTTTGTTTTCTTACTTAGGTAGCTTCATTTTCAATCCGCCCTCGTATATATATATATATATATATATATATATATATATATATATATATATATATATATATATATATATATATATATTTATATATATATGTGTGTGTGTGTCAATGGCACACCGCTTTTGGTTATACACATTATAGCAAGCTTAATCACTTTTATTTTTTATTTATACTTAAAACTTACATTAATACATAGAAATGTTTCAATTATGCTAAACTTAAAGCTTTTTACTTTTAAATTTTATATTTTCGTTTAGTTTAATTTATTTATTAAATTATTATAAAATTAAATTTTCTGTTTTTTTAACTTTTCCTTTTCTATTTTTCTATTTGGTTTTTGTTTTAACAAAAAATCTACTTTTCAAATTACAGTTTTAGATACAGAAGCATTTGAACGATTATTAGGAAAATGTTTAGATTTAATGAAACGGCACATTGAAGAGTACGACGATCAAATGAAAATAATTTTTTCTAGAGGATCTTGTTTATAAGAAATTCATGATAATTATTATATATGTGCGAAAGCGCGCATCATATTTTTGTGCTTTTCTTCCCAATAATAATAGAAAATAAGTTTTTCGTATAACTTCTATTAAATTTTAAATACGGCAACATAAATAATAATTATTATGTATGATAGAAACAACAACAATTTACATGTACTTAATTTTTAGTTTTATACAAATATTATGTACATAGCACATGTGTGAAATAATGAAAAAGAACTGAAAACGAATTGAATGTGACCATTAAGCCGCGACCTAGGATTGAATATGGGCATGTCATGTGATAGCATTGTGGTTCTTACATTGTTTTGTTGTTGTGATTGTTATTTATTTTAACAAATTTATTTATATGTAAATTTAAACTATTTATTGTTAAAACTTGTTTTGTATATATTAACATCTGATCTGTAGCTAGATGATATCAAATGATATTGTAATATGAGTTTTAAAATACTCATCGCGTTTTATTGGTATCAATTTGAATTACGAGATATGCACATTATATAGGGAATTAACTCAAAATGATATGCAGATTATGATTAATTATTCTTGTTATGGTAAATGTTAATTTCAATCCACTGATGTTAATAGTAGACAATTCGTATCGCTTAAAATAATTCTGGGTATATATGATGTTGGGATGAATAAGCCAAACTAAGGATATGGATTTTTACTTATCTTCAATTTTATACGTCAGTAATTGAGCTCAAAATAAAGAAATGATTTATAATTTGTAATTTAAACATACTATAAATTATCTCCTATGAATAAGAAAAACCCGTTGTTGCATTATATGTCCTTAGTCGTATTCGTCAGCTTAAACAACCGTCTATATATACCGTATATACCGTATATATATATATACAAAATATATATATATATATATATATATATATATATATATATATATATATATATATATATATATATATATATATATTACGGCGACCCATTTTTGTATGCAGGAAATTTAATCTCGTTTTTTCTATCGGGCTCAGGGCCAAAACTATTCGTTTTTATTAGAAATGACATTATGCAAATTTTCAGGTCCATCGGACCACGTTTAGGGGTAGCTGAAATTGCTTTTTTTTTGCAAAAAAAACACTAAAACGACTCGTAGTGACGTTTTATCCTCTCTTTCACTTCAGCTCGTTCAAGTAATGCCGGTTTAATATTTTCTAAGTGTTTTTGAGTATGCCAAATCAAATGAAATGATAAAAACAGGTGGTTGTCATAGAAGAAAATTTGTTTTTGGGCTGTTTTTTCAAAAAAATTAAAACTTGTGAGTTTCGGTTAGTTTTTAAAATAGTGCCGATCATGTTTGACTAAATTTCACTATTTGTGGCTATAGAGCAAAGAATAACGAAAACAGAGACATTGCGCGTCCACATAACTAACAAATGAACAATTTTTTAGTTTAAAAACGCCCAAAAGGTCGTTTTGCCGTGCATACGTGCTTGCGAGAACACATCTATTTTAGTGGACTGTGGAGATAAATAAAGTGCAATTAAACACATGTACTCTTATTTTAAATGTACGCCTAGTTTTATGATATTACTTTCCGATGACTCATGATGAGTAACGCATTTATTACAAAGGATGCAATTCTGTATAAAATAGGATCAGTTTAGTTTAAACAATGACTATTATTTTAGAAGTTGAAGCAGCAGCTCTTTATTCGAATAATAAAATAAGTTTTATCAAATATTAATTGTTTTGTATTTTTGATTTTTATGTTTGAAAATTTTAATTAATAATCATATAAAATAACGTAAAGACCCCGCATGTTGGTTGATTGGTAAGTTTTGTCACTTAGTATTTTTAATCTCATACCTGATATTTTTCGTTCATTACGATCAATGGATGAGAGCAATTCTACATTGGCGATTAATAATCCATAACCTTCAATAAGTAGATCTCCAAGATCTCAAACATATATAAACTTATTTATTTCGGGCACTACCTCACTTGCATTGTCTTTTAGCGGCAGTGAATATCAAGCACCAGTAGAAAAGAAACTAAGGCAAACAAAAAATTTCGCTTCATCTCACTCATCGCTACATATGAAGAATGGATCGATCGAAAATAAGTAATTCAAGAGCTTCTCTTCTAATCGCCAGGCGATGACTGCAAATGCATTAGGGCATGATTTAGAATCAATTTCAGTTTCCAAAAAGATGATAAGTCGCCATCTTAAATATTTAAGTCTTTCAGTTCTGATTCTATTGTAACCGTACATTGTGGTAGAAAAATGTTAGAATATATAGCAGAGAAAACAATGGTTGACCGACTGTGCGTTATAGTATCCGGTTATGGTAACACCAAATTGTTGGGAGTTTGGGGAGGGAGGCATACAGCAGTGTAAAATGTTATATAAAATGCTTCAGGCTTCAAGAAGAATATAACAAACTATTATAGGATTGTGCTTTGAATGGCCATCAACGTCGGTACGCTAAATGGAGCCTGCAGACTTCTTGAAAAAAGACTTGACAGAAATTTAATGTGGTTTGCTTGCAAACATCATATATATGAATTAATTATATCTGCTGTTTTTAGTAGCTTGTTAAAGGAAGTATCAAGTGAACCCGGTATTTAGCTTTTTCAGGGAGATTTAAAAGACAGTGGAATTATTTTAACCATACCCAAATAACCTCCAGTTTAGATGACGCAAATCTTCAAGAAATCTTTAATTTACCAGAGAAAGGGAATATTATTACCTTTATTTATGATCAATTTGGAAAAATACATAATGGGCGAGATGATTATAAAGAATTTTTATGTTTATCACTTTTATTTCTTGGATAACTACTTACACATATCCTTATAAGATCACTATAAGAGAATTCCTTTAGTAACAAAAACAAATTTTAAGGCTTCTGTGCAACAGAAAAACTAGTAAAAATATCAAGTATAAAAATTTTGTTAATTACATATCTTAGAATCATTATTAAGCCATTAGTTAATTTTCAAAGGCAGTACTAGTAACATTTCTTTATCTAGTTAAGTTTCTCTTTAATTTGTTATTAATAAACTCTAACCATTGATTTAGCAAGTGGCAAACAATTATTTGAAATTTGTCCCTTTTGGTCGTTTAAGGGCTATAAAATTGTTAATTATTTAGTTATGATGACGTGTAATACCTCATATTTTTCGTGTTTCATTGCTGTATAACCACAAATAGTGAAAAGTATAATAAAACAACAGGTATTATTTTAAAAACTAGCCGGAACTCACAAGTTTTAATTTTTTTGATTGAAACATCCCAAAAACCAATTTTCTACTACGCCAACCACCTTTTTTATCATTTCATTGGATTCGGCATACTCAAGAATACTTAGAAAATATTAAACCGGCATTACTTGAACGAGCTGAAGCGAAAGGGAGGAAAAAACGTGACTGAAGGTCTTTTTAGTGTTTTTTTTGCAAAAAACCAATTTGAGCGACTCCTAAACGTGGCCCGACGGACCTAAACATTTGCATGAGGTCGTTTCTAATAGAAACCAATATTTTTAGCCCTGAGCCCGGTAGAAAATCAGACATGAGGAAAAATGGATCGCCCTAACACATGACGCCTTTCTTTTTCTTTCGTGTGTTCTCAAACTTCTATTTTTATTTTTTTATTTTCCCAATATTTTATTTTATTTAATTTAATAACGCGTTCCTTTATTTTCCACTTACAGAAACTTCTCGAATGATAATCAATTAATCCCCTCCTTTTTTACGTCTCTTTCCCTTTTATAGACTTCTCGTTTTTATAACCGTCAGGGTTGTACATACTTATGTGGTGAATTATGGGGTTGCCCATCGCAATAAACCCACACGGGCGTCCTGAATTGGCCACCCGCCTGGTGTCCGACTCATCATCTGGGAACCCAAATAAGTCTGATCCTTCGTCGGAGTAATTGGCCCGCTCAGCCTCTGTAATCCCGTCTTCATTCAAGGTAGGTTCGTCTTCCGAATCGCCATCGCTTGAATCCCCAGTATAGTATGGTTTCAATAAATCCGCCGATGCTGATGTCTTTGAAGGGCCTTCACTAGCTCTCTCCTTGACCCACTTATATCGATCATTTTGTTTTATTTTGCTGATCACGTATGGTCTTAAGTACTTGGGTTGAATTTTCCTATCTGCCCCAAACTGTTTGCGTATATCTCACCATGATGAAATTGTAAACATTACTGAATACAATCAAACAAAAAATGACAGATCATGACATATTACAAATGGCCGAAACGTCACTTAAAAATCTTATCATTCCTATTGGAAAACCCTATATATATAGGGATATATATATATATATATATATATATATATATATATATATATATATATATATATATATATATATATATATATATATATATATATATATATATATATATACATATATACACATATATACATATATATAAATATATCTATATATATATATATATATATATATATATATATATATATATATATATATATATATATATATATATATACACATATATACACATATATACATATATATAAATATATCTATATATATATATATATATATATATATATATATATATATATATATATATATATATATATATATATATATATATATACATATATATATATATATATATATATATATATATATATATATACATATATATATATATATATATATATATATATATATATATATATATATATATATATATATATATATATATATATATATATATAAATTAACGAAACGTGGTTTCGGAGAGTTAAAAAAATGAATTTTATTGGTCAAAATTTTACGTTAATACAATTTCAGGTATAAACTTACTCTAAACTCTAAACTAACAATTTTTCATTCTTATACTAAATTAAAAGTTAATGTCAGCATTCTCGTATATAAAGAATTTAATTAGAACGGAAATATGATTTGTTGATGTTGCAGTAGTATGGCATGTGCAACTACATAATGCTAGGAATTTGGTTGACTCAGCGGTTGACGTGTATAGCATTTTGCTAACTCTTCCCCCTTTAAAGATCCACGGCCCGTGGGTCACGTATTGAGGGTAACCGTGTGAATTTCTGGTAGGCAGCTGAAGATCCCCTGTTGTTGAGCTGGTTTCTGATGTCGCACTTTATAGAAATGGTGCCTTCTTGTGATTAAGAAAATCAAGATTATCGTTAAAATCAAACTTATGATTGCGAGATCTATGAGCCCTGATTTTTCGTAGCTTGCGAACAATTTCTGTAGTTTTTTCACGTTATTCAGATGCAGGCTATGAAGATAGTCTGGATTTATCTTCATACTTTTTTCTGTTATATTCGACTGAAGCACTAATGGTAATATTTGGAATGTATGTGTTTCCCGGTTAGTGAACGTTGTTGATTATTATGGTCTCGTTGTTGAGTTGTATTAAAAAAACTTCCCTCTAGGTGTTTGTTTGTATTGTTGCCGTAGATCTCACCGTTAAAGTTGTTCAGGTAGATTGTATTGTCAGCCAGTGTCTCAATTACCTGATTTTTGTTGAATATGTAGTCACAACTTGCATGCGTACCTCGTATGAGCTGGCTGATGCAATGGTCATCGTTGATTTCCTCCAAGCAGTTTCTCTCACAGATGATGGTCTCGTGGAACGAGTTACACTTCTGCGTTATCCCGAAAAGCCGATGTTGATTTAGGATAAGTTCCTTATATTCCAAGTAGACCTGTTTATTTTGTTTGATTGTTGATCTAATAAGGACATGGTTATAGTCCTGCTTGCTTGTTTTTGGTATTGATATTACGTATAGTATTATGGAATCCTTTACCAGCATTGTTGGCTCTGCGTATTCAATCGCTTCTATTTCATTCGTATATGGTAGGGTTTCGATTTCTGCACCGAGTCGTCCAATTTCCATTTTGTCCATAAGATTTGTATTTATTATCTTTGTTTTTGCTAACTGTGCGGCTCTAATTATTTCCTTTATTTCCTCTTTTATGATTGTGAGTTTGTTGAACAGAATCTGCTGTGTTTTACCATCCGCATCTTCGTGCAATGAGTCAACGATTTGGTTATATTCGGCAAGGATTTTGTTTGCCGTTTTCATCAAGGCTGTGTTGATTTGGTATTGTTCATTGTTATTGTTGATGAGTTTGTTCTGGCTATCGACAATCTGGTTCCAATCGGTGGCATCTGGTGTTCCTGCAACCCATTTCCAGGCTGTTCCAATCCAATCGATCGATCGTTTAGTTCTTGTATTTTTACCTTTTAGTTCTGACATCAATTGTGTGATTTGTTGAACTTGGTGCGTCAGCTGAGGTTTAAGTGAGCTTCTTTGATCGATGTGTTTGATTTCGGGTGAAATCCTTTCAACTATGTCTTCGTTAACGGTTAGATTGATGACATGAACAATCTTGAATTTTCCGTTGATGATTCGGCCTGATCCCTGTTTAACTGTTACTAGCGGATTGTTGTACTCATAGATGTTTAAGGGTGTTGTTATCGTCAAAACACAGGATCTAGAAGATGGAAGAGATGATACTTATTCATTTACGTTTTTTATATGGGTCTTGTGTATTTTTCTGCCCGAAGCTGTAATAACTGTAACTTGGTTATTTTTCGCTACAATTTCCTTCTTAAATTTCGCTCTATCTTTTCCTTGAATTTGCTTTACGGCCACGTATATTGTATCTCCGACTTCATAAGTTTTAGGCTCTGCTTTTTTTAAATTTTCTCTCCGTAAATTGGATTGTTGAGAGTCTTAAATCCTTTGTACTACGTCTTCATTCACTTTGTCCCTGAAATTTAGTAGACCCTGATAGTTGATGCGGTTGGTTCTAGCGAAGAATAGGTCACTGGGTTTCCTTCTGGTGACTGAATGTTTTGTGTTGTTGTACCTATCCACCGCAATGCAGACTAGGTCCTTTATGGGGAGATCCTTATATTCATCCATTAGGCATCTTGTGATCTCGATGATTGTTGAATGGACCCTTTCAACCGTGCCGTTTACCTCGCTTTTTTGAGAGGGTGTGAGATAGATTTGTATTCCTAGTGTTTTTATGTAGTCAGATATCATGGGACTGACGAAACTTGATTCGTTATCCATTACTATTACTTTTGGTACGGTGAAATAGTGTAGGATTTTGATGATTCTGCTTCTTAGGTGTGTGGCTGATCTATCTTTAATGTGGAAAAGTTTCGTGAACTTGGTGAATTTATCTATGCAGGTGATGAATTTTTCCTTCTTGATGTTGATGATATCCATGTGAATGATTTCCGATGGATAGGTTGGGATTGGTGTTTGTTGTAATTTAACTTTGTCGGGATGACGGTCGTATTTTTTTGTATGACAAGTCTCACAGTTCTGTGTATATTTTCTTATCAGGCTTGCCATTTGAGGAAAATAATATTTTTCCAAGATTTGTTCTTTATTTTCTTGAGAATTTCTATGGGCTCTTTTATGCTCTGCCTGAATGATGTTGAATTTATTCTCTTCGCTTTTTATGTCCTGCACAATCCTTTGTGTTAGTCGAAGTTTGTACCCACTAAGATGTTCCGTGAATAGTTCTTGTAACATCTGGATATGTTCCTCCGGAATTTTAATTCCATTGATCGCCGTTGGGCTAAGTCTTTCCTTTAGAGCTCTCGTTAGTGTTTCTTTGTTTATCTGTCTTAAGCTGATGAAATGCCTTTGGTAGTTAGGATGGGGTTCCTCACGAGCATAAACGTCTTTGTTTTCCGAGATGATGATTTGATTTCTGAATACATTTATTGGTGCATCACAGTATGGTATCAAATTGGTGTTGTCCTGCTCTGCGCTATGAATTGTCTCATCTGTTGACAGCATATTTGTTTCTAATTCCAATCGTGATAATGCATCTGCTACCTTGTTAATGGATCCGGGTTTGTAAATTATTTCATAATTATATTCTTCCAGACGTGCTTTCCACCGTTTTAATTTCGCGTTGTGGTTACGATTACTTAGTGAGAAGGTTAGGGGTTGATGGTCCGTGATGATTTTTATCTTTTTTGCGCCATATAGGTAGTTTCGCAGGCTGTCCAATGACCAGATGATAGCTAGCATCTCCTTCTCATTCGTAGCATCATTTTCCTCTGTTCTATTTAACGATCTGGAGATGAATGTGACAGGTCTATCCTTTCCGAGTTCACCCTGCGATAATACTGCTCCAATCGCGGTGTCTGATGCATCCGTTGTTAATATGAATGGCTTCTCAAAGTTAGGGAAGATGAGTATTTCCGTTGATGACAATAATTCTTTGAGTTGTCGAAATGCGTGGATTTCTTTCTCTGAAAGGTTGATTTTGACCTTTTTTGACGCATTTGCCTTGATTTGAGCATTTTCTCCCCTGGTGAGGCTTGTAAGCGGTTTCGCTAGCTTGGCGAAGTCTTTTATAAAGCGCCTGTAGTATGACGTCAACCCAAGAAATGATTTTAGATCTTTCAAGTTCTCCGGAATTTTAATATTTTGGATTGCACGCACCTTCCGGTCGTCGGGTTTAATACCCTGGTCGGTTATGACGTAACCGAGAAATTCGGTTTCACTCTTGAGGAATTCTGTTTTATTAAGGTTCACGCGCAAATTCGCCTTTTCCAGTTTGGAAAATATCTTCTCTACATTGTTTAGGTGTTCCTTTTCCGTGTTTCCTCCAAATATGATAATATCATCAATATAGACAAAACATATTTTTCCAATGAACTCTTTTAGCACGTTGTCTATCATTCTCTGGAAGATCGCTGGTGCGTTTTTTAATCCAAAAGGAAGCCTTAGGAATTCGTACTTCCCGTTCATTGTTGAGAAGGATGTTTTTTTATGTCTGAGTCCTTCATCCGAATCTGATGAAAGCCGGAGGAGAGGTCGATCGTTGTGAAGAATTTAGAGTTTCCTAGGTTTGCCAGTGTATGTGAAATGTCTGGAATTGGGTAGGCATCTGATACTGTTACGGCATTGAGTCTTTTAAAATCGATGACCATACGGTATTTACGTATACCGGAAGCATCCAACTTTTTTTCCACTACCCAGATTGGAGCGTTGTAGGGGCTCTTGGAAGGTCTTATAATACCGTCATTTAGCAGCTGTTTGATTTGGGTTTCCACTTCACCTCTCATATTTACCGGATATGGGTAAGATTTGGAATAGATGGGTTCCTCTGTTGTTGTTTTAATCTCTGCTCTTACATCTGTTTCGATGATTTCATGGTTGTCAACCGGCCCGAATAGTTTTTCGAATTTTGACAGCATTACTTGTAGGTTATGTTTGGTCTTTTGCGAAAGATGATTGTCCCGAATTTCCAGATTATTGACTTGTGATGACTGCTTTTCCTTTAGTAGTATCTTTATGTTTGGTCCTAGAATTAACGTGTTATTTTTTCTGTCGATTATGGCCCCTAGTTCTTTTAGGGTATCATCTCCAATTATCCCGTCGAATGATTGAAGTCCCGGTAACACGAAAAATTCCAAATTTTTGTGGATTCCGACACTTTTAAAGAATGGTCCAAAAAATTTTTCCTTAATCGGTATGCTTCCACCAGCTGATTTAATATTGAATTGAGTGTTGGTCGGAATTGGGTTTTTTGCTAGTTCAGATCTGATGAAATTTTTGTTTGCCCCGGTGTCGATGAGGAATTTGAGTAATTTTTTGTCTCCAGTTCTGTATTCTAAGTATGGTACGCTAGAGAGGCGTCCATCATAAAATTTAGTTCGGTGTTTTCAACTTCCTGTTCTTCCTCTTGATCGCCTATGTCCAAGTCTGAAATCTCGTCGGAAATCATCTGATTATATAGTTCTTCATCTACTTCCGGTTCTAAGTGGTAGATTCTTTGGTTCTTTCTTGGTATATTTTGATCGGAGTGTTCGCGTTTGTATGCGGGTTGATAATTTTGCTGATTGTTTGGGTTACTTGTCCGATACTCTTGTTGATACGTAGGCCGGTTCATATAATTGACATGCCTTGTCTGGGTGGATGGATCGATCGACATAGGTGTTGGTGGCTTTGGTCCCACTGGACGTGGAGGCGGCAATCTATTACTCTGGTGCTGAATGTTGTAGGCCATGTTTCTTTGTGGTACCGGGATATTTACCGGTTTCCTTTGTAGATTTGCTTGGTATGAAGCTAATTGATTAATTGGGGCTACAACTGAATTATTTGAGCTCTTTTTATGGATTACTATGTTACGATAATTCAAGTTTTGGAACTCTAGGCATGATGTATATGCCTCAGGAAGATTTTGTGGACGGTGGATCATCAGCATTCTGCTTAACTCGCCATTGAGTCCCCTTACGAATACGTCCAGAGCACGATTTCTGGATGTTTCTATCAATACCTCGATGGTATCCAATGAATAGTCCTCCGTTTTAATCTTGTTAACAATCAGTGAAAACTGATGGTTGATATTTGCATAAAACTCATCAATGCTTGCATTTCCTTGTGTGATTCCGCTCAATTGGTGCTCTAAGGTCCTGAGATCCCTCTTGTCGGCATAGTGGAGGGATAGACACTTTTTTATAGATGTCCAGTCATCGCTGAATATGTTATACGATATCAATGCTGCATCGGCTCTTCCTCTAATCTTCTGCCGGATGCTTTGGAGTATTGATCGATATAACGGTTTATTTTTTACTATCTCGTAATCCTTCAAAATATTCTCAACGTTGTGAATCCAAGATATATATTGTGTTGGATTGCCATCAAAACTCTGGAGTTCCTTTACGCAATCGGGAAGTCTGCTGATGTCTGCTAAATCTTGCTCCGTTTTTGGTGCAGCTAGTTTCTCAAATTTGGTGATGACCGGGTTTTCCAATTTAGCTATGCGTTGTTCCAGTTTTTTCGTTACTTCAATTTGGGCGTTGATAGCTCCAGTGAGCTGCTTTACTTGTTCCAATATTGCCTCGATTGTTGCCATTTTATATTATTATATAATTATATAGCTATTAATTTTTGTTTTTATTGCCAAAATATTTTCACTTTTAGTAGATTATTATTATTATAAAATTTTTATTATAAAATTTTTTATATTTATTTCGAAGAGTATCTTCACTTATTTTACTTGTTTTTATTACTAGTTCACTTATTTATGGAGTTTTTCTTATTTTTACTTACATTAACGTTAGTAGAGTTAACATATCTCGGGAGATTTGCGTTTCTCACGATTTAATTGATTCGTAGTCGAAAGATTTATATTTCTTTCGAAAATGTACTTGCTGGTACAATTGGGCACAGTCGGTGTGATATCGCACGATTCGTATGATTCCCTTTTAGCTCTGTACGTTAATAATTGTACAATGCCTACTTGTGGTACGATGTTTCATTCACTTATCACTTGATTTCTCAGTCGAAAATCGCGATTACTTTGTAATTCACTTTTAGCGTTTAGACGTTGAAACTTGTAAAACGCCTACTCGCAATTCACTTTATCACTTTAATCACTTTACTTTCACTCGAAAAATTTTCTTGACAGGTCCCTGTTTCGGCGCCAGTTAACGAAACGTGGTTTCGGAGAGTTAAAAAAATGAATTTTATTGGTCAAAATTTTACGTTAATACAATTTCAGGTATAAACTTACTCTAACTCTAAACTAACAATTTTTCATTCTTATACTAAATTAAAAGTTAATGTCAGCATTCTCGTATATAAAGAATTTAATTAGAACGGAAATATGATTTGTTGATGTTGCAGTAGTATGGCATGTGCAACTACATAATGCTAGGAATTTGGTTGACTCAGCGGTTGACGTGTATAGCATTTTGCTAACTTATATATATATATACATATATATATATATATATATATATATATATATATATATATATATATATATATATATATATATATATATATATATATATATATATATATATATATGTATATATATATATATATATATATATATATATATATATATATGTATATATATATATATATATATATATATATGTATATATATATATATATATATATATATATATATATATATATATGTATATATAAATATATATATATATATATATATATATATATATATATATATATATATGTATTTATATATATATATATATATATATATATATATATATATATATATATATATATATATATATATATGAATACATATATATATATATATATATATATATATAAATACATATATATATATATATATATATATATATATATATATATATATATATATATATATATATATATATATATATATTTATGTATATATATACAGTCGCGATAGAGATTGGAAAACGATACAAACTATAGTTAAGATAGTTGTGTAAGTGTATAATCCATTTGCGTTGATTGACCCACGATTTTTTTCTGATGAAATTGTTTTTCACTACTCGTTTAAATAAAATATACTCTTTGCTTCAAGTGCATTATTTGCATTTAATCAAACATATTTAGAAAGACGGTATAATAGTATTACTAAATATGTTTGATTGTGAAGTTGGCCCAAATTTGTATCCCAAAATATTACAAATGTTTACACTGGCAATACCATCATCATCTGAAAATACTATATCATGTCGGAAAACTATAAAGGCATTAAAATTCACATATGCATATTTGAAAACTAAATACAAATTTATACATAAATAACTATAAATGTATGCGAATATTATCTCAATTCAAGAGAATTACTACATGTTGTCATGAAAAAAAACATTTTACTACCAATATTCTTCACACAAATGATTATCAGAAAAATCATAATTTACGTAAAATTAAATAATTACATATTACATCGCCTGAATAGTTCCCGGTCTGACACATAGATGGTGTCACAAATTTAAAACCCATATGATTTTTAAATTCTAGCAACTTTCAAACGATGTGTGTCAAAATTGCATTACATTCCGACCATTAGTTTACAAGTTACAGTTGTTTTAGTGACGCTATTAACTAAAATTTCAAAACAATGGAAAAAAAGAATGTCTTGTGTTGATTAAATACTGTTTTTTGATGGCGAAAAATATCGTTCAAGCAAAGCAGTGTTTTGATAAGTGTTATCCGGATTCTGCTCCAGGAAAATCAATAAACATTGACTGCGACTCCAGAAAACATTAAAAAAATCTACGAAATTGTTTTGAAAGACAGTAAAGTGAAGTTGAGAGAGATAGCTGACATTGTAAAGATATCAATGTAACGTGTTGGTCATATTTTGCACGAATATTTGTCTATGAAAAAAATTGCTCTTTCACCAAGACAATGCACCATGTCACGAATCGATCGCAACAATGGCAAAATTGCACGAATTGCACATTGAATTTCTTCCGCATCCACCTTATTCTCCAGATTTGGCTCCCAGCGATTATTACTTGTTTGCAGACCTAAAAAAAAGCTCCAGCGAAAGAGATTTGGCTCCAATTAAGAAGTGGTTACCGAAACTGAAGTTTATTTTGAAGAAATGGTAAATCGTTCTACAAAAAACTCATCGAAATGTTAGAGAGGCGTTGGACTAATTGTATCGCTTTCTTTGTTAGACCGGGAACTTTTCAGGCGATGTGTTAATTGGTTTGACCATAAAATTAGAAAAGTTCTGGTTCTAGTCAATCTCAAATAAAATTTCAAGGTGTTGTTATTGATACGTCGTGGCGAGAATGCCACTGTGAGAATACACATTATCTTAATGGAAGTTGAGATTTTGAGTATTGGTCAACTGGCTAAGTTTGATTTTCGAGTAGTTCTGATTCTATTTCTTGCCAGTGCAAAATATCAGGACGTTGTAATTGGTAGCTCATGGTGGGAAATGGGCATATGTAGCCGCGTTGAGAACACACATTCTATCTTAATGGAAGTTGAGATTTGTGGTGTTAGTCATCGGTCTCACTATGATATTCGAGTAGTTCTGGTTCTAGGCGTTATAAGTGCAAAGTATCAGGACGATGTAATTGCTACCTCATGGCAAGAATGGTTCACATACATACATTCACTTTGAGAACACACATTTTCGTAATAGAAGTTGAGATTTTAGGTATGGTCATCGGTGTCACTTTAATTTTCGAGTAGTTCTGGTTCTATTGTTTACAAGTGGAAAGTATTAGGACGATGTAGTTTCACACATTCTTTCTTAATGGAATTTGAGATTTTGGGTATTGGCCATCGATCTCACTAAGCCTCGAGCAGTTTTGGTCCTAAACTTTACCAGTGTAAGGTTTCAGGACGATATAAGTGGTATCTCATGGCGAGAACGGCAACCCTTGTTGAAAATTTAATCTTTATCATCGATCTCACTAAGACTCGAGCAGTTTTGGTCATCCTAAACTTTACCAGTGTAAGGTTTCAGGACGATATAAGTGGTATCTCATGGCGAGAACGGCAACCCTTGTTGAAAATTTAATCTTTAAATTTATTTGAATATAAATAAAATGCTGAATGAAAAGTTTCCATGGAAGCTACCACTCCCGGTAAACAGATTTCCACCAAATTTCGCAAGGATCTCCCAATTAATGGAAAAAGGTTAAGTATAAAATTTTATCCCTAAATCGATCCGCCGGACTGTAAAGATGTCAAATTTTGGGGAAATAAAGTTTTTTGATCAAAACTCATTATTCCCGGTAAAATTTAAAAAAAAGATCTGAACTGCCGCTTTCGGTGGATGTCGGCCAAAACTGGGATCTCCCAATTTATGGAAAACGCTTAAGTATGAAGTTTCATCCCGATCAATTAATCCGTATGGGCTGTACAGGGACCGATTTTTTTCTGAAAATGATTTTTTATGAAAAATTGTCATTTCCACTTCAGTTCCGAAAACTGATCTGGATCATTATTATTGCAATAATCTAGAATTTTTTAGTCAATGGTCGTTTCTCATAAATGATATACTTTTCAAAATATTTGCAAAATACGAAAAAGCTCCATGGAAGCTCTCATTCCCGATGGTCCGATTTCGGCCAAACGGCGTAGGGATCTCTCAATTTATGGAAAATGTTTAAGAATGAAGCTTCATCCCGATCAATCATTCCATATAGGTTGTACAAGGGTCGAATTTTTGTTAGAAATGACTTAGTCAAAAATCGCGATTTTCGGGTAAATTTTGGAAAACTGTTCAGGGCTGTTATGGTCACGTATCGGTTTTAGTATCCATCTGTAGTTCTTCAAATCGTGAGATAGTCTGCAACTGTTACTTTTATACAATCATATCGATCTCTAATGGTTACATTTCGATGTTAACCTCTTGTTGTTTAGGCTATTCTCGTTTTTTACGGCCGTAACAATCGGCCCGGAAATTTCCTATTCCTTGGTGAAGTCGCCTTGTTTTAGAGATATATTTCATAGACGTGTCCGGTTTTTCTCCCGAATTGCATTTATACATTCTTCATTCAACCAGTTATTTTTGGCTTCTAGTGTACTTCGTCCTAAAGTAGACCGAAGTATTTGTTACCACTATTTATAAAATATTCCGCTGGTCCTTAACGGTGTTAGGAAATAACAAAATACCAAAATTTCCGAAACGGCATTCTTGATATGTGCGCGCAATTAGCACGATTATTAAACGCTTCATTATTCCAACGGGCGTTTTGCTGAACGCTAAACGTTTATTGTACGTTTTAGATGACAAAAGAAATATTTCGCAACTACCAGATAAGGGTCAAAGAGGATGTTAACTTCACGTTTTGAATTGAGATCTCTAATAGTAGAGAAATGTCGTTTGGATACAAGAATGGTTGATTGTTATGCCGTCGATTGATTTCCATGTGACTATGGGTGCGTTTATGTGGAAAATATGTATTTGCCACCACCAAATTGTACAGCATGCCTAGCTCAGTGTTGGATTGTTGTTAGAAATATAATGAATGAGCTTTGAAATTCAGCAACATTATTTTCACGTCGCGTCCTTGACTTGATTGGGTTTATCTTTACTTGAGGCATGGCCGTTTATAATCGAAATGTTAAAGTGACGTCACGACCCTGAGTTACGGTTGCTATCTGGTGTGTAGTAAATCACGAATTGACCGTATTGGTTACTGGTGAGGAAGCTGTCGTGGTAGCGGCTGTATTAGACAGTTTATTAATCTTATTCCCTGTAGTGCTAGGACATCCAGCTTGTATTGAGGAACTTTTAAAAGAGTTGGAAAGCCTTGCGATTTAAACTGAGTAGGTCCCATGTTTCAACTTGTTAAACGGTGGTCTTAATTTACACCTGAGGTCGTTGTTATTGTAATCCTAAATTTATCCGAGGATTACGTTAAGGTTTCGTAAACATTATGTTTTTCCTAGTTGGGCTCTAAACCTTCTGTAGAAGCGCCACAACCCTCATATGTTTAACCAACGTGCAAACAGTGTGAACACTTGCTAATGTTGCACTCAGAAACGGCTGAAAAGGTGGGTCCTGCGATAGCCCCTCTGTTTACATTTCACCTGTCCACCAAATTTTACTATGTAAACATAAAGATTTACATAAAATGATTATCTAAAGAGAGAGATGGTTTGTCTAAAAAACTTTGCGTTATAAAAAATTCTTAAATTATAATCGTCAACGATGACATGGTAATTCGGTTTCTGGGTTAGACCTTATTATTGACATTCGGAACTGAAACAATTGGGGATGTTCGTACTTTATTTAGTAGTCCCTTGTTTTCTTCATAAAAATTGTGTAATTGTACAGACATTTCTTGTACGGTTGGATACCCATAGTCGTTTTTCAAATGGAATTAGAAAAGTAATCCACTTTAAAAGCGATAACATAAAAATGTTCGTAATATGTATACAAAATGTATAAGTAATATTAAAAATTAATGATTTTTTAAGTAGAAAACTAACATCGATTTCTTACAACACGTTGTTTTTAAATTTCTATATACTTGTATGTGCGGTTTGTGCTAGTTAATTTTTTATTTATTGCGAACTAATAATCTTAAAGTACATTTGCACAGATTATGTATGTATGTAGTTTACTTAGTAGTTTTAATTTATTTTTACATTATATCTTGTTACATATAATATTTTTTTTACGTAATGGTCGAATTAAGTCAATAATAATTATGCCAACAATATTCTACAGCAATTAATCATTTTACGAACAAATTGCATACTAAACTAATAAATAAAAAAGCTTTAAAATTATTTACTGAAAACTATTCCAGTCCTTGATGTTGATGCATTCGAACGTCTGCTTGGCCCGTGTATGGATATCATGAAACGAAATATAGATGATTATGAAACTCAACTTATAAAAATTTTTGGTTGTAAAAATAACATTTCAGATGTTCGACAAACTAGATAAATTACTCGTATTTAAATGTATGTAACAAAAAAAATATTAAACATTTTTTTAAACATAAATACTTAAATTAAAATGATAAAAAGAGAGAAAACCAAGCATTTAATTTATTATAATGTAAAATTCGAAAATTATAAAATACCAAAATATAAATTATAATAATAAAACAAATAAAAATTCAATGTAAATCCTAAGTCAAAATAAATAAATTAAATGTTAAAATAAAAATATATTTTTAAATTCAATATATTATAACTTATTATGGTGGATTGAGGGGTAATGAATGTTTTTTCGTTCTTATTTAATTATATTTAATTTATTTAATTTTAAAGTGAGAAAAAAAACCAATTGTAATATATTTGTTGTTAATAATAAATCAAATATGTGTGTTAATGGAATTTAATTTAAAAATATTTATTTTTATCTTTTGAAAATATTTATGAATTTGATGATGAAATTAAATGCAATTTTAAAATTTACTTGTGATTATTATTTTTTAAACTTCAGGACAATCAGAATTCAATGTTTTAATTTTACTTAAATAGACGAATTATAAGCAATTTCTGTATTTACTTAAAAATTCTGTCATCATCAAGTGTTATTATAGCAATTTTTAATTAGTCGGTAATTGCTATTAATTTATATAATATATACTTATATATTGTTAATATGAAAAATATATAAAATATATTATATATGAATATCAAACGCTGGACGTTTATTCATTTTTAATTTATATTTAATTTATTAACACGTTTGGGTTTTTATTAAAGCAAGATAAATAAAATATAAATGATAAAACTAACCCATATAATTTTTTAACTATTCTTGCCATAAAAATAAAAATATTAATTTTTATATACATTATAATAAACAAAAATAAAATTAATAATTAATTAGAGGCTACGATTAAAAATTATATAAAAACTATATATATATTTTTAATTAAATTAAAATAACTAAATCGCTCAAAAAATAATTTTTTGGGGTAGATGTTGACTTTTCTCATCTTCTATACAACATAAATTTAGCGTCGCCATCCACAAAATCTGAATCTTTACTGTCATTTAACAATGTATTGACTTAATATGTTTATCGTTATATATTTATATAAATAGACTTATTTTTTTAAATTAAAAAATTGATTTCCATTTTTTGCTATAAAATAGCTTTATGTAGTTATGTATTATTAACTAACCATCACAGGGTGATTATACAAAATATATATACACAATATTTATTTTATGGCAAATAGAATTGAAATTTAATGCAATTAAAGAAATATTTTAGCTAAAGAACGCCAGTTATATATTAATTAACTCAATATATTATAATGATCATATTATAATGGCCAGAACAATCTTTTTGCGTACATATCTCTTCAAACACGTTTAAAATAAATAATAAAATGCTTTTTCTACAAAAAAAAACCATAAATATAATATAAATTATATTTAATAAATAAGCTAAATTTGTAATTTTATTTTCCCATAAAAACGTAAATAAATAAGCACAAATCATTAATGCCATATGCATTTATAAAATAAAACAAAATTAATTATTTAAAAATTAATTCGTAAAACAGAAAAATAGTTAATATAATAATTTTTAATAATAAATATTAATAAATATAATATATATAAATAAAATGTATCTGCAAATGGCGGTGTCATATTAAAAATAAAATAACATAATATTAAATGTTTTTTGAAAAATTATTATTGTTTCAGTTAATTCAGTTAAAAAATTTTATTTTTATTTTTATTTATTTTTTGTTGTGCTTATTTTATTTTTATTTTATTTGAAATATGTAAAAAAAAATTAATTAATTTAAATTTAATAATGAAAAAATAATTAAAATACAATTTAAAAAATTGAAATGATAATTAAATAGTTAAAAACAAACACAAAAAAGCAAATGAAAAAATTAAATAAATGTCTTTATAAGTTAATGAATAAAATAAAAGTAACAATAATTTTTACTGTTTTATTTTGTACTTTTAACACTATGCGCGGTAGGTACTTGACCAAACACAATAATAAAAAAAAATTTTGAATATTTTAATTTAAAAAAATTTGTTCAAAAAGTTTAAAAATTACTCGATCGATTTCGACTTGTTAGGTCATCATCAGGAGTATGTGCTTATTTGTAAAAATAAAAATTTTGTTATATATATATTGTTTCTAAGGTATCTAAACGTCTGCTTTTGGGTTGTATATGTACAATTACTGTGCTCGCAAAAGTCGATTACTGTAATAAAATTTAAGATTTTATTACAGAAAGCAAAGCAATAGAGCTTGGTAGGGATCCAACTAGGTATTTTAAGACTACTGTCAGTAAGTGTATCAACCAATGCCAAAAGTTGTTTAATGGAACTGGTTGGAAGCACTCTGTCATGAATCCATCTGCTCCGATTCTTTATGGTTTACCAAAAATCCATAAGGAGGGCAACCGGATAAGACCAATAGTCGCGTATTGCAATACTCCTGCCTACAAGCTATGTCAGGGTTTCATAAACTTTTTCAATGATCATACTAATTTCTTTTCGGCTTACTCGGTTAACAACTCGGTAGAATTGATTAGCAAAATTCAAGATGTCGGCATTCCACTACATTCAAAACTAGTTTCGATTCACGTTGCCAGTCTTTTCACTTCTATTCCAATTAAAACTTTATCTCAAATATTTTGTAGTTACTTAGATAGGGATGTTGTAGATGAGGGCTTACGTCGTGAACTGAAGTTGGTGTTTGAAACTTGTATTACACAAAACTATTTCTGTTTTGATAGTACATATTTCAAATTCGCTGATGGTCTACCCATGGGCTCCCCTCTGTCACCTTTGTTAGCTGAAATTTTCATGTCATATAATCTTTTGGTATAGATATGTTGTTGACATACTATGCCTATGGAATGGAACTGATAGACTGTTAAACTCATTCCTTACTTGGTTAAATTCTCAAAATCCCATCATTGATTTTACGTTGGAAAGAGACGAAAATAAATGTATTAATTTTCTAGATATAACAATAACCAGGATTAATTCTTCTTTAAACTTCAAAATTTATCGGACACCCATCTGTATACGATGCTATTATCCTTAGTTCTTCAAACCATCCCCATAATATTAAAATGTAAGCTTCGACTCACTTATAGATAGACTAATAAACATCCCTTCGACAAATTCAAATTATGACATAAAGAGAGAGCTTAATATAATTGCGTAAAGCTCGAACGGTTATTTATCCACCGGATAATCCAATGCAGGAAAATTGGCGTCGCTTAGAGTATATAGGAAAAACTAGTCAATGGATTAGCAACATCGTTTCCGATTATACCAATATTAGTTTTGCTTTTTATAATAATAACACAATAAAGAAAATGGTTTCTAACAATAAACCTAGAGTTGATCGCCTTTCCAAGTCTGGTGTTTATAAGATTAATTGCAATGAGTGTAGTTCCTCCTATATTGGACAGACTGGGCGCAGTTTTGGAGTTAGAGCTAAAGAACATGTATGTTCTTCAATCAATCAATCAACATTCCATAATCATTTAACTTTAGAAAATCATACAACTAGCTTAAACAATTTAGACAAATTACATATACAACCCAAAAGCAGACGTTGAGATACCTTAGAATCCTACGAAATTCGAAAATCCATATTCCTTAACCAAAATATCCTTAACGAACAGAGAGAAATCTCTCAATAATTACGGATCCCGCCCTGTTCTATTCTCACGCTCTGAATAATATGACTAATACGTCGGGTAATTAACTGTACTTCAATATACCTTGAATTTTGTTACTCAGCCGATGACTAATCGCGTACCTGCTATTTCACCTCCTGTTTTATTAGTAATTTTTCCGTGTAAACAACAAATGGTTGGAATGATCAATAGATTAATTTTTATTTCCTATTTTTTGTCCCTCCTTCTTTTATTTCCTTTTGCTTATTTCTACTATACGAGTGTATAACTAAATTTTTATTTTTGCAAATCAGTAGATATTCCTGAACTTTTTGAATAAATTTTTTTTATTAAAAAATTTAAAAATTTTTTTTGCGAAATAATAAACAAGTGATATAATGTGTTTATTAAGTGTTTTATTTTGAAAATGAATGGCATATCAATGGATGTTGGGTGCAGAAGCTCTAACAGATTTAAAGGAACAGGGCACTATATGGAAGCAAAAAAAAATCTTTTTAATGTGCATGCATGTTACCTAGAGGGTCGCGTCCGTACAAATAGGCCTTTGGACAAATTGTAACCACATGTGATCTGACAAATTTTGGTTGTACAAAAAAAAACGCCAATATAACATTGGAAAGATGCGAGATCCCTTTGCAAATTTAATTTTGGTTCTAAAAATGATTTTATAACAACATACAGTCCACATATCCAAAATATTAAAAATGTGCCTTAGATAAGCATACGAGTACATATATTCACAAGAAATATCGTCAATCCATAGATTATAGATTCAAAAAAACGTTTTTTTTCTGGCACTACATTTCATTAAGGGGTTGTTTATGTTTCGTCTTTTCCCCAAAAATATGTTTTTCATGGTTTTAATCAACTTGAGCCAAATTACAATTGACCGTATAGTCTATTCAATATCAATCACAATGCTTACTTTAAACACAGAAAAAAATTAATATAAACATAAGTAAAGCTGAGTGCCAACTGTTCACGAATATTTGCTTAGTAAAATGTGGTAAACGATACGGATTTAAGTAGTATACTATTTCAGTAGTACTCCAAATATATAAAAAAGAAACAAATTTCAAGTCAGAGAAACATCACCCTATGATACTCCCATACTCCCCCCCCCCCCCCCCCTCGTATATATAATATTTTTCTCTATGCAAGGTTAGGTTCAACAACATACAATATTTAAATCGGCCGTTTCTTGTTAAAATGTATGTAATTATGTTATTAAAAACAATTGTTTATTGAAAATACTTAAGATCGTTCATTACTAAATTAAATTTGTTGTTGAACCTAACCTACAAAATTAAATTTCAATGTGACTATTTATACATTTTTTGTTTACCATTCGAATCTATCTAACAAAAAACTTCGTATTTGCATATCAAATAATCCCTGGCTCTTTATCGGCGATGCTGTGAGTTTTGAGTAAAATTTTGAAAATTACGAGTAGTCTGTTTTTATTTAAATTTTTTCTGTAATATAAAATTAAAATATTTACAAACAAATAAAACTAGGCTTGAGGTTATAAATTTAACTTTATTATTGCCAATAAAAATTGAGTCTTGTTGTTGTACATTCCGAACGAGCATCCACAACTTACGAGCTAATAAAAAAGTCTTAAGCGTAAATTTCGGGGAAAAGAAAAACTAAGCACGAGTAACTATTGAAT
Source organism: Nephrotoma guestfalica (assembly GCA_963691935.1). NCBI lineage: Eukaryota > Metazoa > Arthropoda > Insecta > Diptera > Tipulidae > Nephrotoma > Nephrotoma guestfalica. The sequence goes on from OY829915.1 coordinate 95,905,292, forward strand.
ATCAAAAAACTCTAGAAGAAAATGTTCCTTTAGATGCTTATCGAATCTACATAACGTACCCTTACTTTAGTAAAGATTTCTGTTAATATGTATCGATTCTCGATATTTATGAAAATAACCAAGAAATAAATGCTTTAAATCTTTATTGACCAAATCAGCCCGCCTCAGTGAAACCTGTACCATAATTTATTACACATTTATCACAATATATTTCAACAAATCCCGATATTATAACAGTTACCGTTTTAGACGAACGAGTGGTCGTGGTATATATTTCAATCTATACACCTGCACCGCCCAAATTGTAACTTTTGATGTAGCTATGTTATCGGGATGGTTCTTGGACCAGAATTAATTACAAATTAATTACAATGAATTGGTTAATTCAAGAACACATCTATAACTTGCCTAAGGGTAAATTTCATCCCAAAACAATTATTTATTTCAAAATCGTAAACTTAACCCACTTTAATAATATATTATAACAGACCGCCACCAGATTTTGGGCCAAATATTGCTGTAGAAGTCTTGTCGAGAATAGGTCAACCTTATCCAGGTATGTAATAAATTATTTTTGTGTTATGTTAGACGCAATTGGCATCAGAAGATGTAGGTTTCAAATTGCGATGTAAAGGTCGGTTTTGTCACCTTTAAACATTTATTACACCAGACCACCGCCAGATATTGTTTCCAATGTTACTTCATGAGCCTTATGAAGCGAAAATCAATCTTGGTGGATAATAAATTATTATTGTGTTAGTTTAGACGGAATTGGCTTCAGGCTGTAAAGGCTTCAAATATGTAAGGCGGGCAGGTTTTATGAGGGCAGGTTTGACGGAATTTGGATCAAACGGTAAAGACTTCAAATATGTATTTTTAAGGTTGATTTTACCACCTTTAATAGTTTATTATACCAGACCGCCACCAGGTATTGGGTCAAATGTTACTCCATGGACCTTGCCTTGCCCAGAGCAGGTCAACCTTGTCTAGGTGTGCAATAAATTTTTTTTTGTGTCAAGTTAGACGGAATTGGCTTTGGAAGTTAAAAGCTTCAAATATGTAATTTAGAGTATACAAAAGTGAAAAACATGATTAATCATGAAACAAATGTTAAAGGTTGATTTCATCACATTTAATCATTTATTACATTAGACCGCCACCAAATATTGGGTCAAATAATACTCCCTCGACCTTGTGGAGGACAAGTCAACCTTATCTAGGTGTGTAGTAAATTATTTCTGTGTCAGGTTAGACGGAGTTGATTTCAGAAGAAAAGAACTTCAATTAAAGAGTGTTTTAGAGGTTCACAATTTTAAATTAAAATAAAACAAAGAACAACATTTTGAATAAGCTTTGGCGTTTGGATCGGGAGGTGCCGGGTTCGAATCCCGAAAGAGGCAGGATGCAAAGGGAATTTTCATCAACAGATTACGATCTGTGATGAAAGGGAACACATCTATGACCTCCTATCGGAGTGCAAAACTCATGGGCCGACCCATCTTCCATGCCAGTATAGGCTGGCATGGAGCTGTGCAATATGCAGATGGTGATAAAATCGAACCTATAACCGTACGTTCTCGAATTGGCTGACACTAACGTAAAAGTAAGGACGGAAAAAGCAAACCGCGAAAGAGTTGGGAGAGCATTGGCCACAGAACAGATTGCAGGGATAAAGATATCAAAGATTTTGAATATCAGTGAAACTAGCTTTATTTGATAGATAATTTTATGCCATTAATGCTTGAGTATGATTTCGGCCATGTGGCTACCGTGCTGGCGCGTACATGGCGTAAACTGGAGGTCCAGTTTTCGATCACTCTTCGCAGCAATTGCGACCGTATCTCGCTAATAACTCGCCGAATGTTGTGTTCCAAGTGTTCAATCGTCTCTGGTTTATCGGCGTAGACAAGTGACTTAACATATCTCCAATGAAAATAATCTAATGGAGTTAGATTACACAATCGCGGTGGCCAATTAACAGGACCATTACGTGAAATTAGTCTTTCATCAAATGTTTCTTTGAGTAAATTAATTGTATCTCGCACTGTGTGTCATGTGGCATCGTCCTGTTGGAACCACATATCAGCAAGATTTATGCCAGCCAATTGGGGTACAAAAAAGTTAGAAATCATGTCTCTATACCGTTCATCGTTGATTGTAACATTCCGCCCATCCTCGTTTTTGAAGGCATATGGACTAATGATTCCGCCGCCCATAAAGCGCACCAAACTGTGATTTTCTCTGGATGTAATGGTGTTTCGGCAAAGGCTTGTGGATTATCTTCACACCAAATCCGACAATTCTTTTTATTAACGTACCCATTTAACCAAAAGCGGATGGCTTTAATTCCTGCGCAAATTTTGTAAGCACATAAACCAAGATCCTTAGATAAAATCTTCCATAAACTGGATGGATACATCTCCAGTTGCTGAGAACGACGTCGAATTGATTGATTTGGGTCTTCCTCAATGCTATACGCTGTACAGCGTTTATCGATTGTTCGGTACGCATGGTGACGTCTTGCTGGATGCGTATTATCATTTAGAGTATACGTGGTGCGAAAACGATCCATAGTTAACCGAATTACACGCTCTGATTGACGATTATGACGACCATAAAATGGACGTAAAGCACGATGAGTTTGTCGCACAGAACCATTATTTTGATAAAAAAGTTCAACAATTTGCAAGCGTTGCTCTGGCGTGAGTCTATTCATTATGAAATGGCAAATCAAACTAATGACAAAGCAAATGTCAGCTGTCAACTCGGTTGTCAAACAAAACAGTGTTGCCAACTTAAAGATGTGAACCTCTAAAAAACACCCTTTATATAATTTAAAGGTCGATTTTTCCACTTTTAATCATTTATTACATCAGACCACCACCAGTTATTGGGTCAAATGTTACTCCATTGACCTTGTGGTGGGCAGGTCAACTTTATCCAGGTGTGTAATAAATTATTTTTGAGTCAGGTTAGATGGAATTTGTTCAGAAGTTTAAAGCTTCAAATATGTAATTTAAAGACCAAGTAGGTAGTAACTTTAATAATTTATTACACCAGACAGATTTCTTAACCTGACACAAAAACAATTTGTTGCAAACATAGATAAGGTTGACTTGCCCTCCACATGATCCATTGAGTAACATTTGATCCAATATCTGGTGGCAGCATGGTGTAATAAATTATTAAAGGTGGGAAGATCGGCCTTTAAATTATATAATGGGTTGGGGAAAACAAATCCATTATTTTTTCGCTAGATGGCTTTAATGGCATATATCTCGTGATGTATTTGTCGCAGTCATGTTCTACAAAACTTTTGTAAATGTTTTGATTGATCGATTCAGTTGTGAGTTAGAGCGTGTCAAAAATGGAGGTAAACAAAGTGAAAATTCGCTATATTTTACAATTTGCTTCGATAGAGGCGAAAATACAAGTCAGATGGCTGAAATTATGAATGGTGTCTATGGTCCCGATACTCTCACAGCCAATCATGTACAATTTTGGTTCGTCTATTCAGTTCCCGTAATTTCGATATCAAAGATGCACGACGCATTGCAAAGCTTGTTGTCGAAAATGTCGATAAAATCCTGGAAATTATCGAAGTAGACCGGCATGCAAGCTATCGTTGCATCGACCCGGAACAACAGTTCTAAAACAGTTTTAAACCATTTGCATAAGAATTGCTTCAAAAAGAAACTCGATGTAATGGTGCCGCACGAGTTGACGCAAGAAAACTTGATGAACGAAACGATATCGAGCTTCTAAAGCGGATGGTGACTGGTGACGAGAAATGGGTGACTTACAACAATGTCGAGCGGAAATTACCATGGTCGAAATGTGGCCAAACGAATCATCTACTATGAGCTGCTGCCCAATGCCCAAACACTCAATTCGGATCTCTACTGCTAGCAATTTAACCGACTGAAGGCAGTAGTCGACCAGAAGCAACCAGAATCAGCTAATAGCAGAGGCGTCGTGTTTCACGAGGACAACGCCAGGGCTCACACATCCATGATGAACCGCGAGAAGCTCCTGGAGCTTGGTTGGAAGATTATTATGCATTCACCTTATTGTCTGGACCTGGCATCAAGTATCATCTCCTTTTGTCCATAGCAAACGTGTAACGATCCGCAAGATGGGCGAGATGGCCAAGGCTGGAAAATTTCCAGCCCAGCACTGGTTAAGCCCCAGATCGTTAGCAGAAAATTGGTATTATTGCATTGCAGAGGTTTCCACGGCGGATAAAGGAGTTAGCCTGGCTGTGGCTCAGTGGATGGAGTGGGTGAAAATGGAAACTTGCAGAAACAACCTGGCGTTACTGCCGAATGATGATGACATGTTACGGGATAAAAATTTAGCACGGACAATTATGTACTCCAGACTGACCGATACTCACCACGATCACATCCTATAATTAATTAACTTACTCCATCCTGAAAATCAAAAAGATCAAAAGAGAAAAAAAAACGGCAAAGTTGTGAATGGAGGAAAAAAAATAAAATTCAGCAGATTATATGAATTGATTACAAACATAAAAAAAAATTTATTGACAAAATTTTTTTTTTTTACAAACGTTCATAGTGGTGTAAAAATGATCTCCAAAAACTAGCTATCTCAGTTTTTTTTGATAATAGTGACATGGCGTTTTGGAAAAGCGCCTTAATGAAATTGTCTTCTAAATGACAACGATCTATCGAAAAAAACGGCGCATATTTGAGCCAAAATGAATGATTGTAGCCATGTTAAATAAAACCACGAAATAAACGTAAATATAATGAATTTTTTCCTCAACCTTATATTTGAAGCTTTGAACTTCTGAAGCCAATTCCGTTTTGACAAAAATAATTTATACACACCTGGATAAGGTTTACCCGCCCTCGACAAGGTCCATGGAGTAACATTTCATCCAATATCTGGTGGCGGTATGGCGTAATAAATTAATTATTAGAGGTGGTAAAATCGACCTATAAATTACATATTTGAAGCTTGTAGCATCTGAAGCCAATTCCGTACAAAAACTTTTCACACACACATAAGTAAGGTTGATTTGTCAGCCCCAAGCCCCATATAGTAAAATTTGACTCAATATCTGGTGGCGGTTTGGTATAATAAATTATTAATAGTGGTAAGATTGCATCCGTCACGCTAGCCGGAACCAAACCAACTATGGCACAAGTAGTACGATGCATTGTGCAGCATTGTGCACTATATTATTTTTCAGCCGGAACCTTATAATTATAGCCAAAACCTGATTAAGTCAGGTAGAACCAAAATACAGCCAAACCAATTATAGCACAAGTAGGACGATGCATTGTGCAACTCCAATTTTTCAGTCGGAATTTTATAAATCTAGTACTATGTGATTTTTCGGTAGAAATTTTATTATTCCAGCCAGAACCATACTCTCTACAGCCTAATTAACTATGACACAAGTAGCATAATAGATTCTACAACATTGTGGAATATACTATTTCCCAACTGGAACCTTATAATTCCAGCTAAAACCTAATAAAGTCAGCCAGAACCATACTACAGCCAAACCAACTATGACACAAGATGCATTGTGTACTATATAATTTTCCAGCCGGAAGCTTATAAATCCAGCACTATATGATTTTTTGGTATAAACCTTATAAAGCCAGCCAGAACGGTATTACAGCCAAACCAACTATTGCCAAGTAGCACGATATAATTTTTCAGTCGGAATCTAATAAATCCACTATATGATTTTTCGGTAAAAATCTTATAATTCCAGCCGGAACCGATCGTATGGTGATATACAGCCAAACTAACTATGACACAAGAACCACACAATGGATTGTGCATCATTGTGTACTATATGATTTTTCAACCGGAACCTTATAATTCCAGCCATAACCTAATAAAGCCAGCCGCACCCATACTACAGCCAAACAAAGTATGGTATAAGAAGCGCGATGTATTGTGCATCATTATGCACTAATTGTTTTTTCAGACGAAGCTTTATAATTCCAGCCGGAGCCTATGACACAAGTTGCACAATGGATTATGATTCATTGTACACTTTATGCTTTTCAGCCATAATTGTGCAATTCCAGCAAAAACCTGATAAAGACAGCTAAAACCATTCTACAACCAAATCATATATGGCACAAGTAGGAAGATGCACTGAGCTTCATTGTACACTATATAATTTTTCTGCCGGAACCTTATAAATCCATCATAGGTTTTAAAGAACCTTACAATAACAGAAACCTTATAATTCCAACTGGAACCGATGGTATGGTTATTTAGAGCCAAACTAACTATGGAACAAAAACACAATGGATTGTGAATAGTTGAGCACTATACGCTTTTTCAGCCTAAACCTTATAATTCCTGCCAAACCCTAATAAAGCCAGCCAGAACCATAGTACAACAAAGCCAGGTATGACACAAGTAGCATCATTGTGCACCATATAATTCAGTTGAAACCTTATAAATCACTATATAATTTGTTGGTATAAACCTTATAATTCCAGCCGGAACCATACTCTCTATAATTTTTCATCCATCATCTTATAATTCCAGCCAAAACCTAATAAAGCCAGCCAGAACCATATTACAGCCAAACTAACTATGGCACAAGATGCATTGTGCCCTACATGATTTTTCAGTCGGAATCTTATAAATCAAGCACTATATAATTTTTCGGTAGAAACCTTATAATCCCAGCCGGTACCGTACCTTCTATAGCCATACTAACTATGGCAAAAGTAGCATAATGCATTATGCATCATTGTGAACTATATGCTTTTTCTGCCGGATCCTTATAATTCCAGCCAGAACCTAATAAAGCCAGCCAAACTAACTATGGCACAAGTAGCACGATGCATTGTGTATCATTGTACACTATATAATTTTTCATTCGGAACATTATAAATCCAGCACTATATGGTTTTTCGGTAGAAACCTTATAATCCCAGCCGGTACCGTTCCTTCTACAGCCATACTAACAATGGCACAAGTAGCACAACGGATTGTGCATTATTCTGCACTATATGCTTTTTCATCCGGTATCTTATAATTCTAGCCAAAATCTGGTGAAGTCAGTCAAACCACCTATGACACAAGTAGCACGATGCATTGTGTATCATTGTACACTATACATTTTTTCAGCCGAGACCTTATAAATCCAGCATTATATGATTTTCCGGTACCAACCTTATAATTCCTTCCGGAACCGATGATATGGTTACAACCAAACTAACAAACTAACTATGGCACAAAAAGCACACTGGATTGTGCATTAAGTATTTGATTTTACAGCCGATACCTTATAATTCCAGCCAAAACCTAATAAAGCCAGCCAGACCGTTACTACAGCCAAACCAACTATGGTATAAGAAGCACGATGTATTGTGCATCATTAGGCACTAATTGTTTTTCAGTCTTAACCTTATAATTCCATCCGGAACCTAATAAAGCCTGCTGGAACCATACCCTCTACAGCCAAATTAACTATGGCACAAGTAGCACAATGGATTGTGCCGTATTATGATAACTATGAATAATTCGTATCACTATAAATAATTTGTTTATGATAACTTTGTATAATTCGCATATGATTATACACACCAATCTATTGCACGTTTGACAAAAAATTGTGTAAGTATGTAGAATATTACGAAAAAAACAGTTAGGATACGAAATTATACGCTCAAAAATTCGATAATAATGTTAGATGGAGACGCTTAGGAAAAAGGGAAGATTTTGTAACTTCAATGAGCTCGACGTTATTAATAATTAAATCATTTCGAGTTTGTAATGACAATAACCATTTAACAATGATTAAAGAAAGAAACGAACAAACGAAGATAAAAATGTATAATTCAAATTTGACGTTTCCCCCATAGACAACTTGAAATACTAAGTTCATCCATATATTTTTTGATAGATTTCCTAAAATTTTGAAAGAAACTGCAATAGTTTTGAGTATAAACGTATTTATATCAACAAATATATGTTTTTAAAATTCACCACAATTCAATAAATTATTTTTTTAGGTTAGGTTTAGAAAAATACAATTCTACAGTATATTGAAAATTATTTTTGATATTAAATTAGAGTTAGATACAATAGAAAAGATAAAATACACGAATAATTCCAAATTAATTTTTATAAAAAAATATACATGCATATTACAATCAGCACACTAAAATTTGTTTGAATTTTGTTGTTGTAGTTATCTAGTTTTTTATTCCAGGAGGACGATTTTATTCAAAATCTTAGTCACGAGACATGACGTTTTCGTATACGTATAAGGTGTAGGTTTACAATTTTATATTAGTGTGTGTAATTTGTCTGTGGTTAATTTGTTTGTTTTCTGCGAATGTAAGCATCAAAACAAATGTTCCCTCACTTTTTTGACATCTCCCTCCCGCAAATGACTACTGTAGCAGACATCCAACTTTTTCGTTTTTTAATACGTTCTCGCAAACAACTTTCATTTTTTAAGGATAACTGGACATATTTTTCAATTTTCAACAATACATTCCTTTCTTCGACCAAATATCATTGCGATTGCAAAAGTTATCAAATATATGTTCCTGAGTAGTACACACATTTAGAAAGTGTGCGTCAATTTTTAACTACACATATTACGATGTTAATTTTATTGTTAATGCGATGTCGAATAAACGTTTTTTCCGCAAAAATACACAATTTGCAATTATTTTAAAACTAAAATTAAATAATTAAATAAATTTAATTTTATTTATAGCATATTTGCATTTACAAATTTAAAATTATAAATGGAAATATTATCCAGAAATGTCATATCCAAAAAATTTAAATGGCGCGCATCGCATTCGCACTAACACAAACAGACATACCACTACTATTTACTTGCGGTTATTTTTCGTCAAGTCTCAGATTTTGAACAAAATCGATCCCCTGGACGAAAATTTTCGCACCTTTATTCTTTTTAAGGACAGCAAAAATGAACGAATATTAAACGCAATTTCTGCTATTCTTTTTATTTTCTCGCGGTCTACACTAAGCATTGCTGATATTTTCTATCATGCTAGTAATTTTGTCAATGTATGTGTGAGTATGCTATTCATTTTTTTTACTATCAGCAAATTATCAGTCTGATATTGCTCGAAAATTATTTTGGTAATTATTACGAAATGTCATACTTTAAGGTTAAGTTTTCATTTTTTTTAATTTATTTTAGGGTAAGCACACTAATATTTAGAACATGGCGATATGGTTTATTACACTATTTTTTATTTCATTTTTCTCATTGCTGTAACGTCAGTTCATTGATTCACATTATAGTTTTGTGTTTTTTAGAGTCTATTTGTATATTTTTTGTAAATGTATTTTTTGTAAATGGAAAATTATCATGATAATAATATCTCTTGATATGATATTTTATCGACGACTATTTTCCAATACATTGAAAAAAACAAATACAAACATAAATTATCATGATAGAAAATATCAGCAAATTTGCATTGTGTTGACCGCGAGTATTCTGAGTATGATGGAATGCATGTAAATCTTCTCTTTCGTTCTCTTACGTTATTTATTTATTCTTTTATTCTCTCTATGGTTCCCACTTAAGTCAATCATCCCTGTGTGCGACCAAATAAAAGTGTATAACAAAATACATAAACGAAATATTCGCTAATGACAGAGTAAAACCAGAGAATATAGACATAAAGAAAACTATCATTAAAACTGGAATAGCGCCCGAATAAATTTTCCGGGCAATAATAAAATTACACATTACGCGTCACAGAACGAAAAAGTTTTTTCTATTTACGAAAAAATAACCAAACCCAAACACAACATTTATTTTCTTCTTGTGTTTACAGACAAAAAAATAAAATATTTTGTTTTGTGTTTTTTCCATAGAAATAGAGTATATAACGGGTGTCCGCCGGGAAGGTATACTACTTTGTTTTGCCGCCATTTAGGCGAATATTAGTATTGGCAGTTCATACTTGACTGTCAAGTAGACACGTGGCAAATTCTTCCACAAGACCATTTACGCCGCCGTACATATGCTAATAGGATGTTACAGCTCGCCCATGACAACCCCGATTTTCATGAAAAAATCATAATGAGTGACGAGGCACATTTTCATTTAAATGGATATGTGAATAAACAGAATAGTCGGTTCTGGGCAATGGAAAACCCTCACATTATTCATCAGTCACCTTTACATCCATTAAAAATGACAGTCTGGTGTGCAATTTGGTCAGGAGGAATCATTGGACCTTACTTCTTTGAAAATCAAAACGGGGTAACGGTAACTGTGAATGGGGAGCGATATCGTGGTATGATTGAAAATTTTTTAACGCCACAACTGCATACTTTGGGCTTGATTAACATGTGGTATCAACAAGACGGTGCCACATCGCATACAGCCAGGATTACAATGGAATTACTGCGAGAACTCTTTCCACAACAAATTATTTCAAAAAATGGTGATGTTGATTGGCCTTCATGGTCGCCTGATTTGACTGCTCCGGACTTCTTTTTGTGGGGATATCTAAAAAGCAAGGGTTATGCAAACAAACCAGAAACGCTTGAGCAACTCAAACAAAATATTCGTGATGAAATTAATGAAATACCGCGTGAAATGTGTGTAAATGTAATGAAAAATGTGCTCAAAAGGGCTCGCATTTGTGAGGCTAACAGAGGCGGACATTTATCTGATATTGTATTCCATACATAATTGCCGACATTAAATAAAACATTTATCAATATAAGATCCATTCTCTTTCATTTAATCAAAAATCATAAATAAACAAAGTATACCTTCTCGGCGGACACCCTGTAGAATGAACGTAATGAGCTGTCAAGTGAGTCACATTCGAAGGGTAAAAGAGAAAGCATATAAATTAACAGGGCCATATTTAGAATTTTTTTCGACCGATTGCAATGAAGTTAGGAAGTTAAAATTAAAAAATTATTTAAATTTAATTACTTTTTTATTTCTGTAATAAAAGTACATTAATTATTTTTATTTAAATATAATATTATGTATATAAAAAATAGTAATTATAAAACCACTAAGCTTATTTATTTCACATTCCTTTAAAATGTAATAAAGAAACAAACTTGTTTCTTTTTGTTAATTTAGATGACCTTTGGTTTCAAAAATAATTCAACCGGATGTCATAATATTTTTCTGATATAGTGAGCTAAACAAATTAACGTGTTGTTGAGAATGACTATATTGATCTTCATCATTGAAAATATTTAACACTTATTAGGTTGTGACGAACGTAATAACAAATTTGTTTAAACAATTTTGTAGTAGATTGTAGTTGCGTTATGTTTTTGTAGTCCGCAATAGCCAATTCCCGTTTTAATATTGCTTCGGAATATTTACAAATTTTTGATACTGACGGCCAAGCAGTTAAAAGACCACCTCTATTTTTCAAATTGATTAACGATTTATAAGAATTACACTGTTGTATTAATTTGCAACAGTCCTCACAATTCAATTTTCTAAATAAATATCGGACTATAAATCCCCCTGTGTATTCAATAACATTAATTGAAAATTCTCTTAGTATAATTGGGTATCCAAAAAAATCTTCGTCATACATATTAGATTCGTCTACTTTAGAAATTTCTTGGTCAATTGAAATATCATCTGATGAGGCTTCAACCATTGCTTTTTCAACTCTCCATATTTTGGTAAACTAAAAACAAATGTTTACATTATAATTTCTGTAAGAAATTGTATTTACAGTACATATTACAAAATAAAAATAAATTATGAAAATGAAAGCAATTAGCACATGAAATAATCGACGTTTTATTAAACTAAAATAAGAAAAATGCGGCACTGGTAATAACATATGTTTACAAAACGATTAAAAGCCACGCCAACAATCAAAATTGGTTTCTTATTGTTTCTGATTTATAATTTAAATTAAGGACAATTTTACCACAAATCACTCTCTGCTTAACATAATTTACATTTTATTTTATAAAAATACTTACTGATGGCACGAAAAACCTTCCTGAAATTTGTTAGGCGTATTTTTGTAATTTTTCACAAAACATTTCATTTTATTAAAATATTCTAATTTTTATTATCAAATGATGCACTACACACTATCCACTAACTATTTTATAATATTTTAATTATCTTTTAGATTATTTTAATTAATATTTTCAAGATTTTTTAAGAGCACAAAATTAAACACGTCATTTTAAACAAAACCCAAAACTTGTTTGACTGGTTTTTATTTTGAGACATGAGACCGCCGTATGCATTTTTTATATAACCATCCTGCTCTGACTTGCTGCACATGAAATAGCAAATTTTATATGCGAAAAAAGTTTACATCCATTCTAATACCATATTCGTTCGAAACATATACCAAATTCGTTTGGTTTTACAACAACAATTTGACCGGATTTTATGTAAACGAATATGAAAGAAATTTGATCGACTTTTGTAGTAAGATTTGTGAAAAGAAAGACAAAAAATTGTTTATTATAAATGGCGGGTTTATCATTTCAGCTTGTTAGCATCGGTATAATAAAAAATTATATAGCAAAGAATTAAAATGTTCAATATAGTGTCTCCCATTTCTCAATTTAATTAATTTATTTATCAATAATTTTCAATTAAAAGCATAAGAAATTATATAATTTCGCACATAAACACAACATTTTAGTACACAAGATATTTCGAAAATACGTCGCACAAACAAAATTACAAATTATCCTTAAAATTTTAATAAATCTATTAAAAGCAAAAACACACAAGATATTTTGAAAATACGTCGCACAAAATTACAAATTATCCATACAATTTTAATAAATTTATTAAAATTAATTTAAAATTTATTAATTTAAAACTGAATTGTACAAATGGCGCGGGGTCTTTGTTTTGATGTTATGTTTTGACGTTTACTTTTGTATATATGTATGCGTAAAAATCTAACAAAAAATCAAGATTTTTTAAAATTGATCTAGCCGATTTGTTAGATCAAGATTTTTGTGTGAAAAAAATTTGTAATGTCAAAAATGTTGATCTGACAGCTGAATCCGATCAAATCTTTTTGACCTGACAGTTCGAACGAATTTAGTAATAGAATTAAATACTATAGAATGAATGTAACACTAAATTCGTTCGAACTGTCAGGTCAAAAAGATTTGATCGGATTCAGCTGTCAGATCAACATTTTTGACATTACAAATTTTTTTCACACAAAAATCTTGATCTAACAAATCGGCTAGATCAATTTTAAAAAATCTTGATATTTTGTCAGATTTTTACGCATACATATATACAAATTAAACGTCAAAACATAAACATCAAAACAAAGACCCCGCGCCATTTGTACAATTCAGTTTTAAATTAATAAATTTTAAATTAATTTTAATAAATTTATTAAAATTGTAAGAATAATTTGTAATTTTGTGCGACGTATTTTCAAAATATCTTGTGTGTTTTTGCTTTTAATAGATTTATTAAAATTTTAAGGATAATTTGTAATTTTGTTTTGCGACGTATTTTCGAAATAGTGTACTAAAATGTTGTGTTTTTGTGCGAAATTATATAATTTCTTATGCTTTTAATTGAAAATTATTGATAAATAAATTAATTAAATTGAGAAATAGGGGACACTATATTGAACATTTTAATTCTTTGCTATATAATTTTTTATTATACCGATGCTAACAAGCTGAAATGATAAACCCGCCATTTATAATAAACAATTTTTTGTCTTTCTTTTCACAAATACTACTACACAAGTCGATCAAATTTCTTTCATATTCGTTTACATAAAATCCGGTCAAATTGTTGTTGTAAAACCAAACGAATTTGGTATAAATATTTTTCCCATATAAAATTTGCTATTTCATGTGTCACAAGCCAGAGCAGGATGGTTATATAAAAAATGCATATGGTAAGGTCTTATATCTCAAAATAAAAACCAGTCAAACAAGTTTTGGTTTTTGTTTAAAATTACGCGTTTAATTTTGTGATCTTAAAAAATCTTGAAAATATTAATTAAAATAATTAAAATATTATTAAAATAGTTAGTGGATAGTGTGTAGTGCATCATTTGATAATAAAAATTAGAATCTCTCAATAAAATGAAGTGTTTTGAGAAAAACTACAAAAATACGCCTAACAAATTTCATAAAGGAATTTCGTGCCATCAGTAAGTGTTTATATAAAATAAAATGTAAATTATGTTAAGAACAAAGAGATTTGTGGTAAAATTATCCTTAATTTAAGTTATAAATAAGAAAAAATAAGAAAACAATTTTGTTCGTTGGCTTTGGTTTTTATCATTTTGTAAACAAATGTTTTTACCAGTGCCGCATTTTTCGCATTACTATGGTTCGGAAAGATGGTGTTGATTGTTTCATGTGCTATGTGATTTTCTTTCCATAATTTATTTTTATTTTGTAATATGTATTGTAAATACAATTTTTTACAGAAATTATAATGTAAACATTTGTGTTTAGTTTACCAAAATATGAAGAATTGAAAAAGCAATGGTTGAAGCCTCATCAGATGATATTTCAATTGGCCAAGAAATTTCTAAAGTAGACGAATCTAATATGTAGGACGAAAATTTTTTTGGATACCCAATTATACTAAGTGAATTTTCAATTATTGTGGGGATTTATAGTCCGATATTTATTTAGAAAATTGAATTGTGAGGACTGTTGCAAATTAATACAACAATGTAATTCTTATAAATCGTTAATCAATTTACAAAATAGGGGTGGTCTTTTAACTCCTTCGCCGTCAGTATTAAAAATTTGTAAATATTCCGAAGCAATATTAAAACGGGAATTGGCTATTGCGGAGTACAAAAACATAATGCAACTACAATTTAGTTCTAAATTGATATTTCAATTGACCAAGAAATTTCTAAAGTAGACGAATCTAATATGTATGACGAAGATTTTTTTGGATACCCAATTATACTAAGAGAATTTTCAATTAATGTTATTGAATACACAGGGGGATTTATAGTCCGATATTTATTTAGAAAATTGAATTGTGAGGACTGTTGCAAATTAATACAACAGTGTAATTCTTATAAATCACTAATCAATTTGAAAAATAGAGGTGGTCTTGTAACTGCTTGGCCGTCAGTATTAAAAATTTCTAAATATTCCGAAGCAATATTAAAACGGGAATTGGCTATTGCGGACTACAAAAACATAACGCAACTACAATCTAGTTCTAAATTGTTTAAAAAAAATTGTTATAACGTTCTTCACAACCTAATAAGTGTTAAATATTTTCAATGATGAAGATCAATATAGTCATTCTCAAGAACACATTAATTTGTTAGAGCATTCTATCATAGAAAAATATTATGACATTCGGTTGAATTATTTTTGTAACCAAAGGTAATATAGGAAATAATTAACAAAAAGAAACAAGTTTCTTTCTTTATTACATTTTAAAGGAATGTAAAATAAATAAGCGTAGTGGTTTTATAATTACTATTTTTGATATACATAATATTATATTTAAATAAAAATAATTAATTTACTTTTATTAAAGAAATAAAAATTTATTTAAATTTAAATAATTTTTTAATTTTAACTTCCTAACTTCATTCCATTCGGTCGGAAAAAATTCTAAATACGACCCTGCTAATTTATATGCTTTCTCTTTTACCCTCCGAATTTGACTCACTTGACAGCTCGTTGCATTCATTCTATATACTCTATTTCTATGGTTCGAAATGTCAGGCAAGAAAAACTTGCCCGGATTCAGCTGTTAGCTCAAAAAAAATTTGACCGGATTCAGCTGTCAGGGCAACATTTTGACATTACAAATTCTTTTACCAAAAAAATCTTGCCCGAACAAGTCATAGAATTAAATACTATAGAATGAATGTAAAGATTTTTCCCATATAATATTTGCTATTTCATGTGTCACAAGCCAGAGCAGGATAGTTATATAAAAAATGCATATGGCGGTCTCATATCTCAAAATAATAACCAGTCAAACAAGTTTTGGTTTTTGTTTTAAATTACGCGTTTAATTATGGGCTCTTAAAAAATCTTGAAAATATTAATTAAAATAATCAAAAAAATAAGTAAAATATTATAAAATAATTAGTGGATAGTGTGTAGTGCATCATTTGATAATAAAAATTAGAATCTCTTAATAAAATGAAGTGTTTTGAGAAAAACTACAAAAATACGCCTAACAAATTTCATAAAGGAATTTCGTGCCATCAGTAAGTGTTTATATAAAATAAAATGTAAATTATGTTAAGAACAAAGTGATTTGTGGTAAAATTATCCTTAATTTAAGTTATAAATAAGAAAAAATAAGAAAACAATTTTGTTCGTTGGCTTTGGTTTTTATCATTTTGTAAACAAATGTTTTTACCAGTGCCGCATTTTTCGCATTACTATGGTTCGGAAAGATGGTGTTGATTGTTTCATGTGCTATGTGATTTTCTTTCCATAATTTATTTTTATTTTGTAATATGTATTGTAAATACAATTTTTTACAGAAATTATAATGTAAACATTTGTGTTTAGTTTACCAAATTATGGAGAGTTGAAAAAGCAATGGTTGAAGCCTCATCAGATGATATTTCAATTGGCCAAGAAATTTCTAAAGTAGACGAATCTAATATGTAGGACGAAAATTTTTTTAGATACCCAATTATACTAAGTGAATTTTCAATTATTGGGGGGATTTATAGTCCGATATTTATTTAGAAAATTGAATTGTGAGGACTGTTGCAAATTAATACAACAATGTAATTCTTATAAATCGTTAATCAATTTACAAAATAGGGGTGGTCTTTTAACTCCTTCGCCGTCAGTATTAAAAATTTGTAAATATTCCGAAGCAGTATTAAAACGGGAATTGGCTATTGCGGAGTACAAAAACATAATGCAACTACAATCTAGTTCTAAATTGTTTAAACAAATAATAAAGGTATAACGTTCTTCACAACCTAATAAGTGTTAAATATTTTCAATGATGAAGATCAATATAGTCATTCTCAAGAACACGTTAATTTGTTAGAGCATCATTCTATCATAGAAAAATATTATGACATCCGGTTGAATTATTTTTGTAACCAAAGGTCATATAAATTAACAAAAAGAAACAAGTTTGTTTCTTTATTACATTTTAACGGAATGTGAAATAAATAAGCGTAGTGGTTTTATAATTACTAATTTTGATATACATAATATTATATTTAAATAAAAATAATTAATTTACTTTTATTACAGAAATAAAAATTTATTTAAATTTAAATAATTTTTTAATTTTAACTTCCTAACTTCATTCCATTCGGTCGAAAAAAATTCTAAATACGACCCTGTTAATTTATATGCTTTCTCTTTTACCCTCCGAATTTGACTCACTTGACAGCTCATTACATTCATTCTATATAATCTATTTCTATGGTAATGAGCTGTCGTATGAGTCAAATTCGGAGGGTAAAAGAGAAAGCATATAAATTAACAGGGTCGTATTTAGATTTTTTTTCAACCGAATGCAATGAAGTTAGAAAGTTAAAATTAAAAAATTATTTACATTTTATTACATTTTTATTTCTTTAATAACAGTACATTAATTATTTGTATTTAAATATAATATTATGTATATAATAAATAGTAATTATAAAATCACTACGCTTATTTATTTTACATTCTTTTAAAATGTAATAAAGAAACAAACTGGTTTCTTTTTGTTAATTTATATGACCTTTGGTTACAAAAATAATTCCACCGGATGTCATAATATTTTTCTATGACAGAATAAGCTAAAAAATTAAAGTGTTCTTGAGAATGACTATATTGATCTTCATCATTGAAAATATTCACACTTATTTGGTTGTAAAGAACGTTATAACAAATTTGTTTAAACAATTTAGAACTATATTGTAGTTGCGTTATGTTTTTGTGGTCCGCAATAGCCAATTCCCGTTTTAATATTGCTTCGGAATATTTACAAACTTTTAATACTGACGGCCAAGCAGTTAAAAGACCACCTCTATTTTTTAAATTGATTAGCGATTTATAAGAATTACATTGTTGTATTAATTTGCAACTGTCCTCACAATTCAATTTTCTAAATAAATATCGGACTATAATCCTCCTATGTATTCAATAACATTAATTGAAAATTCACTTAGTATAATTGGGTATCCAAAAAAATCTTCGTCCTACATATTAAATTCGTCTACTTTAGAAATTTCTTGGCCAATTGAAATATCATCTGATGAGGCTTCAACCATTGCTTTTTCAACTCTCCGTAATTTGGTAAACTAAAAACAATAATTTCTGTAAAAAATTGTATTTACAGTACATATTCCAAAATAAAAATAAATTATGAAAAGCAAAGCACTTAGCACATGAAATAAAATAAGAAAAATGCGGCACTGGTAATAACATATGTTTACAAAACGATAAAAACCCACGCCAACAACCAAAATTGTTTTCTTATTTTTTTCTGATTTATAACTCAAATTAAGGATAATTTTAACACAAATCACTTTATTTTTAACATAATTCACATTTTATTTTTATAAACACTTATTGATTGTACGAAATTCCTTCTTGTAATTTTTTAGACGCATTTTTGTAGTTTTTTACAAGACACTTCATTTTATTAAATGTTTATAATTTTTATTACTAAAATGATACACTGTGGATTGTGTGCACTAACTATTTTAATAATATTTTAATTGTTTTTTGATTATTGTAATTAATATTTTCAAGAATTTTTAAGAGCACAAAATTAAACACGTCACTTTAAACAAAAACAAAAACTGGTTTGAAGGGTTTTTGTTTTGAGGTATGAGACCGCCATATGCATTTTTTATATAACCATCCTGCTCTGACTTGCTTCATATTTGCTTCATATGAAATAGCTAATTTTATATGGGAAAAATCTTTACATTCATTCTATAGTATATAATTCTATGCTCATTACATTCATTCTATATAATCTATTTCTATTGGCATTTATAATAAACAATTTGTTATCTTTGTTTTCACAAATACTACTACAAAAGTCGGTCAAATTTCTTTCATATTCGTTTACATAAAATCCGAGTAAATTTTTGTTGTAAAAGTAAAAGAGCTATAAGTTTATAATGGGTCCCGGTCGAAATTGCATATTTTAAAACAGCATTTTTCAAAACGGCATTTTTCAAAACGGCATTTCACAAAATTGCATTTTTAAAAACGGCATTTTTCAAAATTGCATATTTCAAAACGACATAGGTACAAAACGGCATTTTTCAAAACTGCATTTTTCAAAACGGCATTTTCCGAAATTTCATTTTTCGGAACGACATAAGTACAAAACGGCATTTTTCAAAACTGCATTTTTCGAAACGGCATTCCTTAAAACGACATTTTTCAAAAAATCATTTTTCGAAACAGCATTTTCCAAAATTGAATATTCCAAACGACGTATTGGTACAAACCGGCATTTTTCATAACGACATTTATCGTTTATTCAGGTTCTTTTAATACATACATATACATATAAATACATAATAATTCGTTGTTCGTTACTGCTGAAATATTCGATACATTTAAGTAGGTATGTCCGTTGCACGTCGCCCACTGTTTCTAAGTAACATCAAATTAATAAAACTATTATAAACCGTTTTTAACATAATATATATAACAGATGTCATATGTATAAATATATACCTGAGCTTCGATGTAGTATATACGATATTCTAATGTAAACGTATGCTATACACCGTATTATATAGGTGCGATAAACATAAAATTGTTGTGATTTCTTAAAAATGTACTATCTTGGGCAGGACCATAAATAGGAAAAACCCTCAAACAAAAATTGTAGTGGCGACGTACGTTAATAACGCTACATATCGTGAAACTAATATCTTAGAATCGAATTTTTCGATAAACCCGATAAATTAAGAAAATGCAGGAGATGTATTCCAATATGGAGTAATCTGGTACGACCATGCAATTGTAGTAACTACCTAGAACTTCGAAGCTCTATATAAAAATTTAGGTGAAGGGGAATATTATATGCATACTAAATCTTCAAATAATTTGTAATTCCAATAAAGGTAAATTTTTCTTATAACATACATACTAAAGTTTTTATATAAAACATGTAGAAGAGATTTGCCATAATCAATTTCATTTATAAATTCAAGTCCACCACCCAACATGTGAAGTTTGATCTTAATCGACCAAGAAATAGACAAGTCCCTTTTCATTTGGCTTTATCCTAGAATTTGATCCAAGAATCGTTCAAAAATGTCATTCATGTCAAACTTCATCGTGTTCCCTTAATAAATAACCGTACCTGTTGGTCATATTCCAGAAATTAATGAAAAGATAATTCTAGATTTATAATCGATTGAAATATTTCATTTTATCTTGTGCAGTTTTGAAAAGTGCCGTTTTGTACCTATGCCATTTTGAAGTATGCAGTTTTGAAAAATGCAATTTTGGAAAATGCCGTTTTGAAAAATGCCGTTTTGTACCTATGCCGTTTTGAAAAATGCCGTTTTGTACCTATGCCGTTTTGAAACACGCAGTTTTGAAAAATGCAATTTTGAAAAATGTTGTTTTGAAATATATCGTTTTGAAAAATGCCGTTTTGAAAAATGCCGTTTTAACCCTTATGCCGTTTTGAAATATGCAGTTTTGAAAAATGTAATTTTGTACCTTATGCCGTTTCGTACCATATGCCGTTTTGAAATATGCTGTTTTGAAAAATGCTGTTTTGTACCTTATGCAGTTTTTAAATATGCCAGTTTGAAAAATGCAGTTTTAAATTATGCAGTTTTGAACGGATCCCGTATATAATTCCATGGTTTTTCATAAATAATTTCGTTTTTAGTTTTGCATTGGATTGCATTTGCTTGCGAAATGTTGTGTACCCTGTGCGTGCAGATATATTATGTATGTACATATATAGGAGAAATGGTAATACAAAAAATTGTATTCCAAGATGATAAAATAATATGTATGCAACTTTTTTCTAGAGTCATATGTAACTACTATTACTGTGAAGTACTGTCTCATTCATGATATGTTGGTAAATAGTTTTCGTCATGTTAATTGACGAGTTTTCTCACATAAACATTTTCTAATAAAATTAGTTTCGATTTAAAATATTTATTCGAATTTGTTTACATTCCTAAAATCCCTAGAAAATGGTAAAATTTTCTTTAATTGTAACGTACGTTGTTGGTCGTATGACAAATCTCATCTTATATTAGGACCCATTTATGATGATTACAAGTTTGTTAGACCGATTGAATAAAATTTAAACACAATTATGATTGCGTATGTGGCATTGTATAATAAAACTTATAACACAGAATATATTCTGTGCTTATAGTACGAAGAGCGGGTATCTTGCGATATTATTGTATACCTGTTATTCACATTTTGCAACGTCTTTCTGTGTTACTAATAAAATTTTAATAAAAAAATGTTTGAACTAGGTAAATCGAAAAAAAACTAGAAATAAACAGGTTTTACGAGGGCGAAGTGAATTGCGGGCAATTCCCGCAATACGATTGTGAATCGTAACTTTAGAAATCGAGAACTGCCTATTCCACTACCGGTGTAACTTTCCATGCAATTGGGACAATAAATCATGTTTCGTAACAATTTCAAATAGCCTCGGGTAGAGTTAATTTATTCTGATGAACAAACTGTGATAAACTTGGGAAATTACCAGTTCTGATATGAATGGATAGTTTGAGAAAAAAATTTGAAAGGCAGGTCATTTCAACGGTATTTAATAATTTTATTTTTAAATGTCAACCCTTAAATGTCAACCCTTATAATAGCAACGTTGTTCCAAAACCACCCCACAACACGACGACCACGTGGACGACTCCTTGTGGGGTCAACATCATTTCATTTGTAAGTTTGTTTTGAATTTTTAGTTTCGTTGTAATCGAATGATTGAGACATTTTACTGATGGCATTACCATCTACCCTTTGGCATTAACACTAAAGTTTTGTTTTATTGTGAATTAGTCTTAAACTTCTGTATTCATCTACATTGTATCCCATAAACTTCGAATAATTGTGCAAGTGAGACCAATGTGTACACCTTGTGCGTGTGTGCCACCGACGTAGATATAGAAGAATATTTTTTGTGCGTTTCTCGTTTTGAGGTGTGCAATTGATGCTTGATAAGAATGAGTAGAGGAGTGGCGCGCTCAAAAACAAAACCAAAAGTACCATCGAAAGAAAATATTCTTCTAGATTCTTTTTTTTTTTTGATGCGAGAATTTTTTGGGAGTTAGCGAAATTTATTTCTGAGATATTTCCGAAATAAAGTTGGTATGCCACTAGCCCGTATATAGCTGGCTACAAAAACAATAGAAAATTTAGAAAAAAGGTGTATAGTCTCAGAATGTAACTTTAATCATAACACAGTAAATTTATAAACCGTAGTGGTATAAAAATAGTTAAGTTGTTTTGTTTTTGAGTGGCAAAAAAACAACTGGCTGATGCGTGCTGCTGATAATAACCTAAGAAAATCATAAATGCAATAAAACACTTGGCTGTGTTTAATTGGTTTTACAAATTAATTAGAAAAAATATAAATTATCGTTTGTTTACAGTTTTAATCATATTATTAAAACCTGGGAATTTGAAGGTTAGATGAGTTTTCGTGAAGTTATAAATAAAGTGACACCTCTGTGAAGCTTTCTCCAACTCAACGCAATTAGCATTGTAACGTGATTATTTAACGGGGATTGCAATTTACGGGTGGCAAGTCGAGGCCATTCTGCCAGTCTATATACAGGCGGCCGACACGAGGCTCGTTTGGGGTATAACGGAAGCCTACTTTTTTCAACGGTACTGTATTTTCGACGGAGGCCACATGAGTTAGGGGGTATCGAGGTTATAATTGGGTGCAAATTTGTGTCCAATGGGCGTCGCATTTATCCCATTGATAAATGCGATGCTGCATATTTTAACGAGCACAGAATTTAACAAGGGGGCCAAATTTTTTTCAACGGCACCAAACAAACAAATTTTTATTTTATTATTATATTACCGAGGCCATTGGCAAATTTTAGGTTACAAGCAGGTAGGCGCCATGGCATTCGGGTTTATTCCCTTTTCTATTTATCTTCTTTAGTTGTGTGCCGTTACTATTTTGATTTTCTCATTATTGTAGCTATTTATGTTTGTTTTTTCTAATAGGATGACAGGAGTTGGCAGGACACAGGGTCAGAGTGGCGATTCCAGTATATATGTCGTCCATTCGGAGACGACCGTAAAATCTACACGGTAGCAGTCTCAAGCTGTCGGAGTGTGTAAAATGGGAGATCCTCTAGAGGTCTCCGGGTGAAGAGAGGCTTTGTCTTATGCTGATTCGTTGTGGCATTGGCCTCTAGAGGTCGATGGGTCATTAGGGAGGTATCTTGTCATTCGGCGAGATCCGGTCGTTCCTGAGTGGATACACTCCGTTATTATTAATTTTATTCACTTTCCTCAAATTTCGGCCGACATAATTTTGGTGTCATTTACATTTAGTTTCAGTTTTTTTTTAAGTTTACTCTTATTTTTGTTCTGTACTACGGTGTAGGCCAGGAATATGCAAACCTCAACTTCCTCACGACCCAAAACCTTGAGGCCTATTCTGCAAAATCTTAGTGAGGCCCCTGTATATTTAGATGAATCTGCGGGTAACCATCCTGTAACACTATAATATACTACACTATATACACTATAATATACCTGCCATCCTGTAACACTAGGTATAATAGAACAGTGAGTTCCCAGTTTTGCATATCCCAAATCCATTTAGCTAACTAGATCCAAAGGATCATTTATTAGGGTGTCCAATCTAATGACAGTTCTAACTCAGTACGGTTAACGTTCGTACTTTGGTTTTACGTAAACACCAAGATGCGATTACGGTTCTTACATAGTATTCTTGAGAGTAGACGGTGACTTATTTATTTATACTGGTGGCGTTACATCCCATGAAGAGATTTGGCCGCCTATCCTCGATCTTGTGTATTCATAGAAACATTGAGTCTCTTTTCCACCGATCCCAAATATTTTAACTTATTATTGCGCTTCTCGCGAAATAAAATTTTCACGGCCACTGCGTAGCTGACTTGATTAAAAGTATAAGCAGCTGCGATTTACTATGTTGAGCTGACGGATGAAATATTCTAAGGATAAAAGATTTGTACCTTGGAATTTCACTCATGATGAAGTTACGTCATGAGTTACTCATCAGTAATTTGCATATAAATTCCACTTTATGTCTGATTTCACGCAGGATAGTCTGTTGAATATTTAATGACACATAGACTGTAAACAGTGCCGAATAGAGGTCTCTTACGATTATGTAGTCAGAATTATGATTGTCTCATGTTGCTGGTGCTAGCGATCAGGTTATTTAAAATTTGAACGACCGCTCGACGGCTTAGTGGTTGTAAATTAATAAATTTTAAACGATGCAGATAAAGAGGCAAGTTAAAATTGTCCACGTAAAGTTATCACGTAGCGCTAAAACGCCGATTCTGTTTATGTGGACATCGCGATGAGAGGACCACACTTATCAAGGATCGAGCAAGACCTATGGTTCTTAGTACATGCACTTAACCAATTCAAGCATAGAGTTCGCTCTATTGATGCTATTATCGATCTGATCTTACAAGTTTAATTCGCTCTCACATGTAACACCCAAATCTCGATCGGATGAAACTCCACTCCAGAAACAAGTAATAGAATATTTTCAAAAATGGATTGCATTCGCTTGCGAGAATATGTTAAGGGCGAACTGAGACTTACTGACGTTTGCTCGAGATCAATATTTGATTTGCTCTCAAGTTATTTTCAATGGCAATCATATTGTGCACTTTCTATCACGATTTTATATATTTCATTTTAAATAAATGAGAGTATGTACATATATATTCTTTTCTTTTTGTGATAATCTATATTATATTATATTAATTTTACATTACGTACTAGTTTCGAGCATTTGCTCTTTGTCAATTTTAACTATTCTCGTGGAGAATTACTATTCTCAAGAATAGTTGAAGTTGACAAAAATAAATTAAATTATCACAAAAAGAAAAGAACAGACTCTCATTTATTTAAAATAAAATATATGGCCCCAAGTGCCTGCCTTGGGGCACTCCGGAAAAGGCCTGGTATCTACTTTCCACCAGATAAGATTTCACACAATGTAAACATGCTGGTGATAAACCAAGGGCTCTTAATTTAAAAATAATAATCCTATGAGCTACTTTATCAAATGCCATACTGAAGTCGGTGGCAATGGGCGCTTTCAGGGCACCCAGCAGTTGGGAACATGTTGAGTAAAATCAAAGACTATGAAAATGTTAATACTATGAAATTTTGAAATCAAATTGGCGATGATTTCACTAATCATGATGTCAACAGTTGGCGGTCCTGAACGCACCTAATGACATCAACCTCAATTGTGGACTGCGTGTTATTCAAAGTACTAGATTTGAATTCTATAAGATTGGTAGTCGTGGATTGTCCTCTAAGAAAACCACGTTGATTGTCAAAGAACAATTTGTTGCTATGAAAGTACAGTGATTGATTCACGATACTTTCAAATAGTTTAGGAATACAGGATAACCTCGCGATAGACCTATAGTTCCAAAAGTCCGATTGACAGCATTTCTTACGGATTGGGCCAAAAAATTCCTTTCAAATTCAATTGTTGAAAATATTAAAATTGAAAGCGAGATTTGAACATTTTTGTAAGTGATTGAGCTAACAGTTAATGCATATTTTTAAGATGATAGAAGGCAAACCATCAGAGTACGATGAAAACTCGTTCTTAAGTCATCTATCATGGACCATGGTATCATAATCGACATCATTGGAAATAAAATCACTGGTATTCAAATAGTTCAACTAGTCTTCGTCGTGTTCGAAATCATTATTCAAAAACGATCGACTGAAAATAAACCGAAACAAGTTACCTAGTTAGAATTTTAGGAGTATCGAAGAACAATTACCATATACTACTGGGAGGAAGGATAGCCGTCAGATTTTTCCTTTGAATTGATGAACTACTAAAACCACCTAGTGTCATCGCTTAAATCGAGATTTGTTCGACACTGCCGCGAAACGGTTTCTTCTGATGCTTAATTCCAACCCCTTATCTTAAACGGTGGTAATTGATCCTCAAACAGGAAATGTTAGATAACGGCAGTAGATCACAAAATCTTGGAGGCCAATTCACGAGTCCGTTTCTTGATATGATGTTCCCTTTCAATAAATCGATCAACCGGCTTCAATTCTTGAACAAGCTGTATTTTGTATGCTTTCAAACCAAGATCTCTCTTCAAAATACGCCACAATGTGCCATACGAGAGACCCAGAGCTTGAGAACGGCGACGAATTGATTGATTGCGGTCTTCACGTACACTTTCAGCTACAGCAGCAATATTCACAAAAGATCGACTTGTACGCACTCTAGTCGGTTGATGAATAACCAATAATGAAAAAGAGGTTCGAAATTTATTGATTGTTTCGCGAATAGTGCGTTCAGTTGAACGATTATGAACACCATAAAATGGTCGAAGAGCACGAAAACAATTTTTCACTGAACACTGATTTTTGAAATAAATTTCCACAATTTGTAAACGTTGCTCTCGCGTAAGTCTATTCATGGTGAAATGTCAATTAATACTGAACAAAAATGTCATATGAACATGACAGTTGTGACGCATGAGAATCCCAGTTGGAAAAATTACCTCCTATTGGATCACTCTTTATAAAGGGTCAATAAGGATGCTCAATTTTTAAATGCAAATAAAACATGTGTGTGATGTCTGCACTCAATTTTTTTTTGCTTGAAAGAATATTTTATGGTATTAAGTATAAAATATACCGACGTTCAAATGGCCACCGTGGCTTTGCTTGGTGGCATGTATTCAGGAGGTCCAATTTTCAATGAATCGCATAAATTTGGCTGAATTTGCTGGATGGCGTTCGTTATGTTTACTTTAAGTTGAGGGTATCAATTATTTGTGGTTTACTCTCATAGACCTGCGATTTAAATTAGGCCCAAAAGAACTCTAAAGACGTTAAATCGCATGATCTCGGTGGGCAGTTCAAGTCGTTGCTGCACGAGATAACCATATTTTCAAATCGCTCGTACAGACTCTATCGTGACATGTGCTGTGTGGCATGTAACGCCGTCTTGTTGGACCCAAATTTCGTCGGTATCCATATCATCCAATTTAGGATACAAGAAGTTGTTCATCATCGATCTGTAGCGCTCGCCATTCACGGTTATGACAATGCAAGTCTCGACATCGACATCAACGTCGACTCGGCAGGACGGTTGAGGCGAGGACAAAAATCACGTAATGCGGAGAATGTTGTTGGTCGCTATAACCTTCCTTGGTTTCATCCAGATCAGTCAACTCATCTGGGATGTAGAGAAGCTAGTCTGTTAGTCTGCACGGAACCGCCTACGCACATATACACATATAATAAGAGATTTTTTTAAAAACAACATATTATGACTGCGGCGATATAGCGAATGTTAAATCTGCAAAAATCGTAAGACGACTTTACATTATTTCACTGCGTAAAATAAATTAAAACGATCTGAACAAATTTAATTTACAAACTTTTGGTTCATTATCGTTTTTCTCATTGGTAATAAATACACTTTTCAAAATTATTTGCAAAAAACGAAAAGGCACATATGGCGCTTCCGGACTTTCGGGTAAAAATTATTGGATCTCCCAATTTATAAGAAAAGCCTTAAGTATGGAGTATCACCCCGATTAGACAATCTTTCTAGGCTGTAGAAAATCTACATATATTTAGTCTGAATGAATTCATAAACATCACCGATGTATGTACGAGTATAATCGAATTTGATAAGAATCGATTTAGAAATACCTAGTTCCAAGGCCACAACTTCAAAAAAAAATATTTTAGAACACAATTCCGCAGGTCATATAAAGTTTAATTTAATCTCTCTAAGCAATATCTAAGTTTCCTTTTAATTTGGACTCAAAATTCCAGAACTTAAAAAGTTCAAGAAAGTCAAACTTAAAATTCATTAAAAATATTAAAAATTCAAGATCTATTTAATTTGCCCATATTTCTGTTCATACTTAAATCGTTAAAAAATTGGCTACTTGCATTTTTAATAATAACATCTTATAATTTGTATAAATAATTTTGGAGAAACAAGAATACATCACAATTATATTCTATTGTCACGTGTGTTTATTCTATTTTCATGTGTGCGTACTAAATAAAAGTTTGTATGCGCATACATTCATCGGAAAAATAAAAAATTATTTTTCATATGCTATTTCAAAATCTATTTAAATATAAGTACTGCTAACTTCCACATTAATGAAATAAACAATAACTAACTAAAGATATATTGGTAATTTTTTTTCCATACTAATTTTGTTTTTAAATTAAGTATAAATGTGTGAAACGAACAAAAATGAAAAAAAAAATTCACATTCACATTGCATTGTTAGTGTATCCAACTCACTCTTTAGTAGTTTTTTTATATAGGTATCTGTCAATGAGCGTTAGAGCAGGACTTATATTTAAGTAAATTTTGACTATTTGCTCGTCTTCCTTCAATTCCCATACCATAAGGTCATTTCGTCATCGAAATGCATTTATAACTCTTTAAATATGTATTCTAAATGTCGACACTCCACTAAAGTTCAAGATTCACTTAATATTTTGATCTTCATTTAAAATTTAAAATTAATTCTTTTAAAGTTTAATTTATATAAAATATGTTGAATTTCGTTAAAGTTGTTAGAAATAGTAAATTGCCCAGTTCCATTCCACTATGTCATAATTATCATAAAATTTCATCCAAAGTTAATTTACAGCACAACAATTGCACACCGCTTTTATGTAACCTCGCCAATTTCAAAAATGCATTTCAACTGTCGTATAGTAACCGTAATTCTCTAAGAAATGCATATCCCATATCCAATCATGCGATAATCGTAATCCCAAAATGATTAATTAAGTCGCCGGGAAATTTGGGCAGCCGATTTATTATGATGATACTCCATAACTTGGAAAATTTATTATAAAATTTCGTTTTAATGAATCAAATTAAATTTCACCTAAATTTGCTAACAAAAATACCCAAGTTAAATAACTGTGGCCTTATTTCAAAATTAAACAATATTCAATCACAAAATTTTTATTACGACAATTCCGTTTGAAAATTTCAAAGAAAATTTCATCTAATTTATTAAACAGCTCAGCTAAATTGATATAGACCTGTTATCACGTTTTCCATTTCCTTCATCCGATTATAGCCTTATCTGCAATCTTTTCATAATCAACAAAATCTGCTTTCAGTAAAATCATTCAGTCCAATTATTTCATTTATTATGTTCTTGTCCGTTATGTTACTAATTGAATTCAAAATCATACAACCAATAAAATTCAAAACACCAAACAAAATAGGTAAATTACTAGTGCGTACTCGTAATTATAAAGTTTAACAATCAAAAATAGCTTTAGGTCGTTGTTTTCCTTCTCATCATAATATTTCAACGACGAAACCAAAATAGTGTCCCAAGTATTTTTATTTCCGAAAATGTATGCATTTTCCTGACATTTTGATGAAATCATCACCGACTTTTGTCAGTAAAAGTGTCCGAAATATTTAAATATTTCCTATGAACGTTGTCGCTAAAAGTTGGACAAATGATGAATTTGAGTAAAGAAAAACTTGTGCATGTATGAGTGCACACGTGCTTTAAAAGAGGCAGGGCTTGTACATTCAATATTATGGCGCCATTATACTTTTTAAGGGAAATAAAATAAAATAATATGTTTGTTAATTTGAAAACATTTTTATTTGAAATTTATTTTTTAATATATAATTTAATATGTATTTAGTATTACAATACAAATTTTATCCACAGAAATTATTATTTACTTTTGGAACGATTTATTTTAAAAAGTGATAACACTATTGAAAAATTTTCATTATTCACTATATTTTAAAATAACAATAAAATTTTCACTTCACAAAAATTATGCTGTACTTAATGGCGTCGCAAACAATACTGTGTTTTATATACATTATTCTATTCTCAACACACACGAATACACTATAACCCCATACCCCCCCCTTTTGATTTCATCAAAATGTCAGGAAAATGCAGAAATTTTCGGAAATCAAAATACTTGGGTTGTTATACTTGGGGTATGATAAAAAATCTATGCTATTCCATTAAATACACTCACAGGAAAAATAAAAAACTATATTCTACTTTCACCTAAAAAATAAAAATAAAAGATTAATTGTTATTATATATTTGTTCGTCTTCCTTCAATTCCCATTTCCATATTTCTACTAAATAAATAACAAAAACAAAACACCAACAACATGATCGTCGGCATCGATCGGAACAATAATAAAAAATCAAGAGAGAGAACAGACAACAGAGAATAATTTTTTTTTTCAAATTTTTTACTTCACATGATTTTCTGTTTACGATGTGGGTTAGTCCGCGGATTTGTATTAAAAATGCATTTTATTCCCAGGTTCCAATCTATGTATAATTATATGATCTTTGCCTCTACATAGCTAGCTGATATCTAGATATAAACGGTTTGTCTGGAAGCCTACATTAGATGGAAAAATCAAGTATGCGATTTACGTTGTAAAATCCAACCAAGGCGAGAGACATTGTCTTGACAATTTTGAAATTAGCAATTTTTATTGAAAACGATCGCCCTCGTTCTTTATCGTTTTTAGTTGAAAACCTGAGTAAAAATGTACTATTGTTTTCGTTACTTCACTATTCAATTTTTTTGTTTTTCAATCGCGCAAATTTCAAAATTAATCATTATCAAAAAACAAAACGAAATAAATATTTTTTTCTTGATAGGTAAGGTTCACTTTGTAACCTAAATAAATGTAGATCTATCAGCTTTTGAGTTCTGAAATTTTTCGTAAACGAATATTTTATTAAATTCATATTATTCTATAATAATAATATTTGTTATCCATTAAATGTGTGCTTGGTAGGTATCATTGGTAGGACCCTTATTGTAGTTTTGTACGTAATATTGTAGATTTGGGGAATATTGTGAGAATTAATGCAGTTTTGTTTTATGGAATTATTCAGAATTTGTTGTCCTTGATAATAATGTGCGAGATTTTACAATCAACGTTACTATGTTTGAAGGAATGAGATAAACAATTTCGTACGTTAGATAGAACGAGAAGAGAGGTTTAATAAATCGTTTTTGTATTTAATGATTGACTTCTAACGTGAATTAAATTCTAAATGTAATTTTGCAAGATTAATTATGTTTTGTGTTAGATTTATTAGTAATCACTAAACTCTTACCTGAATTATCTTTTGTTTACGTAGAAATGTTCCGGATTAGTCTCAATTATTGTAGTTTGCGGCTGAATGATTCAAACGAATGATCACTAAACAATTTAAATTCTGGTTTATGCAAACTTGATTTATTAACTTTAATGATAAACAGAACAAATTTATACACTAGTTGATTTCTCACAGAATTACTTAAATTGAAATTTTTTTTTGGAGACATTCCTGTGTAGAGACATGCTTATACTACTTCGCGAGGTGACTTATTTGAATAAGTCGGTGTCTACAAATAAGTCGGTTTTGGAAAACAGCCTATGTGATAAATTTTCGATATTTATTCAAATTATTATAAAAACTCACGTTAAACTCCGATTTGATGATATAATTTGTTTAAACTTTCAGATCGAATGGCATTACCACATTCCAAAATTTAATCTCATATTTACTTTTTAATTAGGAATTCATAATATAAACCACATTTTTAATGTGTTATAGAACTGAACAAAATATTTTATTGAATTAGTTACAATTTGGTTAATGAATTGTCGTGTAAATACTATTCGTTCGTGGCCGTTTTCCACGATAAATCCACCTGTTTCTACTATCCCCGAAAAATCACGAATCCTTCTTCTCAACCCAAAAAATGGGACACAAGTTACCATTCAGGCCATGAAATGGGACATATTCCATGAAATGGGACCATTCAGGCCATGAAATGGGGATCTTCACTTACAATTATTTTAACATCGTGTTACCTTCACAAGGCCGTTTATATTGTAATATCATATAGATAGCAAAGCTGATAGCGGACTTAAGAAACTACAATTTTTAAACTTTTACATTTACGCTAAATGTGTGAAAATAGTAGTTATGTTCAGGGCAACAATATAAAATCACATAGTTGTTGAAGTAGAATTAAACATTTTTGCATAAAGCGTATTTTGTTTTGTTAAATTCTTAAACTGAAGTATTTACAAATTTTTAATTAATTCACAACGTTATTAATATTTGTAGGTTTTAAAATTAATTTTGTGCAAACACATATATTAAAAAACCTGGAGATCAAATTAGTATTTGAAACATCGGTTAGAAATAGCAATATTATTTTAAAAAAACATAACGACATCTTTACTTAATTTGAATTAAAAACGCTCAATAACTACATTTATATAATACTCGAATCTTAATAATATCTGATAATGTACTCGTATATCACGGCACAAAAAACAATTTTTCATTGTAGGTACGGAAAATATTTGCGTTCATTCTTTTTCATAGAAATCCTAAACTATAACAACCTAAACCTTGTTCATATACATAACACGCTGCACGTTGCTTATTCTCTACATATCGCATTCTGGCCAGGTAGGTATTTTGTATGCTTTTCTCACGAAATTCTCACGAGAATTTGTATACGTATACAGTGTATATTATACACTTTTAATATGTGTCCTGTCATTTTCTATCTTTGTGTGTGTGTCACATTCTCATGAAGTTTCGCCGAAATGTTTACCCGATTTTATAAATGTGCACTATCGGTTGAAAAAAATACTTCATGAGAATAAATGACAGATGATAAGAAAATAGATTCGATTGCAATTTGTTTTGTGAATTTTTCATTTATATTTAGATAAAACTTAAATAAAATAAATTGTATTAATGTTTTTAATAAATATTAATATTCCCCGGTTTAATTTTACATTTATCTATATTTTTATGTGTTATTTATGGAAATTATATTGTGAAGAAAACTTTAATAAATTATAAAGTGGATTAACTGAGGAAATATGAATGACAATGAAATTACTTTTAGATTTATTTACTAGAAATTAGATTAAACTACACTTGTGAAATTTAATAAATTCACAAATTATGTACGTAACACATTATTTTGTGTTATTACATGATGTTAAAAACACAAAACAAAACACTCACACCAATACGTTCACCACACTATGACCATAGAGAAATAAATCACAATCAGAGACCTAAACGGAAGGAAAATTCATGGTTAAATAAAATTTACGATGTCGTTACAAAAGGAAAAATATCTCTAGCGGTTGTTTATAGAAATGTTTAGCTAAAACTCAAACCGTATTTTCGTCTAGTTGCTCAATTGCTCATTTCTCGCTCGATATATTTTTTCTATACGCGTACGTACGTGTATATAGAATGAAGGAATAAACAAAATAAAATTGCTACGATCAATTTTTTTTTATGTGTACATATTTTTATTCCTTAGTTTTATTGTTGGTTTCTGGAAGATGATTTAATTAATGTATGTACGATTACACGTACGTATATGTTACTAAAAAGTTGGAGATTATAAATGAAAATTTCAAAAAGTAAATTTTCCTGATGCGAAATTTATTAGAATGATCATAATAATAATAAGTGATCATAATATAACTCTGTGCGATTTTATATTTTTATCACAACGTAAAGTCAAAATATATTTTAGGTGGCAATTTTTCTAGGATTTCTTTAGTAAGATAAATGTTTATGGATGTGTGAAAAAACACAAATAAGATATAACTTTATCAAAGGTGTATGTGTATAAAAATATGTGTGCATATAATTTACTTTTTAATAGCCAATATGGCTATTTATGTTTTGTATGTAGTCTTTAAATGTGTAAAATTTATTTTTGAAATAGAAATCGATGAACGCGGTGTTTTAAGTTTTGGATTACAAATTTTTAAATTGATTCAATCATCATCATCAATATTACTGAAAGCAAAAATAGTGTACAAAACATTAAAAAATT
Organism: Nephrotoma guestfalica; assembly: GCA_963691935.1. Classification (NCBI taxonomy): domain Eukaryota; kingdom Metazoa; phylum Arthropoda; class Insecta; order Diptera; family Tipulidae; genus Nephrotoma; species Nephrotoma guestfalica. Next base: position 95,939,411 of record OY829915.1, read on the forward strand.
GTATTTAAAAAAAATAGAATTTTAGTATATTTTCGCATGAATTACTTTATCGTTTTAATAAAATGTAGTGTAATTTGTTTAAATAAATAATAAACTAAATAATAGCTCGGCTGTTGTAACACTATTCTGGTAATTCCCCAGGAATAGGGAATTGGGGAAAGAATTTATATGTCATTTATATTTAAACATTTTTTTCTGCCATACTGAAGTATAAAGTTAGTATAAATTTTGTGAAAATAAAATTAAATGGTGTAACGGAATTGTTGGCACGACGGTGTAGCGAGGCGTTTCGCTTCCTAATGTTTGCCTTCCGTTACTGAAATATTAAATTCATACATTGAGAGCTTCGAAGTGGTCATGATTGCCGGCTAAGCTTCAAGGTCGGATGTGGGGTTTTCGAAGATCAATATATGCTGGTTAGACCACTAACAAAAATAAAAATAGTGAAAGGACAAGTTTTTAAAAAAAAATAAAAATACAAGAGACGAACCTACTTACCTAACCACGATTAAGATCACGCTTACCCCCTCACCCTGTAATTAAAGCTTTTAGCTTCTCATACTGAAAGCAACAGCAATAGTGGAATTCAAAAAAATTTGCGAAAATTAAATAACCCCAAAAAAATTAGAAGAAAACAGTTACATTGAATATTTTTACCAAGATCATTATAAATTTTATTAAATTATTTATTAATTTTATTAAACTAAAATTAACAAGCAGAAAAATACCAAGATGGTTGAAAATAAAAAAAAATCCAATTTGTTTCTAACTACAACTAGAAAACTGACGTCAGGCAAACTGAATTTATAATAATTGAAATAATATTATATCTACAAACACCACCAAATTTATATAATAAAATGAAAGAAATCAATTAATAAATTATAAAATTATATGATTGAAATATACAAGGTTATCCAATTCAAGCTTGATAAAGTAAACTTAAAACAAACACACAAAATATTCGGAATGTATTGTAATTTATTGTAATTTTTGTAAGATTGATCCTTGCCATTTTTAGTTAAACAAGATATCATTCAAATGTCCTCCACGGGACTTCTTACAGGCCTTGATTCTTTTGCGGTAATTTTCAATGACTTTTCGGCACATTTCGGGCGGTATCTCGGCCATTACCTTACGAATATTAGTTTTCAATTCGTCAAGAGTTTGAGGATTGTTTGCGTAAACACGATCTTTCGCGTAGCCCCACAAAAAGAAATCCAAAGGCGTTAAATCACAGGATCTTGGAGGCCAATTGACATCAGCCAATCGCGAAATCAAACGTCCAGGAAATTTCTCTTGCAAAAGATCTCGATTTGCTCGTGTTACGTGACTGGTTGCTCCATCCTGCTGGAACCACATATCGTCAAGATCATAATCTTCGATTTTCGTAAAAAAATAATCGGTTAACATGCGGCCATAGCGCTCAGAATTGACGGTAACGGTTCGTCCATGGTTGTTCTCAAAAAAATACGGCCCAATCACACCACCAGACCACAATGCGCACCAAACAGTGACTTTTTCCGGGTGTAATGGCTTCTCTACAATCAATTGTGGATTTTCTGAGCCCCAAATTCTACAGTTTTGCTTATTAACGTATCCACCAAGCGAAAAATGAGCTTCATCACTGAAGAAAATTTTGTTCGAAAAATCAGCATCGACGGCCTGTTTTTCCAACACCCAATTTGCGTATGTTCTTCGTTGTCCATGGTCAGCAGGCTTTAGCTCTTGTGTCAAATGGACTTTATACGGATGAAGATGCAAATCCAGATGCAAAATGCGCCATAATGAGCCATAAGATAGGCCTAAATGTTGAGCTCGACGAGGAATTGACAAATTTGGATCTTCTTCCACACTTTCAGCTACAGAAGCGATATTTTCAGCATTGCGAATGTTTCGATGATGCACAGACCTTACAATATCAGTAACAGATCCAGTTTGTTCAAATTTATTAACTGTATTCAATATGGTTTGCTTTGTAGGACGATTATGACGACCATAATCTGCTCGTAAAGCGCGAAATGTGGATACGGCAGAATCACTATTTTTATAATAAGATTTAATAATTTTAACGCGTTGGTCGATTGTTAAATGCTCCATATTCTTAAATGGCAGAATGTCAAAACTAAATAAATGACAGCGTACTTGACGTTTATCTTTGACAGATGTCGGTATACAGATTTCTACTTTATCAACCTCGAATTGGATAACCCGTTATATATATATATATATATATATATATACATATATATATATATATATATATATATATATATATATATATATATATATATATATATATATATATATATATATATATATATATTATATAAACCTTGATTAAAGTTGATTAACTGCGACCAATGTCCCACGATGTTAGCGATTTTATATGTAGTATTACGAGTATTATAGCGGAATAACTATAATAATGCACTATTATTGTTTTACTGTTTTTATCCATTAACACATTTTTGCTTATACATTTATAAAAGCACCACTTGTCAGTTTATCGATTTTATTATCATTTATTATTATTATTTTTCGATTTTGTTATTATTAAAGTTATTAATTAATAAAGAACTATCATTGCTTTTTAATTTGTAAATCGTTCGTACGATTGAATATTATTACACGGAGTTTAGTTCAATTAATGTTTTGCGTTATTAGCACTGCACAATTATTTTGTATTACTGCACCACTGGTCACCTTTTTTGTTAATTATGACGTATATACTGACTATTATTTTCCGTTATGTATTAATACAAGCGACCACATGTTAAGTTAATTTTTATTTTGTTTGCGTATTGATTCGTAATTCTCGTTCGTTTTAATTTGTATTTTATTTATTTAATATTTTTTTTTTTTTTTGTATTTTTGAAACTATTTTGGCGTTTATATGTGTCGTTGTTAATTTATATCATAACTATAATTTACAGAGTTTAACCCACTTTATAATTTAATATAACTTTATGTATATAATTTAGTATAAACTTAAGTATAAAAACATCTATCTAAAATCTTAGCACGATTTAGATTTTGGTTAGTTTCACACCATCACAGTTAAATATTTAATAATTTTTTTTCCGTTATTTTTTTTTTTACTTCAAGTAAAATAAACTAAAAAAAAATTACCGACAACACGTTTCAGAAAATTTTTGGTATCGCACGATATTGATATTTTTATATCCAAAAATAATTAGCAACTAACTAACCTCCGCATCCAAAAATGTGTTTTCTTTTATACTCCATCAAATTGGTACGGGATAATCAAGTTGCATTCAATTACACCTACATACATACTAAGAAACAAGATTTTCCCGCGTATTCTAAATATCGACTTTGTTTGTAGCAATGGTATATCAGGGAAGTTAAACCTACCCAACTTGGAACGCTTCACGTTCGTAAGCGGTGGTTGACGTTACAATGGTAAATGATTTTCCCTGCCAAATGGGACATGCAAAATAAAAATAATTCTTTTTCAACCACCAGGCCCACCACCACGTCATTTTCAAGGATAGACTCACATTTAAGCTTAGGGTTTCGTACTAAACTGTATGGTAAATTTTATTAGAGTGATAAATTTGTAAAGTTTTATAATGTTTATAAATTTAATTTATTCGAATTTACGTAAGAAATGTATAAAATATATAGGTTAACTTCTATTTACCAAAATTTATATTTCTGTCAAGAAATCAAATCAATGAATCTTGTCAAATCAAGCGGCGATCAATACGCAATTTATAATCCTTATAATATTTTGGAAAATATTTCTCTAACAACTGTATATTCCCAAACGCTCTAACTGTAAGGGTCGGTTGTTTCTAAAACTAAACCAGTCGGTCGCTAAGAGCTTAAATTATATTCTAGCCAAATCCAATTGAATTAATCTTTGACGCTAGCAAAACTTCATAATAGTCTCGTTCCGTTTTGACATTGGGTTCCCAAATATTAGCTGGTCAGAAACATTTAAACAAATACTCCAATCGATTATCATTATGTTTTGTTCTTTTATATACCTGTGGCACTATTCTGGTAATTCTCCGGATATAGGGAACTGGAGAAAGAATTTATATGTAATTTTTATTTAAAAAACAATTTTCTGCCATACACTGGCATACACCACTCAATATGCCTAAGTTAAGGTATCTAATTTATCATATAACAGAGTGAAACCAGTTGTTTAGGATCCTATAAGGTCGAATCAAATATAGGTTGGTGAACCGAAACGTCTCAGTCTCTTTATCTAGTTTTGTTGTATATTTTTGAATTTAGGTTCTGCCACCTAAAAAATTACAGAAAACAAATATTTTATCAAAAACATATAGTGAGAGCCAATCCTTTTTAATAAAGCATTTAGTTAGCTTGCAGAGAGCCTTTAATTATTCACAGAACGTAAGATCATGGTTCGGTTTTTATGTTGGATTTTTTAATTAGGCTTGGCCACAATGTGTCCTCAAGATCCAGTGGAGCATACGTATTTTGATGGAGCCTTTAATTATTTGTATGTCAATAGAACTTGCTCTTAATTATTAATTAGATTTTCAACCCGTTTGTCGATTTGGGACCTGCTACCTTTAAAATATAAAAAACTCAGTGTTTTATCTAAAGAATGGAGACTATAAGTAGCATTTAATTTTCCATATTGTATTGAAATATGTTTCTGAAGGGATTCTGCTAACGTTATATTATATAGAACAAATTAGCGGATGCATTTAAAATTATTTGATAATTCTCGGTAATCTGACTTTATTGGTTATTTCGAATATGCTGAAGCCCGGGTCTTTTCAGTTTAAGATAAATATTTAAATAGCCTGTATACTTTATGCTACGCGCCCTACAAATTGAAGAGATGTGATATCTAAAGAAAGGTTTGCGCGGTTATCCAAGAACATAATACTGGATGTTACAAGAGGAAACTAAGAAATATCGGTGAACTAACTATCCCTTCTCATTTTAGGAAAACGATAACCATATTAAATATCGTCAAACAACATGATGTTACCGTAGACAGTAAGCTATTCTGGAAACATTCATTTCAGTTTTTTGTCATTTATTTCGAGTTCTTAGTACTGGTCATTAATATCTGTAAATAGTTACTGTTAGGCAGCAGGTACAAGTTTCGCTGATCATTAATTTTTTCAGAGGAGTACCTTATCATAACCGTAACATTAAAGTGGTTTTGTTTATATTTTGGTTTAATTATTATCCGAATAAGAAAATCACCTTTTCGTTAAAACTGTCTTATTCGCAGAAGGTTTTTCTCGTAGTCGCTTCTAATGATTTTTTAATGTATATTTGACATATTTTATTTGACAATACTAAAAGTTTGCTGAATCTAAACTTTATTAATTATACCTACGAGAAATGCAATAGGAAACATTTTGAAAATCTGATTATGTTGTGCGATCAAGTTTTTTTTTATTTTTATTTTTGTACAGTAAAACAAAGCAATATAAGGTTTTTGATTTTACAGCTAAGTTAAATTTGAATTAAAATCAAACTAAAGGTTTTATTAAACATATTTATGTTATTAATTTTTATTAGTGTTTCATATGTTGTTAGTTTTAGCCTTATATTTCGACACTAAACATAAATTTCATTCTCATTCTATCCTTGAAACGAAGGTGTGGCAAGCATGTTTACTATAAGCATGCCCCATTTAGATATGGAAAAATTATTCCCAATTTATAAATATCTACATCAAACATTTATCCTTAGTAGGCCGAAAAAAATATTGGAACAGAAATTACATTTAAATTCTTTCCCCAGTTCCCTATTCCCGGTGAATTACCAGTATACGAATTTTGTTCGAAAACCGCGACAGAGTTGGGAATTTTCCTGTTGTTTCATCAGCACACTAGATGTAAATATAAAATTTAATCATTATTTACATCAAATAACAATAATATTAGTTTTGTGTATCTAGTAGGTTAGTGAAGCAGCAGCAAAACTCTCAACTCTCAAGTCTCAAGTCAGTTTTCTAACAAAATCTGTACTCAGAATAGTGTCACTGATAACTAACAACCGGCAACAAGTCAACCGAAATCTGAAGTGGGCTGCATTCATTTTTAATATTCGTAAGTAGAGATTTGGTGGAGCTGAATCTAGTCTTACGTACGAAACCACTAGAAGTTTGACATCTAGGTATAGCCCGATCTAATAAATGAAAATAGTAACTATCCACGTCTTCTTGGAAAATATCAGCTCTTCTTGATCGGAATTTTTTGGCGATTACAGAAAGATAAGAAAATTAGTTATTCGAAATGTAAAGGCGAATGTGTTTGAAGTTTGCATTCAAGCTTTGCAAATACCTAAATCGTTAGATAGGTTACTTAGAATTACATGACCTCATTTGCAATGTTTGGCTGTACGAAAATTCATCAAGCTACATATTTATAAGGCATACGAGTTAACCGGGAAAGTGTATATTTTCTGAGAATTAATTTTTTACTATTACCACAATGGTTATGCCCTATTTAGGGCTGGGATGTTATACCATAACTTTTTTCGACTTTCGACCTAGTTTATGTCTCAATTTTCAGGAATCAATTAACATTATATTTCGCGTAAACAATTATGTATTTTATATTGCGATTGTAACCTTTTGATATAATTGCGAGCTTTCTCTCTTTTCTACATATCGATAAACGTATCACGAAAAAATTATTTGGTGATAAATAGAGTCGATTAATCTAGTAGTCTTAGAAATCGTAGAAAAGAAATAGAGTGATGTTTTACTCGAGCAAGCTGAGAACACATTAGAAAATGCGTAATTTTGGAAGTAAAGTAGACTGCCATTTTACTCGTAAAAAATGAGACATAAACTAAATCGATAGTCGAAAATATTGATGGTACAACATCCCCATATTATGTACAGCTTATAATCGGCATTATCATAATTGTCTTTTTTATATTATCATAAACAAGAGACAGACAAAAATAGTAATCTGGATTTGAATGTTGTGGTCTGAAAAGGACCTTTTGACAAAATTTTTGTACAGTCACTTTTTAAGTAACGGGTAAACTATATTCAGAACTTTCTATTCCCTACTATTGAAAACAACCGACTTGCATTTGTTAAATTTATACTATCGCTTTCGAACGCATTCGTTTCTGAACGACTGCCATAGTTAATAAACAACTAGTTTTATTCCATTGTTCGTTTTCGATTCTCGTCGACTACAATAGTAAATAAAAAAAATTGGCTTAAGAGTTTCATTTTATGGTTGGTTTACTGTTTAATTTTATATAAATGGATCTATTCTTATGTAAAACTCATAAAAAAATTGTGATAAACAAAAACATTGGACAGTGAGGCATCGAAAGCAATAGTACAAAATTTTTGCTCATGCGATCGTTTTTAACAGTAAGGGCCTGTTTTAACTAAGATGTCAAATCAATGTCAGTCTCTGTGAAATTTAAATCATAGTACCTCTTATACAGGGTTTTCCAATAGGAATGATATGATTTTTAAGTGACGTTTCGGTCATGATCTGTCATTTTTTGTTTCATTATATTCAGTAATGTTTACAATTTCATCATGGTGAGATATACGCAAGAACAACGTTTACAAATTATTCATTTTTATTATCAAAATAATCATTCTCCAATTGCAACTTTTCGTGCGCTTTTGCTTTTTTATAGTCGTAATAATCGTCCAAGTGTACTCGCTATTCGTCGAATTGTTAAAAATTTTGAGTGTACATTTTCTTTACATAATGTTGAAGTGCCAATAAGACAAAGATTCGCTCTCAGTAATGCAAATATTGCTGCCGTTCAGGCAAGTGTTGCTGATGACCGTAATTTGTCGATTCCAAGACGTTCTCAAGAATTGGGACTGTCTCAAACCACAACCTGGCGGATTTTGAGAAAGGATTTGGATTTGCATCCGTATAAAATTGTTCTCACTCAAGAACTGAAGCCGTTGGACCACCGTAAACGTCGTGAATTTGCTGATTTTGCCTTGGAACAACTTGAAAACGATAACGATTTTTTTAAGAAAATCATCTTCTGCAATGAGGCTCACTTTCATCAGAGTGGTGCGGTAAATAAACAAAACTATCGATTCTGTTGCAAAGAAAATCCACAAATTATTCATGAAAAACCATTACATTCACCTAGATTGGCCAAATTGACCAAATTGAGTTTGGTGTGGTTTTTGGTCTGGTGGAATCATCGGTCCGTATTTTCTCGAAATGAAGCTGGTAACACCGTTACTGTCAATGGAGATCGGTATAGATCGATGATAACCAACTTTTTATGGCCGAAATTGGAAGAAGTTGATCTTGACAACATTTGGTTCCAACAAGACGGGGCTACGTGCCACACAGCAAGTGCAACAATTGAATTATTGCGAGAAAAGTTTGGAGACTCGATTATTTCAAGAAATTGTGTATTGAATGGCTTCCAAGAAGTTGTGATTTAACACCATTAGACTATTTCTTTTGGGGTTATTTGAAGTCATTGGTCTTTAGCAATAAACCGAACTCTCTTCAAGCTTTACAAGTCAATATTGAACGTGCTATTCATGACATACGACTTGATTTAGTGGAAAAAGTGCTCGAAAGTTGGGTTCATCGAATTCGTTCTTGCAGAAGAAATCGTGGAGGCCATTTGAATGACGTTTTATTCAGAACTTAATTGTATCGATTGTACTTCACATTAAATAGAAAACATTTCATTTTCCTTAACAATTAGTGTGTTTTTTTAAAGAAATCATATCACTATTATTGGAAAACCCTATACTAGCAATCCAGTTGAACTGTCCACTAAACATTGTTAAATAGTAAATAAAATCAGCACTGTTGAGAAGTTCAGTTAGAAATGAGTTGATGAGTGTATGAGTGTACAAGTTAATTTTTATAACTCTTATAACTCGTATGAGTTAATTTTTACAGATTTTTAAGCAAATTTTATATAAAAAATGGATAAGACAACAACGAATTTTATATTAGAAATATTGAAGCATTTTTTCCTTGTTGGAATTCGTATAGAATGCAGTGCCGAATGTTTATCAGTTACCATCGTAAACTCTGCATAATTCTGAGAGATTATGTAACTCACACTCACGTAGTCTTGTCGTTCGTTGTTCTGAAACCTTGCGTCCGATCTTGTAAAATCCACAAAATATCGCGAAAATATTTTACGAAAATATTCCGTGGAAATTTTATTTTTATTTAAAAATTGCAGTGCCCTTTTAATGTGAGCTTGTAAATCGATTGACCACAACGAACAACGAAATATTTATTTATTATCATTGCAAAACCATATAGGGTGATTTTTACGCTTAGGGTTAGCAGTTTAAAATTGGAACTGCAAATATATCGTGTAAACTGATAATTATATATACTACAACCGGCACCGAAATATTAATGTTTTTGCAAATTTGGTTAAAATCAATAACTAGCTTTAATATTCAACGTCTTAAAATGTGTGCAAGAGATTAGTAGTCGAAACAAATTAATTACTACCATGCTTCAGATAATATGGAATTAGGGAAAATGTGAACAAAAATTAGTATGCTTGATTAATTTTTTGGAGGTGGACACTTTGGTATTTTTTTGTCACAACCGTGCTCTTCAAAATACCCCAAACCGAGAAATGTAGCGGATTTGCATCCGGTTGATTTGGTGGCCATTGGACAGTGGAAATGAACGAGTGCTAATAACCATGATTGACGCGCGCTTTATGACTCGCTGTTGAAATGTCCAGGCTCTGCGGCCGAAATGTTTTTGTGCCCAAGGCTTCAACGTTCCCTCCAACACATGATCCCGATAAATTTGAGCATTTATCTTGATGCCACGGTCCAAAAAAACGAATGGTGAACGGCTTTCGGCCGTTACGGCGGCCCAAACCCTCACCATTGGCGGCGTTTGGTTTCGAGTGGCAATCCGTTGTTCTAAATTTTCAGTAGAACGGCCGGGCAAGTAAATCCGGTGATTTTGCTTGTTCACATATTGCTCAATAACGAACGGTGACTCATCGGAGAAAACCAAATTCGGCAAATCGCCCTTTCGTGCAAGCTCACGACCTTTGCTCTTTCCACTCTAACTTTTTTTTGAGCATCGATGAGACCATGCGTTTTTTGGAATTTCAAGGCCTTTAGTCCAAGATGATCTTTCAATATGTGCTGCATCCGTTCGAGCGAAATGTTCTCCTCACCAGTCATTTTTCTGCCGCTACGGCGCGGATTCCGGGCCAATTTGGCCTTTATCTTCCGAATGATATCCGGCGATGTTGCAGTGCGTTTCGGTCCACCACCATGGCGTTTTGCAATGCTGCCAGTATCGCTAAAACGATTTATGGTGCGATACACAATCACATGCAGATGTTTTAACTCGTTAACAATCTATGCGGCTGTGGTTTTCCAGCCAAATATAGAGCAATCACACTATTACGCTTGAATTCCATTGCGGATAACTTTTTTCAGAATATTTCCCACTAAAATGCTTTTGTACGCTTGTAAACAATGGAATGAACTGGTGAACTTTGGTAACACTTCGTGTCAGTCACCCGGTAAAATATACATAATGTATTCTAAATACAAATATGTATATATAACTGTTTACTACGATAACTAAAAAACTAATTATTTTTTTCCTTTTCGTAGATAAATTTTTCATGTTTCGTATCATTTCCTCCAAACATTTGTTTTTTTTTTAATTATATTTCAAGCAGCATACCAAAACATAATCAATGTAGCTATGTAGCTATATACATCTATCTATATACATCTAAAATAGATCCTCTTCCTTTTCAAGGTTTCGTATTTAAATTTTATGTACCTAAACGACAAGAAATATTCGATCGTGCATATTTATTATTTTATTATGTACATACATAATAAATATATGCGTTTTAGTTCTCATTTAATTTTGCTTTATTAAATATAAATCATACAATAAGAGAAAGGATTCTTTCAAACGAAAATAATAAATAAGCTGAATTTGTTATTTTTTCGTTTGTTTTTTTTGCCTACAGCGAACACCACCATAATGACTTTCATATTATAATAAAAATTAAAAGGCAATTTTGAAGAATAATTTGGGTGTTATACTGTACAAACAAATTAATATATTTTATTTGTAAGTGCTATACGCGCGAAAAATATATTGAGCGAGAAATGAGCAATTGAGCAAGTAGACCAAAATAAGGTTTGAGTTTTAGCTAAACATTTCTATAAACAACCGCTAGAGATATTTTTCCATTTGTAACGACATCGTGAATTTGATTTAACAATGAATTTTCCTTCCGTTTAGGTCTCTGATTGTGATTTATTTCTCTGTGCTTTGACGTGCCGGTAAATTCCCAGTGGAATGGAAAAAAGCATACGAAATCGATGTCCTGATTTCTGCTGCAAACAAACCAATCATCAAAAAAAAATAACAAAAAAATATTTTTTTGTACGTATACAGCGGTGAAAGTAAATTTAGTATTTCTGTTTTGAAATATTTTTCACAAATAAAATAAACTATTTCATGCACTGTGTCGCGTATAATATTTCTTGGGTTTTTCTTATATTTGTTTATTTTATGGTAAAACCTTATTCCAACAAAATTTACGACGGATTATGTCACAAACTTCCGTTGATGTCGAGAAAGGTCATTAAGTGTTCGATCGTGAGAAATTTAGGCCAAATATTAAAAATTTAAAATGTGACTGAAAAGCCAGCTAATAAAAATTCTCCGTGCATTGGTAAAGACGCTTCGTTAGTCAAAAATCCAAGTTTCTCTTTTGAAAATTTAAATAAAAATGAAGAAAACAAAACCGATCATTTGCCTGTTGAAAACAACTCCATTAATAGCATTGCTAGCGATGAACAAACGCAAAATATAGATGAATCAATTATTAAAACTGAAACATTATTTGAAATTGATACTCGTATATCTTCGGAAAAAAAATTAAAATACATTATATCAATAGTGGTCAAAAACTGCGCCCATGAGTAAAGGCCAGTTGGTCTGGTAAGCTACAAACGGGTAGGTGTTTAAACGGGCAGATGTCATATCTGGTGATATTTTTATAAATGGCCGTTGTGCATTCAACACGTGTTAAGCAACGCTTACAGCGGAAACGTACGGACTTAATTTTAAAGTGAGAATATCTTTTTCTTTGTGTGATAATTTTTTTTATTTTTATTTTTGATTTTCGGCTAGCTTCGAGAGTTCTCTCTTTGTCAGCTATTTTCTCTAATCTATTGCGAGAATAGGTATTCTCTCTTCTTATTTAAATTTAACATTAAATCTCGTGATAGAAGTGCACAAAAAGTAATAGAAAATAATAAGTACTGGAAACTGAAAAATACGCAAAAGTATTGAAAGTACATCAGCTTAGGGTAGGCCGATCTAGCTAATGATTTAATGCAAGAAAATGATCCAGAGCCCGCACATTTACTGTCGAAAGGAGCATTACGCCAAATAAAGCACAAAGTATCAGAATAAAAGACATGCCACATGTACATCCAGGATATTCCCTGGCATTATTAAAACGCGGAATTTTAAAAAACGTTATTGGCAAGATTGGATTTAATCCATTTAGCGTATCCTATTGCACGCAATTTAAGCCGAAATGGTGTCAAATTGAATCACAAAAACGAAGAGTTGTTATAGGTAATTTATAATTTAAACGTATATTTAATAACGAACTTTATTAAGAGAGGTATATTTACCTTTAATCGACGCAACTGGAATAAGTGTGAAAGCGCCGATGGAGTAGCTTTCCAAATATCGGCGATCAAGCGGAACACAAGGCTATTTAATTTTAATTTTAAGTGATCTCACAAAAACACAATTCTAATTTTATTAGATATTGGTTGTATGATTGGGCAAAAACTCAGAGACGTCCGGATGAAATAATACTTGACTCAATATAGCTCGACGAACAAGTATATCACAGTTTGTATGAATCCCCTTCTAACAAGCAGCTTTATTCTGAAAGCTTATTTAAGAATAGATCGTTCACATTTTGTCAAGGTACGTGATTGGTTTTCATTCCAGTTCGTGATTGGAATATTTTTGCTAATTTGGATACAGGGATTTAATTTTTTAGATATTGCATCGACTATCCGAATTTAAAACGTATTTGGTTATCTTATTTGTTTATGATTTTCTTAAGATATGTGAGAACGTCATTGATAATTTATTTACAATAATGAAAACTAAATTTGCTCATCGGATATGTTTAGTTTCATTAAAATATCTGTGAAACTCATAACCCTAATTGTACCACAAAAACTATCAATATGAGTGTTAATAAAATACATCAAGTTACCGGTCAGCTACTCACACACTACCTACGATTACATACTCGTATACTTCATAATGTCTATTAATGTATTTTCAGATGGATCATGAGCCGTATGGACTCAGCTGAAATTTACAATAATACCTCCTGTGTGGAAAATCTGTGTTATACGCGTGAGAATTGGAGAAAAAAATAATTTCTATTTTCTCTCGGATATCTTTATGGGATAATTTAATGACGAAAACTTTTGGGTCAACTAATTATGCTCCAACATCAAGCGGAGTTGAGAGCATCTTCAAAAATGTAAAATCCTTATCACGTAAACATTTTTAAAATAGAAATTGAACCCTATTCTACATAAGTATTTTATTGAAATCTATCAATTTAATTTAATTTTTCTCCGCCACCAACATACCTTGAATCGTTTCCTGATTTTACCCTTGAAAGCGATGTATATTTATTAAAATAGGATAAATAATATACTTAATTGATTATGTTTTGTTTAGATTTGGGCAAAAACATACGCGTGGATATGTTTGCCAAAAGCCATGTGGAAACGTTGAATGGCATTTTTAAAATGGCTCTTGCTTCCCAAAAAAGCCGAAGAAATAATGCCAATAAGTTATCTTGGCGGTGTGGACATCAATTTGTCGTAGTGTCGCTAATCGAATCATATATGATCAACGAAATCAAAGAAAATAGCTTGGATGAAAATTGGAGGGGCTAAACAAAAATAGCAATTCTCAAAGCGTGATAGAATTATATAGTGCACAATGAAGCACAAAAAATTGTGCTTCTTGTGTTATAGTTGGTTTGGCTGTAGAGAGTATGATTTCGGATGGTTTTATATGGTTCCGGCTGACAACTTACATGTTTTACAACTATTTAAATGCATTGTGCTCATTGTGCAAACTCCACATTGTTCTGGTTGATAAAACTCTGTTTCTGGTGGGCTTTAAACAGTTCCGGGTGGTTTAATATAGATTCCGGCTGAAAAATCATACAGTGCAAAATGATGCACAAAGCATTGTGCTTCTTCTGCCATAGTTAGTTTGTTTCTAGCTTGCATGATTTCGGTTGGCTTTCTAAGGTTCCGGCTGGAATAATAAGGTTCCGGCCTAAAAGTCATATAGTGTTCTGCTCAATGATGCACAATGCATCGTGTTACTTGTGCCATAGTTGGTTTGGCTGTAGTATGGTTCTGGCTGGCTTTATCAGGTTTTGGTTGGAATTATGGAACCTTATGGCTGAAAAAGCGTATAGCGAACAATGTTGGACAATCTATTGTGCTACTTGTGCCATAGTCAGTTTGGCTGTAGAGGATATTAAAAACACAATTAGTGAACAATGATGCGCAATACATCGTGATTCTTATGCCATAGTTGGTTAAGCTGTAGTATGGATCCGGCTGGCTCTATTAGGTTTCGGCTGGAACTATAAGGTTCCGGCCGAAAAATCAAATAGTGTACAATGGTGCATCCATTGTACTTCTTGCGTCATAGATAGTTTGGCTGTATATAACCATACCATCGGTTCCGGCTGAAATTATAAGGTTTGTACCGAAAAATCACATAGTGCTGGATTTATAAAGTTCCGGCTAAAAAATTGTATAGTGCACAATGATGCACAATGCATCGTGCTACTTGTGTCATAGTTGGTTTGGTTGTAGTATGGTTCTGGTTGGTTTCATCAGGTATTGGCTGGAATTATAAGGTTCCGGCTGAACAAATATATCCGCAAAATACCAAGCCAACCATTGTCATTTTTTGTACAAGTTTTATTAAATTATAAATTAGTTCTCTCGCTTATTTGTTCTCGGGATAGTTCTGTTTTCGTGAGTAAGCGTGAAAACTGCGGCAGAAAACGGAAAACATCAAATCGAGTGGATCGGGAAAAGGCGGTATTGCATTGGAAGACCGCCACGCACCAATTTGAAAAATCACCAATGCGATAGTCGAGTCTGGAGTGAAGATATTGGAAAGAACAGTACGACGTCGTTTGAAAGCAAATCAACTCATATCCAAACGCCCAGCAAAAAAGTCTCGTCTCACTCCACGCATAAAACAACACGAGTGGTTTGGGCCCGGCAGCATCAGGAATTCACAGAATTCGAGTGGAATAGGGTAAGTTTCAAAATTAAAAACAATAATTCTGTTTAGCTGTGTTTAAACATAAAAAATACTAACCAACTTTATTTTTCAATTTCATAGGTTATATTTAACAACGAGTGTCGCTTGAAGGTGGTCACGGAATTTCACAGTTTGAGGACTGCATGGAAAAACGAGTCAAGCATCCTTCGGCCGTCACGTTATTGAGCTATATATCACCAAAGGGTCCAATATATTTTGTACAAGGTACGATGCGGCAAGACCAATACAAGAAGGTTTTGAATGATGTGTACAAGTGAAATCGCTTCCCCTTCGTCCGGAATAAACATTCTTCCATGGCCAGGCAATTCACCAGATCTCAACCCGACAGAGAATTGTTGATCTGTGTTGAAGCGGCTAGTATATATGTGTACCAACAATACGGCGGCCGAATTAAAAAACATTTGGAAAAATGATTTAGAATTGCTACAAATCATGCCAGAACGATGCAAACATGTATTATTAGCGAAAGGAGTAGTCACAAAATATTAATTTTTTTTATTACAGAAAATAAATTATGTTAACTATATTAACTAAAAATAAATTTTTTTGGAAAATATTTTTTGTTATTTACTCAGTGTAATTCAGCATAAAAAAATATTTATGTGATTTCAGTGTTGTGCAAAATAATTACGTTACATTAATTACGCTATTATTTACACGTAATTGTATTGTATTAATTTTTACGTTACATGGGGTAACAAATCTAAAAAATGTAATTAATTAGCGGCATCTGCATGAAAATACTTAAATTAGTAAAATAATTTAAAATGCTTTCGTTATTTTCTAGTCGATAATACAACCAGTACATGCAACTACATCTATTGAAATTTTGGTATTTGAATTTTATTGTTATTGTTGGCTAAAATAATTCTTTGTGGTTCTAATTTCCTTTGCATTCCTATTATTTCCTTTCCAGCGTTTCATAATAGCCCTATTCCATTCAAAATCACAAGATTTTGTACAAAATGGACAAGAATTAAATATTTACACCAGAGTGACTGAGACAAAAAAATTTTGTTTATAACGGGTGTTTTTTTAGGAGGTTTGTTTTTCCGATAGATGTCGTTTTATTTTATGACAGTTGTTTTGACAGCTCAAAGTGGCATTTCTACTCAGTATTGTTTGGCAAATCATTATGAATAGGTTAACTCCAGAACAACGTTTTCAAATCGTGGAAATTTATTTTCAAAATCAGTGTTCAATTAAAAATGTTTATAGAGCACTTCGTGAATTTTATGGTGCACATAATCGTCCGTCAGAGACCACCATAAAGAACGTAATTACCAAATTTCGGTCTACATTCACTCTTTTGGATGCCAAGCCACCGACAAGAATGAGAAGAGTTCGTACAGAAGAAAATATTGCTGTCGTTGAGGCCAGTGTCGAAGAAAACGACAATTTATCGATTCGTCGTCGTGCTCAGCAAATTGGACTTTGTCCATCGACTTTATGGAAAATTTTACGTAAAGATTTGGGTTTGGTGCCATACAAAATTCAATTGGTGCAAGAATTAAAGCCACACGACCATCGTTTGCGCCGTGAATTCAGTGATTGGTCGTTAAATCAATTGAACGAAGATCCATTTTTTTACCGTAAAATTCTCTTCAGTGATGAGGCGCATTTTTGGTTAAATGGATACGTCAACAAACAAAATTGTCGCATTTGGAGCAAAGATAATCCACACGCCGTTCTAGAATTACCAATGCATCAACGTGTCATTGCTGACATACGCCCTCAAATGCTTGAAAAAGTGCTGGAAAATTGGACCTCCAGAATGACATTTGTGAAAAATAGTCGTGGTAGCCATATGCCAGAAATTGTGTTTAAATGTTAAATGCCAAAAAATTATCTACCAAATAAAAAAAAATTTTGGTCATTTCATAATTTTATATGTGTTTTATTCAAAAAAAAAATCGGCAACCTCTTAAAAAAACACCCTTTAGTAGAACATGTAGGGGAATTGTTTTGCTGCGACAACCTAAAAATAATTTAAATAAAGAGAAAAGTCGTAATGTTTAATAATTGATGATGTATTTTATATTCTATAAATTATTAAAAAAAATAAATATTATTTTTAAAATGGCGGGAATAGTTTTGTTTTATTTAGTTTTTTTAATTTGGACAAATACGTAAAAAGTACTCTACTATAAAACATGTGAGGGGAAAATTTTGACAAGTTCCTCTATAACCTAAAACAATCAAAAAATGTATGTTACATAAATAATAAATCAAAATGGCTACAATGGAGAAACCTAAACTGAAGGTAATTTTATTAAAATAAAACGTATTTTTTAATAACTATAAACTAAATATTTGTGTAACTTATAATATAGTTGACTTGTTACCGTTTTACCGTAAATATTAAATTAAAATTAAGTTTAAATCTATTGATATTAACAATTTGCGCTTCTAACATCAAAATCAGTTGTTCCGCATTATACTGAGCATCACAAATTTTATTGTTTATGTCGAATTTGATTAATTCGGTTACGTTCTTGACATTATATTAGTACTGTATAAACCAGAACTTCTAAACTTTAAAAAATACTAACCCAATTTTATGATAAGAATGTTCTTTGTGTTTATTGAATGAAGTATATATAATCAACAACGATTTATTTACAGAAAAAGAATGATCCAATAGATGCTGATGAAGTAGTTGCACCGGTTACTAAAAGTGGGGAGGTTGAAAGTCAGATTTGCATTAATTCTGTGACAAATGTACCTGTTCCAGATGTAACTGTCGCTCCCAGTAATATGCAAAAAGTAAATGAAATACGTTTTAAGCCTACTGCTCCCATATTCTAAAATACAACATCGTCGCATGCTGTTTTGACACCCAAAGTTTTGTTTCCCGATTTAAAATCAAAGGAAGCAATTGAATATCATGCAATCCCGCAGACGTACAACAAATTAGCTGATCATGTTAAATTAAACATGAATCCTTTCAACGAACTAGAATTAAATCAAATTGGACAGACAATAAAACAATCAGGATTGTTTTATCCTGAAATTCAGCTGGCCACAGCCTTCGAAGAATAATTTATTGATACAGAAGTAAACGCGTCATATATAACCTCAAATCATGATTTATTTGAATTTCTTAAGAAATTTTCAAAAAATTCTAGTAATGTTTAAGGAT
Source organism: Nephrotoma guestfalica (assembly GCA_963691935.1). NCBI lineage: Eukaryota > Metazoa > Arthropoda > Insecta > Diptera > Tipulidae > Nephrotoma > Nephrotoma guestfalica. Next base: position 95,957,945 of record OY829915.1, read on the forward strand.
TTATTAGCGGATTTGGAAACTTTGCGCAATAATATTAAGCTGAATGGAAACTCATTGTTAAAAGTAAAAGATCCCACGGATACCAACGATACCCGCGAATTATTCACGTAAGTGTCTTTAATTTATTCTGGTTTGGCATTCAAATAAAGTATTAATTTTGTTTATTTTCAGACACCAACCGAATAAAACGAATGATGTGAAACTCGTATGTAAATGTTGAATATAACTCGTTTATATTACGAACTTACCACTACTCGTATATGTAAAATTCGCGACGTCTTGACACATGGCAATATTTAGTCGATTTACCATTTTCAACTTTAGATAAGCGCACATTATGGATTTTATGCTATTGCTTGACGGTTGGGTTGCCTGACAATTTTCACTGTTTAAACTATGAACTCAATGATATTACAACAGAAATTGCAGCCGATGACTATTATTTGTTGCAAACATTTTGTAAGATGATTTTATCGAGAAAACAGTCTGACTGGGAATTCATAAGGACTGTAACATTAAAGATATTTGAGGTAGAAAATTAAATTACTTCCTAGTTCCTCCCTATTCCTACTAATGAAATTTTCTTTTATTTTGTTCTTAGATTGGATTCATTAATCAGCCGACCAAAGATATATGCTATAAAATAGTTCGTGATCTCCTTTATAATATTTCGGATAAATATCCTGAATTGGATACATTGTTAGCTACATTTTATGGCGTGTTAGAGTATCCTTTGCCGAGATTAAATCATTAGCATCCTATATTTATTTAAATCGCTTCCACTGCACCGATGGAAGCCATCATTTGATGATTTTGAATTTTATCAGTTCAATTTTATCATTTTTAATTATTAATTTTATTATTATTATTTAATAAATCTTTTAATCGAAATTAATTTTTTTTTATATAGTTGTTGTGTTGCGGTGCATACTGCATATATGTACTACCACTGCCTATGTATGTGTATACGGCCGTCTTTCAATATATTGGTTTTATATGTATGCAGGCCCAAATAACGTAAACAAGAAAAAACACTTTCATACGATTGCTATGGACATTTTCTGTTCAATTTTTTTTTTTGACTTTATTTATCTATACCTCGTAATTGCGGCAGAAAATCAAATTTTCATTCTCCTGAGCATGAACTTTGTTTATTTATCATTCATTTCGAAAAACTGTTTTTTTTAAGGTAGTTTTCATTTAGAATTTTACCATTTTCCGGTATGATGCATTTTGTTTGTTGAACGTCGTATGCAGACGAAGCAAAGTTTGTGTGTATGCGAGAAGAGTAATCAACATCAAAATTGAACAAAGTAGTTCAGTGACCAAAAAAATAATTGTATGTCAAAGTAGTTTAATTTAATGACAGTCTTTTAATATTTATGTGAAATGTGTAAAATTAGTAATATAGTTTATTTAAATTAATTAATACACAGGTAGGAAATTATTGATTTAATCAATATTAAAATAAACTGTTATTGATAAATTTTATATGGATGTGGTATATTATGTACCGCTGTCAAAATTCATGTCTCGCTTTAAATGGGTCTATTCCACTACACAGCGTTTTATTTTGCAGAAAACTAGAACGAGATAAAAATATAGATTCTCTCTGTGTATGACCCATACATCAGAATTTTTTTTTTTTTTTTAATGTTTTGTTGTTGTTGAGTTGGTTGCCATAATTATAAATAAAAAATATCAAACAAAGTATTTTTTATGGCAACCAAAATGAAAAAAAATCCCCACTCTCAGCAAACTTTTATTTTTTTGATTTTTTTATGGTAGAAACATAAATTTTTTGTGCTTGGTGTGTCGACACAATAAAATTTTATTTTTTTTTGGAAAAAATTGAAAAAATATTGGAGGAATTCACACTACATTTTAAATAATATTTTTTCGCCTTCTTGAAATTTCACTTTGCATTTAATTTTTTTAGGTTATATTTCTATTAAAAAATTGTTAATTCAAAATTTAAAAATAATACCGACTGCGGAACTAGGTAACTAGGCCAAAATAGTTCCTTCGACTATAAAAAACCACCTTACCTAGGTATCATATTGCGTACACAAAATATTAAAAACAGGATTTTCAGATGAGAAATATTTTATTAAAATTTATCATTAAAATTAAAATTTATTTGAATTTGTTTATTTAATATAAAGTCGACCATTAATTGGATATATTCAATGCGATTGGATGAGTTAACCATTATATTAGAACCGTTTTGTCGCAGCTCTTCAACTCGCGTTATTCCTAATTCACCACAGACACACAGTCAGACAACAGTAAAATATAAACCTAATTCTGATACATCGTCCTCATATGATTTGAGATAGTAAATGTCTATGCAATACGGGATCCAGTGATGCCAGTTGATGTCTATCGAAATCCGAATGCTTAGCGGCCAATTTCGATAAGATGAACCCGGCAAATATTCTTCCAAATATCGTAATCGATCGAATTTGTTTGATCGATAATGGTGGCCCAACCTCAATATCTTCGCGGGTAAAATCTTGAATAGGTTGAAATCGTCGTGGGCCTCGTTGCATACCACCACATCTGCCTTGTGAACTGCTACCACCACAGTTAAATGAATGAGTCTCTGGAAATGCTAGTTAGGCAAAACCCAAACAAATCTATTTCGGCGTTGTACTCAACGAAATTAGCAGCATCGAGATTGGAGACGAAAATTAATTTTGGCCAAAACGAGTGAGATTAAACCACAATGTTTTGATGAAAGATGGCTTGAACGCCAACATGTAGTAATCTAAAGTAAAACGAAATTGTTGTTAGTTAAAAACTTTGCCATTTCTTTATTGAAAGAATTACTTGTATTCATAAACCGCCATTCGAAACATATCTTTAAAAACTATCCGACCATTTAACAATGGTTTCATAATAAATTTCACCATGTTTGGCGATAGGTTGGGCATGCATTTTTAAAATTTCCGAACATGCCTGTTCATTAGGAAGCAGAATTTCGATTTTACGATCTAAACGTCCGGGACGTAATAATGCCGGGTCTAGCGTATCCGGACGGTTTGTAGCCATAATCATTTTAATCTAATCCAACGAATCGAAACCATCCGTTTGATTAAGCAATTCCATTAGAATATGTTGAATTTTACGATCGGCTGATGTACCTTCCGAAAAACGACGACCTCCAATTGCATAAATTTTATTTCATCCATTAATATAATGCACGGCTGATGATCACGAGCGTAGTTAAACATTTTACTTATTAACCGAGCACTTCATATCTAGAGATACTCTAGTTCCAGCCTTCAATTTTGTCTTGTCTAACTGACGTCGATATCCAACAACATATCGTGGCCCGTTTGTTGTCTTCACAATAACTATAAAAATATAGATAACATAAAATATCGTTTCACTGAATCACTGACATATTGGAGGTATGTACTTACATTTATCTTACGATCTAAACGTCCGAGACGTATTAATGCCGGATCTACCGTATCCGGACGGTTTGTAGCCATAATCATTTTAACCTAACCCAACGAATCGAAACCATCCATTTGATTAAGCAATTCCATTAGAGTACGTGAAATTTCACGATCGGCTGATGTACCTTCCGAAAAACGATGACCTCCAATTGTATCAATTTCATTTCATTCATTAATGTAATGTACGGTTGATGATCGCGAGCGTAGTTAAACATTTCACTTATTAAACGAGTACTTCATATCAAGAGCTACTCTAGTTCCAGCTTCAATTTTGTCTTGTGTAACTTACGTCAACATCCAACAACATCACGTTTGTTGCCTTCACAATAACTATAAAGAATCCAAATCATCCACTTCCACATCACTGCTGTTATTATCCGGTTTCAATAATCGATACACAGTTTAATACAAGTATTTTGATACAAATATAAGACTGAACTGACTTTTACTATATTTTTTTGGGTTAAAAAATCTGACACTTCGATTTTTGTTTGATTTTTTTTCGGCTGCTGAATGATTTTTTTAGGTTAATATGAACTTGTCAAAAATTTCCCCTCACATGATTTATAGTAAACCAATTTTTCGATAGTTTCGTAAATTATTCAAAATAATTAAAATGCATATGTTTTTTCATCGAAAAAATAATAATAATTTTTTTTAGTAATTTTTGGGATATAAAATTATTGTCAAACATCAAAAATAAAGATTTTTTATATCTTTTAAATACTTTATAGGTTAGTTTTCGATGATGTCAAAATTTCCCCAACTTTGTATACTATAAAATAAAAATGTTTTATCTCAGTCGCGCTAATGCAAATTTTAGTTCTTGTCTTTGTCATGTTTTCTGCAAAATTTTTGTAAAATTTGTCTGTTTCCTAGTGGAATAGTACCAAAATAAGTTTTATTTTTGTGGTTCATTACAGTTGATGTTGTTTCCGAAAAAGAATTCGATGTTTAATTGGTTTTGTGTATTTCAGGTTATGATGTCTCATTTCGGTCATTTTTGAATACACTATGGAACCAGTAACCCATGAATTAACACATTTACTCGGCTGTGATGTACAATTTTTGCACGATTGCGTTACTGAAGTTGAGTTTGTCGCGCTCCAGTCCTGGGCTCTATTACTTTATTGGAAACACGTCGTTTTTATCGTTTTAGAAAATCATTTTTGAATGGCGTTCCATTCTTGGAGGCGGTGACACAGCTTCATTTTGTGCCAAGTGGGGCGCTGAATCGATATTATAATGTAATGCTGCAGAACGTACATCACCATCAAATAAATCGTTAAAATTTACACATTAATTATTTTAGATTCCTTAGTTCCAGCATGGAACCTTAATTTATTGTACTCTATAAATAAATGTTAAACCAAAAAAACTTGAAATTTTTAGAATTTTTTTAAAGCAAAAATATAGTGGTTTGTTTCGATTGTTTTTTGTTTCCATGTCAATCTACTATCTAGATTCTAAATTGATGTTATTTAGCTTAACCGAAAGACAGGTTTGTTTACGGAGGATGACAAGAAATATTTACTGATTTCTACTCATTTGCCTTAATTGTCCATTGGGAAATTATTATTGGTATTTCCATAATTTAAATATTTTATATGTGGACGACATAGGAAAGGAAATATTTTACTTTCAAAGCTAAAATTTAGTTTTATGAAAGTTGACTTTCTTAATTTATATGTACAATGTCTTCCAACTAAAAAGGCTGAGAATTTCTATTGCGAGTTGCATCGCAGCTTGTTGCTACAACCACGTCATTCAAAAATGAATATGTACCTTTTAAGAAATTTGCAAATTCGAAAACGCTCTTGGGACTCCATTCCAAACAATAATTTTAGCGCTTGCAATTGGTACAGCGAAAGCTTCTTGTGATTTTGGTCCAATATCAAGGCCTGATGAGCCTGCTGGAATACCACCTTCGACGGTAGCAGTCCCTGCTTCTGCGTCTGCGGCAAATCTATTGCCAGTGACGAAATAGACCGGCAACTGTAACTGAACATTAGTTGTATTTGCCTTATTTAAGAGTTGTTGTATAATTTTGAACCCTTCAGCATCAAATGTTGAATCACCAATTCTCTTTTAATTTGAAACTTTAATTAACATGAATGCCATTCCTCCCCCAATAAACATCTCATTAAACCTAAACCAAAAGATTATCGATGAGCTGAGTTTTGTCGTCAACTTAAGAACTCCCTAAAATAGCCGAAAACGGAGGCGATGGATTCCAAAGCGCATGAAAAATATATCAATTCTTTGCTCAGGAAAGATCGACAGTAAGTTTCAAATCCGTCGCCTATCATTGAACTGTGAGGCCGATGTGCAGTACCAAATACATCATTCTCATAACCATCGCTCAATTTACGTAAACTTTATATAAATTATTTAACTTTGGTTAGGATCCACTTTTATTTGTTCGCCTTGCTCATCTTCCTCGATATAAAAACGGTTTTCAATAAAGTAATGGAGCCTAGGACTGGATCGCGACAAACTCAACTTCATTAACAACGCAATCGTGCAAAAATTGTACATCACAGCCGAGTAAATGTGTTAATTCATGGGTTACTGGTTCCATAGTGTATTCAAAAATGACCGAAATGAGACATCATAACCTGAAATACACAAAACTAATTAAACATCGAATTCTTTTTCGGAAACACGGGTAATATTCTGGGACACGTACAATTGATGTTGCACCTTTATCCAACGCGTATTTAATGGTTCCCAATACAGCCACAATACGTTTATTACTTTGGATTTTCCCTTCCTTGGTTGGTTCAATCAACTGTAATAATGAACCACAAAAATAAAACTTATTTAATGCAAAACATGAATTTTGGCAGCGGTACATAATATACCACATCCATATAAAATTTATCAATAACAGTTTATTTTAATATTGATTAAATCAATAATTTCTTACCTGTGTATTAATTAATTTAAATAAACTATATTTTTAATTTTACACATTCCACATAAATATTAAAACACTGTCATTAAATTAACCTACTTTGACATACAATTATTTTTTTGGTCACTGAACTACTTTGTTCAATTTTGATGTTGATTACTCTTCTCGCATACACACAAACTTTGCTTCGTCTGCATACGACGTTCAACAAACAAAATGCATCATACCGGAAAATGGTAAAATTCTAAATGAAAACTACCTTAAAAAAAACAGTTTTTCGAAATGAATGATAAATAAACAAAGTTCATGCTCAGGAGAATGAAAATTTGATTTTCTGCCGCAATTACGAGGTAAGGATAAATAAAGTCAAAAAAAAAATATTGAAAAGAAAATTTCCATAGCAATCGTATGAAAGTGTTTTTTCTTGTTTACGTTATTTGGGCCTGCATACATATAAACCGAATTTTTTATATTTTTCTTTAACTTGGCCGTATACATATACGCAGTGGTACAGTACAAATTACCACCACACGAATCTATTTTGTTCTTCTCTAAAATCACGGCATCATAAAAATTGATATTCTAGAGTCACGTCTAGTATGGCTGTGCATCATAAAAATTTACAAAAAATAAATTAAAGAGAGAGTGGGGGATTTATATTTTTGATTTTTATATTTGCCGCTTAAAAAATACTCAGCTAGATATTTTTCAAGACAAAATTATAGCAACTCAACAAAAACAAAAAAAAAATCGGAAATACTATTCTCACAAATAGAAATGATTTATTTTCGGCTCGTTTTAATTTTGTACAAAATCTTGCGATTTGGAATGGAATAGCGCTATAACGAGATAAAAAATTTCGATAATAAAAGATTTATTTCGATGTACTACCACAGAGAATTATAAACAGAGAATGATCTTTGCGACAATTTTGATGTGTATGAAAAATAAATTTCTAATTTGCACACCCAGTTATAATAGGGTTCGATGGAATTTAGACAGAGTAAGATACTTTAGCTATTTAATATATATCTCTCGTTATTGCCATTGCAGAATTTCATAAAAAATATTTTATTTGATAAATGTTCGTTTGTGTACGACATAAACTTTTATCAAAAGGATGATAAAAGTTAACCAACCAATAAAAATAAAAATGCATCTACTCGTACATATGGATATTTTGCATTTACAATTCAATACACTTACACACACGAAATATGTCTAAGTATGTATATATATGATACCCTTGAAAAATCTTAAATGATTTAAAACGATCAAATCAATATAATTTAATTCTCTTACGCCCATTTAACAAGAATTTTGCGTATACACACACCTTTGTTTAAATGTAATAGTATGATATAACCTTTATTTTTTGTTTGTAATTTTATGTGAATATGTTTTTCCTATTAACAAATCATCTTGTATGCCGAGAAGCGATAGCACACACACCAATCTATCATACATCGTTTATACATAGTAGTTGCATTTGTTCAATATTGTATTGCGTACAGTAAAAACCGAATTACACATTTCCTTTATATTCACGTATAACTAGAAATTATAATATCGATGAAATATGTATGTTTACTGTATAATGTGACTTTACTTTATATGTAGTGGTATGGTATCGTATAGTACGTAAAAATACGACGATTTTTGTTCCTTTTATTTCTATTTATGAATTAAAAAAATCATTTTGTATACTTTTATATACATAGGAAAAACAAAATAAAAGAGGAGCGACATATATAATATTGTATTATATTTTCCTTCTCTAGTCGGGCCAGATTTGAGTTGGAATTAATTTAATAGATTGGATGTTCATATGCAACATGTTGCGGTAGAAGATCAATATATGTCTATAATTATTTGTGGTACTACCATAAAACAGGACATAAGAATAGCAACTTTCATACATGTAAATAGCATTCGATCCACCAAAATATTAAATTTAGTATAACCCGGACAAAGTGAGACAACGACATATTTTTAATTATATGCCTTTCCTTGTTTCTTTCCTCGCATTATTTAAAAGCAAAACAACTCGATCGTATTTGACTCACTTTTGTATGTATACAAAAAAATATGAATGAAGGAAACAAAACAAACAAAACGACATCACAAAAACAACAAAAATTTCCATACGGATACAGAACTTTCTCCGTAAAATTTATTTTTTACTTTGTTAAATTATAACTCGCCATATTCATGCAACTTAGGAAATATACAATACATTTCTGATTAAATCGAATAAAAAATATGTTTATTTTTCATCCTTATCATAGTTTTTTCATTTCTAAGATAGTGTTTATACGTATTTACACTTGTTGATCGTCATCGCCCATAAATCTAAGTTTCTGTGTAGGTGTGTAGTTATTTACAAAAAATACTATTGTTGCACCAGAATCTACTTAAATATAAGTCCTGCTATATATATTTAATTATATATCACTTGATATATAATTAAATATATACGCTATTAAGTGAACCAAAAAAAAATTTGACTCTGCCCTTATTGAATGTAAAAAACTTCAATGCACCATGTTTTTCATCACTATATTTTACCCTTTTCTATACAAATCAAGGATAAGAAACGGTCGCAATTTTTCCATACGGAAATAGAGTAATGTCTCTTCTGTTTGTATTCTGTGTCAAGTGTTATCGCCCCAAAGGTCCTGAGTTCGAACCCAGTTGAGGACTATAACTTTATTAAGCGATTATTATTCTAAACATCAACGGTTTTGTCGAATTAAGTATTCCTTCAATAATGATTGGGAATTGAATTTTAGAATGGCATTCCAAGTGGAGAGGCATTTGGAGATAACAAAAGCAATTGTAAACGGCGGCAATAGTCATCATCGATTGAAAATACTGGAATTAGCAACGGCGTTACTCATCAAAACAGGGAAATTGATGACGTGGAATGTCCGCGAATACAATACATGAAAGTGATTTACAATTGCAAAACACATACATCGCCAGATGCAATAAAAATAATAATCTCGAACAACGATGGACAAGTAAATATGCTGGAACAGATGTGCATAATTATGCATGTATCCAAATTAGAATACACTTATATCTATGAAATGAATTACATGTATTCTGCATGACTTGTATAATTATGCAAGTTTTCTCTATTTCTAAATTTGATGCGCACCAGCAGTGTTAACAACAAACAAACCAAAAAAAAATTAGTTCTAACTTCACGGCTTATTATTCATTGTGTGTATTACCCGGCAGAAACGTTAAAAGATTTACAAAAATGAAGGAATTACCCGCATATTCCCACGCAGCAATACACGCATTCATTATGCACATCTGTTTTCAGCCATAAGCGCGAGCAATTTGGGATGCAGGGACAGTTGTAATTTAACCAGTGAACTCAAGCTCAAGACACATAGTATTCGTTTTGTTCCGATTCGTTTCGTTTTCAATCCGCCGCTCCACACTGTGATTATTTCCTTGTTTCCTTCCCCATCACCAACAAACTGTTGTTAGTTTGTAGGTGAAGGGAAAGGAAAAGAGGAAAGAATCACGACCAAAGAATCAAAGTGTGGAATGGCGGAATAAGTTTTCATAAATTCTTACGCACATAGCTTTTGGGTCCGCGATTGACCGTTGTAGAGGAAGGACGTGTTTTTGTCTCTCCTTTAAATAAATAAATAATATATTTTATTTAACTAATAAATAAATAATATTGATATAGTGTTAAATAAATTAAATAAATAATAATTTGCGTGAATTTAATAAGTGAAGTGAATAGTAGTACGTATTATATATTTATATTAATTTGTGTACGGTGCGCTTGCAATGGCGTATAATATGTACATAACCTTTTTCTTTTATATGTATTTTGCTTGAATGCAACATACGCAATGTATGTAAATCTGCAATATGTAGGAGTTTTTGATTCCAATGGATGCCTAAGATAAGTGTTTTCATTTTTTCATTGTTTTAATACATATCTGCCCGAAATAAATTTTAATTTTATAAAAATATTTATATATTTTAACTGTACTTTATAACACATAAATGTGTAGAATACTAGTATTCTCATGTAGGGGTTATCCGAGTATAGTTTACGCGAGAAAGGGTTTTCAATTCTGTTATTCTATTTTGCTACACTCGTTAGCAATTTTTGTTGTCGTTTTTGCTAAGTAGAGTAACCATGGTTTGGTGATCGACAACCTACCTTTGGGTTTTTATACAATTTTACTCGTATATTATTTCTATTGTAAAAAGGTTTTTCAATGTGTGTATGTGTGATGATCGCGCAGGAATAAATATATAATAAACGATAAACCAGGGCCTATGTGTGTGCATACGGCCATCTCGCAATATATAGACTTTGTATGTACGTACGTAAAACGTAAACTCGAAAAGAAACTTTCATACAAATGCTATGGCATTTTCTTTTTGAAGAGTTTTTTCACTTTGCTAGATTGTATCTTGTAGATGCGGCGGACAACTTAATTTTAATTTGCCTGAGCATGCTCTCTGTTTATTTATCTTTAGTTTTGGTGAATCGTTTTTTCATTTTTAGGATAGTTTTCGTTTAGAAATTTGCGATTTTCCGCGGTGGTGTTTTTAATTTGATGATCGTCGCATAAAATGTATATATCGTGGTTGGGGTGTATGCTTGAAGATTGGTAATTTCGTTTGTCATTCACTCTACGTGCATACACAAACTTTACTCTGTATATTGTACGGTGATGGCCCTATTTTGATTTCAGAGATTAACTAATTTTAGTAATATTCCTGTATCCAATCATTCAGCTTCTGAGTAATAAATTATTATATTTATTATATTTTAGTTTGATTAGCATCAGAGCTATCGAGGTTCATCAGGTGTGCATTATTAATACTATTATTCATTACAGTTCCTGATTAAGCTAATTTATTTAGTTCTAATGAAGATATTTGATTACAGAATATCTTTGAAGCAGTACTACTTTTTAATTAAAAATAAAATTTTAGTTTAAAAGTTAATCAATGCAATTGATGGCTGCAATTAGTTGTAATTAGTAATAATAATTAATTTAATTATTTTGACTAATTGATAATTACTATTCAAATTATTGATTTAATTTATTTAGGAATTTAAGAATCTAGAATCGTTCGAGATGTTCAATATTAATACAATCCTTTATAGTTAGTTTCCTGATTGGATAGTTAACAATACTGAGTTTTATTATTAGAAACTAATAAATTATAATTTGCTCATAACCATTTTAATTTCGGGTTGAGTTGAGTTAGATAAATATTTTGTATATAAGGGTTTTCTTCTTTATAAGCTCTTTCAATCGGTCGCCAGGAATATTATATAATTCCATTATTAACCAAATTACAATTTTTTTAATTATAGGCCGAATTCTAATTTCATTTTAATTCTAATTGTTCTTAATTTCTTATTTTAATTTGGAAATCGACTGATCGTCGTAGAGGAAAGAAGTGTTTTTGTCTCTCCTTTATATAAATTAATATTTTAATTCAAATCAGTTTAAATTAACTAATAAACTAATAATATATATATAAATGTGTTGATAAATAAATAATATTGTGAATAATAATTTGTGTGAGTTTAGTTAATGAAGTAAAAAGTTATACATATTGTATGGTTGTATAATTTGTGTATGGTGCGCTTGCAATGGTGTAGAGTATGTACATAACAATTTTTGTTTATATGTATGTATTTTGATACCGTTGCTTGAATTCATCATATGCATTGCATGCAAACCTTCATTGTGTAGAACTTTTTTGATTCCAAAGGATGCATAAGTGTGGTGTTGCGTAATGGAACGCAACCCATTTTTAGTTATAGTTTTAGCCATTACTGGCGTTATCTATGAATATGTATAAAAAGAGTTAGAGTTTTTTAGTTAGAATAAAGCAAGAATATGTACAAGGTGAATAAACATATTATAATTAATAAATGAAGTCGATACAATTTATAAACACGAGTATTTAATTATTTATGGATACACTACATTGGCGACGAGGATTTATTTTATTTATGTTTGTTAATGGTGTATGTAAAGAATAAAATATAAAAAAAAAGAAAAAGTTAATTACGTATACAGTAAAAGTTCAAGATGGCTGCTACATCCACAGTGTTGACTATTCCACAATTTAATTATCCGGAAGACGAATGGATGGTATACAAATCTAGTTTCGAAAATGTTTGTGCGAGAGGGAAGATTGACGGTGAAGATGATAAAAAGGCATCATTACTGGATAGCATTGGCGGATCCACATACAAAATATTGTATGGGTTGTGCCAACCGAACGAACCAAACGCGAAAACCTACGATGAGTTGTGCGAGTTAATGTCTGCATATTTTTCGACGCCAACAATTTTGTACGAACAGAGACAAAAATTTTATCGTACAAAGCGCGAAAAAGACGAAAACGTACAGCAATGGGGTTTAAGATTAAAAGTTTTGGCGTCCAAATGCAAATTTGGAAACAGACTCAATACGCAATTAGCTGATCAATTTATTACGGGTATGGACGGCGGCACGTTTACGAAACTTTGCGATGAAGACGAAATCACGTTCGAGAAAGCTACGGAGATTGCGCAAAAACACGAATTACGAAAGAAGAATTACGAACATGAGCCGGAGATTTGTTACGTTAGACAACAAGTGTTACCATACAGAAATCAACAGGGACGTTATAATACAAGTGTCAAAGCAGCTAAACAAATGAATTCAACGCCGTTAAACAAAAATACAAGACGGAAGTGTAAAGAGTGCCGTTACAAAAATTTAATCTGCAACAGATGTAACATTAAGGGACATATGGCGTCAGTATGTTCACAACCGGGGCCCAGGATCAATGCAATTACAGATGAAAGTGAACACCAAGAAGGTGACAATAGTTACTACGCAGAAGAAATATTTTACATAAATGACGAAAACGAAATAACAAATAAGGACGCAAAGCTGAGGATGAGGGATAACAAAGATCGAGATACGAGTCATGGCACTAGTTCAACATCAACAGATAACGAAGAGGCGATATACACCTAATTCTGTTTTTACACGGTTTTATTTTGCACGGTTTCGATATAGCACGGTTCGAATATATTTTCCTTTTCTGTTTTTACACACGGTCTGTTTCGATTTAACACGGTTTTTTATACTCAATACATACATAGAATGAATATAAATAAAAGAAAAATAACCTTGCAAGTTTAGATTATTAAGGAATTCCCCTTTTAATGTTAACACAATTTCCTTTTTCGATTATATCTCTCATTCTGCCTTAGTAATCCAATGTGTTATGTCGTGTTGAGTAAAGTTTGTTGCGAAAATAAAATTGTAGTAAGTGTTTTGTTGTAATTATTTTGTTGTAAACGAGAGCAGTGATGATGAGGAAGCCGTATTATTAAGCGCAGAGGACATCCTTGCAGGCGTTCAACAAGCCAATAAATTAGGCAATCATTTTTTTACGAAAGATCACAATGCTGAACGTGCTATACAGTTTCAACGGGATTTAAATTCTTGCATGGCCCGTTATAAAGAATGCTACAAAGAACTTGAGAAAATTTGATCTCAAAGGTTACGAGTAATAACCGAATTTGTAATTAAGCCTCAAGAAAAAGATAAACAACAATGCTGAACAACAATGCTCTCTTCTTCACTGTGTACAGTTGATATTTCCAGCGATGAAAGTTTTATTGAGCCTAATGAAAGGAAACGTAGCCGTTTGTTGTCAGAAACAGACAGTGATTGAAATTCGTCTGACCTGTTTGATTTTTTTTACCTGAATTTGTGATATGTTTAATATTATTTGAGACTGAATAGTTTTATTATTTATGATTTTTACTGTACAATAAATTAATGAAATAAATAACTTATGCTTGACTTAGGTAAAGATACCTACAAGATTATGAATTACATAAAAACAAAATCTTTTATTTTAAAATGTTATTTAACGTTAAAGCTATTGAACCAATCCTCCATTTTTCATATATTCTGTGTATTTTTTACACGGCTTTTTTACACGGTGTTTTATTGGTACATATCTACCGTGTAAAAACAGAATTAGGTGTATAACATTCTTAGTACGAAATCAAGACCCGTCAAATTAGTTTTAAGAATTTTTAATATTGAAGTTAAGTTTCAGGTAGATTCAGGAGCTGGAATCTCAGCTATTCCTTTAGTTATTTTTAAGAAATACTTTGATAATTATGAATTACAAAATGATAAGACAGTTGTTCGAGGTTACGGGGGAAATGAATTAAAAGTTGTGGGATCATTTACCCCAGTTATTAGACATAAGGGAATCACACAAGCCTTTAAATTTCTAATCATAGATAACGTAAAAGTACCAATTTTGGGTCTAGATTTTTTTAGAGCATTTAATATAAACGAAATTCATATTAATAAGGTCAAACATGAGCAAACCTTAAAAAATATTGTAAGTTCTTATGATGACCTTTTTAGGAGTGGTATTGGGTTGTTAAAAAACGTTACGGTTAAGTTGGAGATGGGGGAGAATGTGGTGCCTAAATTCTGCAAAGCGAGACAGATATCTCACGCTTTTAGAGAAGACGTAGAAGATCAATTACAATCGTTAGTGCAACAACAGATTATTTCGAAATGCGAATCAGCACAGTGGGGAACTCCTTTAGTACCAGTCTTAAAAAAAAATGGTGGAATTAGGATATGTGCGGATTACAAAGTAACTGTAAATAAATTTTTGCTGGACACGAATTATCCACTGCCAAGAATTTCGGATATATTCGCACGGTTAAGTGGAAGTAAATATTTTTCTCAGATTGATTTAGCACAAGCTTACAATCAAATCGAATTGGATGACGAATCAAAAAAAATCGCTACATGGAGTACGCATATTGGAAATTTCACGATGAACAGGCTCCCATTTGGCGTTAAGTCAGCAACGGGAATTTTTCAAAGAGAAATCGAGAAAGTCTTATTTGGTATACCAGGCGTTATAAATTTTTTAGACGACATAATAATAGCAGCACCATCATTTGAACAGCATAACGAAAGGCTGCATGCAGTGTTCGACAGATTACGAACAAATGGATTAAGGCTAAATAAAAGTAAATGCAGTTTTGCAAAAGATAAAGTGGAGTTTTTGGGACACAATATATCTGCTAACGGGCTGTCAAAGTTAAACAGAAACGACGCTATTTTAAAGGCACCGCCACCGACGAACGTTTCTGAGATTCGTTCTTTTTGTGGGCTAGTGAATTATTTTGGGAAATTTATCCCTAATTTGGCGGCAAAAATGTATCCTTTATATCAATTGCTAAAAAAAGGCACGGAATTCTGTTGGAATGACGAATGTAAAACTACATTTGAGAATATAAAAAAAAGAGATAGTATCGGACACAGTATTAACGCATTATGAACCGAATTTACCGCTGAATTTAACCTGTGATGCCTCGAAAGGGGGAATAGGTGCAGTGATTTCTCACATATTTCCAGACGGAACGGAAAGGCCAATCGAATTTGCATCACGGGTACTTTCGCCAGCGGAACAAGGATAAGGGATGGTACAGAAAGAGGCATTGGCAATTATTTACGGAACAAAAAAAAATTTCCAATACTTGATTGGCAGACATTTTATATTGGTAACGGATCATCGACCGCTACTAGGCATTTTTGGGAAAAAAAAGGGTTGCCACAGATGTCAACAAGTAGATTACAACGATGGGCAGTGGACCTGCAATCATTCAATTATACTATTAAGTACGTCGAATCGAATAGAAACTGTGCAGATATGTGTTCAAGACTACCAGAGGCTGATAAACAGGCGGAAGATTTGGACGAGGGTGAGTCCTACCTGTACTTCATAAGCGCCAATGGTGAATTGCCCATTGATTGCGCAAAGATCGAAGCTGAAACAACGAACGACGATACAATGTTGGCGGTCCTTGAAGCAGTACGTGAAAACGATTTTACAAAGTTAACAGACGGCAAATTCAAAGCTTTTATTAAACGTAAAGACGAGATGGTGGCGGAGAATAATATATTGATGTGGGGCTATAGAGTCGTGATTCCGGAAAATTTGAGGAGTGAAATATTAGAAGAAGTCCACAGTTCACACATGGGCATCGTCAAAACCAAGGCATTAATAAGATCATATATTTGGTGGCCGGGAATAGACGATGACATAGAACGTGTTATAAAGTCATGCGAGTCGTGCTTGTCGGTGTTACCAAATCCTCCAACGGTGCCAGATATGACTTGGGAAATACCCGATCGCCCATGGAGCCGCGTGCACATCGATTATGCAGGGCCGTTGCTCAAAGTGGACCGAAGTATTTATAACGAACAACGCAACAACCGATTTTACGGTAGAAAAGCTGATCGAACTCTTTGCGCGATTTGGGTTACCGGACCACATTGTATCTGACAATGGATCTCAATTTACCTCGGATGTTTTCAAAAGATTTGTAAGAAGCTGCCATATGAAGCACACCATGACTCCTCCGGGCTACCCAGCGACTAATGGTGCGGCCGAGAACTCCGTAAAAACCATAAAGAAGGCAGTGGAGACGGGAAAGAGAAAGAACATGAAGGAAAGAATGCAAGTAATCATACACAGGTTTTTGTTAGATTATCGAATCACACAACATTCGACCACGGGTATATTCCCGCAGCAATTATGCTCGGGTACACGCCAAGGATTAAATTGGACCTTTTACGACCAAAGAAGCAAATGGAGAAAAACGAAGCACATTTTGTCACACCAAAACGTACGTTTTCGGTAAACCAACCAGTAATTATAAGAAGTTACAAGAATCCGAACGCGTACGAGTGGGTGAACGCAATTGTATTAAAGATTTTAGGCCCACTGTGTTACATATGTAAATTAGAGTCTGGGCGAACCATTAAACGACACGTGAATCAAATGCGCCCAAGATTGGAACCCAATACACTATCACCTAAAAGGGTGGTCGTAGAACCACAGGGTCCTCTCAATACAGTGGAAAGAAACGTGGTAATAATAAGAACCAATAATACTGAGAATATTAATAATAGTCTTCCTTTTAATTTAAGGGATAGGAAAACTATTCAAAAACCTTCTCGATATAATTAAGAATAGATTTAGTTATAATGTAGACTTAGGGGTGACGATTGTGGTGTTGCGTAATGGAACGCAACCCATTTTTAGTTATAGTTTTAGCCATTACTGGCGTTATCTATGAATATGTATAAAAAGAGTTAGAGTTTTTTAGTTAGAATAAAACAAGAATATGTACAAGGTGAATAAACATATTATAATTAATAAATGAAGTCGATACAATTTATAAACACGAGTATTTAATTATTTATGGATACACTACAATAAGATAAGTGTATTTTTCATTTTTTCATTGTTTTAATACATATTTTAATACAAATTAACACATATTTGTTCGAATTTTGGGTATATAAACATATTTTATAGTGGATCATATAGTGGGTTATTTGAGTGTTGCTACGCGAGAAAGGGTTTCTCATTTCTGTTGTTCTGTTTAGTTACTCTCGCTAAGAATTGTTGTTGTTGTTTTGCTATGGAGAGTATGCATGTTTGGTGATCGACGATTATTTTTCTTTTTTTTCTGTTTTTTTCTCTTCAATTTTGCAACCTATCTTTTGTTTTATATATGTACATAAATATTTACTCGAACATAATTTCTATTGTAAAATGGGTTTTCAATGTGTGCATTTGTGTAGTAGTTTTATACAATTTTTAAATAATAGTTTTTTACAAAAAAATATAAAAATCGATGAACCTGTGCCTAAATATGTGTTTTCGGACATCTCGCAATTTATGGACTTTGTATACCTATACATACGAGTCTGTATATAAAGCGTAGACACGGGAAAGAGCTTTCACTGTGCGTTTATACTTGCGGAAATTAGTGCGGCGCTGAATGGATATATACCTGTGGGAGCGAGTGTGATATATTGGTGCCGTGTTGGTTTCCGCAGGTATAAATTGGCATTTATGTTAGGGTGTTTTATCGTGTCTACGTTGTTTGGGCCTGCATGCATACAAACCGTATGTTTTATTTTTCTTCTACTTGCCGTATTTTTATTTCAGAGATTAACTAATTTTAGTATTATTCCTCTATCCGGTTATTCAGCTTCTGAGTAATAAATTATTATTGTTAAATTAAATTAATTATAAATTGGGCTAATAAGACAGATTCAATTTTGCATGATATGAGTAATTGGATCATAATTATAGTAATATTGTTTTCTCGAGTTGGGTGGAGGAAATCGTTAATCACTCATAATAATTAGGTTTTAGGAAATTTATCATTTAACAATTTTTTTACGATCTTGCCTGCTGATTGTTTCTATCCAGAGGGCGGAGTTATTGTGCCGTTTTGTGCTTTACTAACTGTTGCCTGCTTGGGTGTCTGTAACCGGGTCGAGCCTGTTATGTCTGGTTACCTTTCCTGTCCCTCCATCTTGTTATGTGAAGGGGGGTGTGCGGTGGGCCCGGCGTATGCGGGATCTCTGCTTGGTCTTGGCCGTACATTCTGATCAATCAATCAAACAAATAATTGATTGTTTTTATTTATAGTTATTTTAATATTTTAATATTTTTTCGTTCCTTACTTTAAACAATTCTATAAATTGAAATGTTGTTGGAAGTCCTGACTTAAAATAATAAAGTTGTCGACAAATACAATTCAATTCATTTTTATTATTATTAAAAAAAATTTTTTTGGACATACCAGAAGGTCAGGAAAGATTGTGATTGCAACATTCTTGATCAGGGGGTCTGTTTAATTACTTACGCTTTGAGCATAAACTTAATACAATCAATATGTTAACGATCCAAAAACTTTTGCTATGGAATGTTGTTTTTCGACGATCTCTTCTAGTTGAATTCAGGTTAGTTGTGTGAACGTTAGTTATAAATTAACCCTGCTTTTAGTTGGATGAATTTAAATATAGATAGCTGAATGACAATACCGAATTTAAATTTTTTTCACAATATCAACGGAATATTTAGGTCATCATATGTATGATAATACTCCCGGGTCATTACGAACGTGAAGTCCCTCGGTTAGATGGTGTTGATGGGAAGATAGGGAAAAATAAAGTTACAAGCAGTATTTGATGAGGTGACCCATAGATGTGAATTGAATAACCTAACCAGTCTATTATGACTGATGCCGAATACATATGATGAATATTAGTATCCTTTACCTCAAACACAACTAACTTACATTAATTAACTAACAAAATCTAATCTAGAGTGTGAATATAATTGAGACTAACATTTTAATATATTTAAGTAAAGGGTGATTTTTTTGTGGTTAGGATTTTCATGCATTAGTATTTGACAGATCACGCGGGATTTCAGACAAGGTGTCAAAGAGAAAGATGCTCAGTATGCTTTGACATTTCATAATGAATAGACTTACTAACGAGCAACGCTTGCAAATAATTGAATTATATTACAAAAATCAGTGTTCGGTTCGAAAAGTGTTTCGCGATTTACGTCCGATTTATGGTCTACATAATCGACCAAGTGAGCAAACAATTAATGCGATTGTGACCAAGTTTCGCACTCAGTTTACTTTATTGGACATTAAACCAACCACACGAATGCGTACAGTGCGTACAGAAGAGAATATTGCGTCTGTTTCTGAGAGTGTTGCTGAAGACCGTGAAATGTCGATTCGTCGCCGTTCGCAGCAATTGGGTTTGTGTTATTCGACGACATGGAAGATTTTACGCAAAGATCTTGGTGTAAAACCGTATAAAATACAGCTCCTGCAAGAACTGAAGCCGAACGATCTGCCACAACGTCGAATTTTCAGTGAATGGGCCCTAGAAAAGTTGGCAGAAAATCCGCTTTTTTATCGACAAATTTTGTTCAGCGATGAGGCTCATTTCTGGTTGAATGGCTACGTAAATAAGCAAAATTGCCGCATTTGGAGTGAAGAGCAACCAGAAGCCGTTCAAGAACTGCCCATGCATCCCGAAAAATGCACTGTTTGGTGTGGTTTGTACGCTGGTGGAATCATTGGACCGTATTTTTTCAAAGATGCTGTTGGACGCAACGTTACGGTGAATGGCGATCGCTATCGTTCGATGCTAACAAACTTTTTGTTGCCAAAAATGGAAGAACTGAACTTAGTTGACATGTGGTTTCAACAAGATGGCGCTACATGCCACACAGCTCGCGATTCTATGGCCATTTTGAGGGAAAACTTCGGAGAACAATTCATCTCAAGAAATGGCCCGGTAAGTTGGGCACCAAGATCATGCGATTTGACGCCTTTAGACTATTTTTTGTGGGGCTACGTCAAGTCTAAAGTCTACAGAAATAAGCCAGCAACTATTCCAGTTTTGGAAGACAACATTTCCGAAGAAATTCGGGCTATTCCGGCCGAAATGCTCGAAAAAGTTGCCCAAAATTGGACTTTCCGAATGGACCACCTAAGACGCAGCCGCGGTCAACATTTAAATGAAATTATCTTCAAAAAGTAAATGTCATGGACCAATCTAACGTTTCAAATAAAGAACCGATGAGATTTTGCAAATTTTATGCGTTTTTTTTTAAAAAAAAGTTCTCAAGCTCTTAAAAAATCACCCTTTAGTTAGGAAATGACTTTGCTGCGGTTTCGACCTAGTTGTTTCTGTGACTAACATCCTTTCCTAATCAACCTTATCTGTTAAGGTTGCAGGCAGGGCCTGGGCCCGCATGATGCTGAAATATTATTCGCATTCAGATATAATCTGTCATTTGATTATTGATATTTCAGGATTATGCTAACATACCTAGGATCGCCGTTATGGCTGGCCTGTGCGCCTCTATCATATCAATTCTAATTGTTCTTATTTTAATTTAATTTACTTGTATATTTAGGATTTAATTTGATTTACTTCAATTAGTTTAATAAAATTATTTTAATAGATCAAACGAATATGATTATATTAATTTTCGTGACTTTTTATGGAAGCAGACAAGGTAGGAATCACAATGGCTATAGCTGGGTTTGCTTATGAATTTGATATTTCAGCAGATGTTTGAATTTTTGAAATTATAGATGGCTTGGAGACTACAGAATAAAATTTAAATGCAGACACATATTGCTGTGCTTAGATAGTTTTTGTATTTTTGGGGTTCATGGCACTTCTTTAATTAAATTATTTTCTAGGTTGTTCGGGAGACTGTAAATTGGTAAATGTTTTGGTTAGCTTGTTCTAAGTTGGATAAATAATTATCGCTGGTTGTCAATTATATGGATGGAGGAAATGGTTAATCACTCATAATAATGAAGTTTTATTTCAGGAAATTAACCAATTAAAAATAATCTTGATTGCTGATTATTTATATCCAGAAAACAAAAATGATTCATTGTGTTCATCATTCATTGTCTTGTGTTTTACTAACTATTGACTACTTACGTGTCTATAACCGGGTCAAATATATCATCTCTAATAACCTTTCCTATCCCTCCATCTTGTTATATGTAAAAGGGGTGTACGTTAGGCCCGGCGCGTATCCGGGATCCCTGTTTAGTTTTGGCCGTACATTCTAATCAATCAATCAATAAATTCTTACGCACATAGCTTTCGTTTCGTTTTGAGTTATTTTTGTGTTATTTGACAGATCGAATTTTTTTAGTTCTCAGAATATTGTTTGAAATCTATCAATTATTTATAATATCACATCAATTAATTTAATAATGAGTGAAGTGCAGACGCACTTACATAAAAACGATATCCATAAACATCAAAATGAATAATTTATTTAACATCAAAATGAATAATAATTGTTTAATTTTTTTTCGAATTTTGATCAACTCTTTCGCTTCGGTTCCGCCCTTAACTGAACAATGTGACCATATTTTCGGTTTTCCATAAATTTGACATATTCAACTTAAAGTTCGGAAGGAAACGAAAACTATGTGTCTCGAGCTTAACAGTGCAAGTCTAGAAGTAAAAAGTAAACTGCGATAAGTAGTGAACAGTAAAGTGGATTAGTGAGCAGTGGACGAGTGAAATTAGTGAATTGCTGCATACATTAAAGGTGTTTTAAAATAAAATTTGTAACTTAAATCACTGAATGTTTTATGTACGAATCTATATGAAACGCTGAAATTCGTACATTTTGTAGTTCCTCAGGATTTCAATCGAAGGCAATAAGAATGAGCTACTTTCGAGACTGCTGGAAGACGATGCTGAAATACGGGGATAAAGATCGTAATAATCTCCACCGACGCTAGGACCGTCAGAGATGCCGCCAATTACCCCATTCGATGAGCAGAAAGTTAAGATCTACGCAGAAGAAGAAAAAATTATAACAACCATTTCAGTACATCCGCCTACTCCAGAACAACAGAAATCATGATGAAACAACATAAATCATGAAATGCTGAAGGCGCTGTTGCTTCAAATGAAGGAAATGAGGGCACACCAGGCTGCCAAGTTTGACCTACAAAGTGCCAAATTCGATTAACTCCGAATAGGCGCTAAATTAGACCAGCAACCTCCCAAATCCGAACAGCAAAGTAGATAATTGGAAAAATTACGAGCGGCCAGCTCAAGAAATGTAAATGACAAACCAAGCAGGAGTTAGAAAATAAATTAAGCACGTAGAGACCCGTTACGAAACTCATACCTCACAAACTACGGGAAAGGGCCAGCCAGATAAAATGTTCCCAACACAACCAATTGCTTTAAGCTAAAGGGGAATTTTGAAACCTCCGGCGTTCGATGGCGAGATTTCAATTGAGAATTTTAAAGTGCATTTCCAAGCGGCGGTGCAGCACAATTGTTGGGGTGCAGAAGAGCAGCTCAACGCACTCATTTTGGCTCTTCGTGGTAAAGCTGCAGATATTTTGCAAACAGTATCCGCAACAGAAAGGAGGTATGAGTGGGTCATGACTGAGTTTAAAGTACGATACCGCCAGTCACACGTCAGAGAATTATGCAAGATTCAACTCCAAAACAAGCGACAACTACGTGGGGAAAGCCTGCAAGACCTAAAGAGAGAAGTGACGAAATTGACGCGTTAAGCTTCCTGCGACACACCTGCAGATATGTTGAATGAACTAACAGTTTTATCAGTACTGTCAAGAACGACCATCTGCAACTTTATTTAAGAACGAATACTGTAGGTAAAACCTAGAATAAAGTACTGGCATTGGTTACTTTAGAATATGACGTAGAGCAACTATAATAAGAGAGGTGTTAAGGGAACTAACACAAAGCTATTGGAGTCACAGAAAATTACAACGGCAGCGGCATCCTGAATGCCGAGATAAGCAACATGCAAACTGGCGAGAAGAACAGACACCGGGATTAAAGAATGCCACAAACGATTCAAGAAACAACCATGTCCAGCAAACACTTGATTCTAGCTCGGATAGTGCAGGTCAGCTTAAAGAGAGTTTACGGTCAGAGAAAAAGAGGGACGAATTGGCTTATCAAATGAAGCAAAGATCCTTGGGGGAGGTCTAGTGGACGTTTCCAGTACGATTGTTGGGGATGAGCCAAGCAGTTAAGTTGAGAGAGAGCGAACCAGAAGGTCGCGACAGAGAGTCGTGCAAATGTGACACGCATTGGAGTAGAGAAGGAGATGTGCTGGAATACGTTGAGGCAGAAAACAGACATGATAAGCCAAAGCGAAAAGCGTCCAGAAAGACGAGAAACGACCGATTTATCAAGCAGTAAGAGGATGACGAATGGACAAAGGTTGATCCGCATTAGAGAGCAACATTGGGACGACCAGAGTGGGAGTTTTGCCGATTTTCGACGAGATGACTTATTGTGGTTGAATTTCAGAGAGCGGAAAAGCATATCTTAAGATGCACAACGAGATTTTAAAGTTTCATACAAAATGGTCAAGAGGATCAGCGACGATGTGTATCGGATACAAGAACGCTTTGGAGATGAACGAAAAGTTGTGCAGGTTCATAAATTGAAGAGAAATTATCACTTCAATGATACATGAAGAAATTCTAGTATCTTGTCAATGCCTACTAACAAAGGTAGATTACCCTTTTTTATAACACATAACGGTCAGTGCGGTAAATAAGACATTTGCTGACAGAGGGCTATGCGGCATAAGGGGCGCAGTCCTATGAGGTTTATTGAAGCTGCTAGCTGTATTTCATTGATTTTGGACCAGTAAAACATTTTTCCGAATTAGCATTTTAACCGTAGCGCGACAACATATAATGTATTATATTTCTTAATTGTAAACAACATTTACAATATTCATTAGAATATTGTATGTTTACTTCAATTTTAAGATATTATTGAAAATGAAATAAATAATAAAATAATATATATACCTAAGTGCTTTGTTACACTTTGATATGAGGCGTTAGTAACAATAACAAGCACAATAGTGGCTGTGTTTATCTAAATTCGATACAAATTAATGTTTTTGGAGAATCTGCTACGTAACATATCAACAAAGAAAATTCTCCTTTTATATTTTCTCTGCTTTATTATTTTTGCCATCACTGTATATGATTTGCGTAGATATAGTAAATAAATGTAATTATATTTTTGATTTGATTATTCAACATTCTTATGGGGCGATGATAATTAAAACGTAGTTACTTGATATTTGTAAAAACAGTAAATATACGAATATCGTGATCGAATAAGTGATCAATAACTATGTAATTATTAATCGGTGCAAAGTAAAATTAAAATTTTATAATTAGGTAGAGGGGCTAGGGTTTATTATTTTGAACTACTAATCAATTAAATTCCTTATCTATTGTTCACTTAAAATTTAAATTTATAAATTAAATCATGTCGCTACTATATGCATGTGTTTATCACAACATAAAAGCGTTTAGTTTTAAGCTTGGACTATTAAAAATTGGAGACTGTCGTTTTTATTCCAGTTTTATCCGGTAGTAATAATGGTAATTGATAATGTAGCTCATTCAGCTTTTATTTTCAAATATATTTTTATTGAGGTACTAAAATTATTGGAGACGTATGGTATTTTATTCTACTCCCAATTATACCATGTTATTGCTAATGCTTTGTCACGACTACTCGCATACTACGTCCATGTTACGTTCTAGTTCACTGAGCTGATTGTTTTATTTTTTTTACGAAACAAGTACTAATTCGTTTTGCATCCATTCAAATATTTTCTTAAAATCTCTCGAGCTTTAAACGAGATTTTTATATATTCGACCAACAAGTTTCTCTTTCACTTGCAAATTTCAATTTGTAGAACTGTGATATTTTCAGCCGATATTTTGTTTTGTTTCGGGGTTTCGTTAATATCGGGGTTATTGACATTCATATGATGTTGTTTGCGAGTGTCCGCTGTTGTATTCTTGAAGTTTGTATGTATAATTTTGATACCACAAAACATCAGCTTAATGCGGCGGAGTAGCTTTGGAAAATTATAATATTTATTATATTATTATTATTGCCATAGAAAAGCTATACATAAACTGCGGCCGTCCCTTTACTGGTAATTCGCAAGGAATAGGGAATTGGGGAAAGAATCTACATAGGTTTTATCTAAAGAGTGATCCAATAGGAGGTACCTTTTCCAATTGGGATTCTCATTGGGATTCATGCGTCACAACTGTCATGTTCATATGACATTTGTGTTCAGTATTCATTGACATTTCACCATGAATAGACTTACGCGAGAACATCGTTTACAAATTGTGGAAATTTATTTCAAAAATCAGTGTTCAGTGAAAAATTATTTTCGTGCTCTTCGACCATTTTATGGGGTTCATAATCGTCCAACTGAACTATTCGCGAAACAATCAATAAATTTCGAACCACTTTTTCATTATTGGATATTCCTCAACCGACTAGAGTGCGATCTTTTGTGAATATTGCTGCTGTAGCTGAAAGTGTACGTGAAGACCGCAATCAATCAGTTCGTCGCCGTTCTCAAGCTCTGGGTCTCTCGGATGGCACATTGTGGCGTATTTTGAAGAGAGATCTTAGTTTGCCGGCTTGTGGTTTCAACAGGATGGTGCAACGTGCCACATAGCAGGCCAAACCATAGATTTATAGGAAGAAAATTTTAATGAGAACATCATATCAAGAAACGGACCCGTGAATTGGCCTCCAAGATCGTGTGATCTAACGCCGTAATTACCAGACTAGGGCCACTGTGCATCTGACGATTGAATACAGGGGAAAATTTAGGGTTATGTTGTGGATAACTGATCTTAAGCGTGTTTATCACGCAGGAACCTGGAAATTTGAGGAACTATAAAATTAATTTTAATGTTCTTGCAAAACTTGAGTCAACTCAAGTTTTTCACAAATTTCTCGTATAAATTTAATTTTGCTTATCAAATTTATAACGATATGATTCAAAAGATATGGAAGTGATCGTAGGAATAATTTGTAATATAGATTGTTAGTTAATAATATGGTATGCTTTATCAATTAATTGAAAATGAAACTGTTCACTCCTTTCTAGATAATTCTTCTCTATGTAACTAAAAATACGAGTACAAATCGGCAGGTCAAGCCTCGAGCTTCTAAACTAAAACCAGAATCTGTTTATTATAGTTATTAAAATGTACTTGGAATATGTTCCAACATTAAACTTTAATTCAATCCATCGTTACCTATTTAGTTATTTTATGATTAATTTACTTGAGGTATTTTAGCGGACTTTCGCCAACAGGTATGCTAATTAATAAAGCAATGTGCATTTATCTTGAACTATTTGAAATCTTCCAAATATTGTTTCAATTTTTAGCTATTTTTTCTATAAGAGCGAGGTACAAATATTCAATTACAAGATTAATGAAATATCATTAATCATGTAATTGAATATTTTTATGTTGGTTTCAACGTTAGCTCTACGAATAACATGATTTCTAAGATTGTATTGTCCTAGTGAATGACGGGGTGTAGTTAATGCTATACTAGTGAGTTACCTGGATACAACAGAAAATCACTAACGATAAAGTTTTTCTTGAACGTGGTTATTCAATTATTGTACATTTTGAAATGAACTGGATAACATTAAAGTGTTTTATTACGACTAATTACCAAAATATAGCAAGTAGAATCTCGGCTCTGACGTTGGTTACATTAAAATATACTTGAAAGCATCCAAATCGCCCGCCATTTGGGATATCTGTAGCTTAGTCATTGCTGTTTTTATGACATAAGTTTCAGTCATTTACAAACTGTCGTTCCGCGTGCATCAATTTTAAGAGATGAAATCGATACGCAACATTTGCATTCAATTCTGTTTTCAAATGAAAAAAAATACAATTTTAGTCTTGAGGACGATCCACTTCCAGGTGCAATAAAACAATTTGAAGACGAAGAACTAAAAATTTTACTGGAAAATCATGTCAAACTCAAAAAAAGCTTGCAGAACAGTTAGGAGTTACTCACCAAGCAATATCACTTTGATTGCATGCAATGGGAGAAATACAGAAGGAAGGAAAATGGGTTTCTCAGAAACTGACCGAAGAAAACAAAAATCGAAGAGTTGACATCTGTATGAATTTGCTTCCTCGGTACAAAAGAAAGGTGATATAAAGTGGGTTTTGTACGATAACCCTAAACGCAGAAAACCGTGGGTTGACCCAGGCAAGGAAGTGTTTCTGTGTGTATGCTGGGATTGGAAATGAATCATTTACTACGAGCTTCTGGAACCTGCTTAAACTGTTACCGCTGAACGTTATACAAGGCCCAATTGATCAAATTAAGTGACGCTCTGGAGGAAAAAGGACCATTTACGGGCCAAGAAACCCGCCCACATTCATCAAAATCAACCCAGGGACTTATCTTCACCTTAATCTGGGAAGTTTTATCACATGCAGCGTATTTTCTAGACTTGGCTCCCTCTGATTACCATTTATATAGATCAATGTTATCATATTGGAAAGACCAGCGGTTCACGAAAGTTAAAGATGTGCAAAAATGGCTTGATGACTATTTTGCTTAGAAACCACCAAGTTTCTAACGCGAAGGCGTTCATCATCTACCCGATAAATGGCAATCATCTACCTGATAAATACCATAGATAGTAATGGCGAACATTTCTATAATTAATCTTTGCAATATTATATTTTCATTAAAGTTGAATTTGACCAAAAAAAGCAAAGCTTCTACTTGCACATTTAATAAATACAGCATGCAACTTGTATTGGAAGATAGTCGCAAATTAAGTACATAAATCGTTTAGAACCACTATTACTATTATTTGGATAATCATATAAAGAGCCCAAAAACCCAATAAAAGTATATGGTACAGTAGAGAACTCCACAAATTTCGGAACCAGAGAAACAAACTATGCCAATTGTCCTTAAAAACTACCAGGAATTCGATTACTCCGAGCATCTAATCGCTTATAATGATTTTTTCAGTTTGTTGGATCAGTTTTAACAAACCCTATATGCGCGATTCTAGCAATTTGTCAACAAGTAGAAAAGGAAAACAGATGGTTATCACACTACCATGAAGTTTAATAACCAATCATCTAATGACCCAAAAATTATCAATAAATTTATCTCAACTTGTTTAGTCAAAAATTCTCTAACAGTGACTTTGAGCCGGATACGAGCAACTTTAGTTTCATGAAAAATTACGCTCAAACATTATTTACCTCGATCGATATGATTTGTGAGTTAGTAGTCGAAAATTGGTAGATGACTTTTCGCTTGAATCGGCTGGTTTACCCTTAATTGTATTATAAAGGTGCAAATAGCAATTTGGTCAGCCTCTTATAACACTTTATAAAACGTCACTTTAAGTTTTTTTCAAACTTAGGAAAGGACTTATTTCTTGTCCTGGTTAAAAAAAAGCGTCGTTAGTCAGTCGTTGTTAACTATATTACAATAACCAAACCGTCCGGCATTCCCAAACTCTTTGAACGACAATGGATGTGTCTGCGCGGTACGAATAGATTTAAGGTGGGGGTAGTGTTATGAATTCTACTCTATACACATATATCAGTCAGTGGTCGAGTGGTTAAGGCATAGACTACAAAGTGTTAGTAATCCAAAGGGCGGGAGTTCGAATCTTGTCAGAGGCTATAATTTTATTGAGGAGATTATGCTTAACATCATCGATGTTGCCGGATCAAGTATTTCTCCAATACTGATTGGGAATTGGATTAACAACGGGCGTTAATCATCGAGACAGGGGAAATGATGACGTAGAATATTCACGAGCACAACTACCAGATGTATAAATATGAAACCGGAATTTACCAGCAAATGGCACCACGACAGGTGTACCTTTCGACAAACCACGTCATCAGCGCCATTATTTTCTTTTGACATCTGTCAATAATATCCAATTCATAGCCATACAAGTTTCATACAATAACGCATGTTTTTTACATGTTAAAAATGTCGAGTTCTGTGCCTACATATTACGATTTACAGACATCATTGATTTTTGTTATTATTTGAAGAAACCTGCTGCAGAATCACATCTCTTGGTAAATCACAATGCTATGCGTGGTTTAATAAATTCAAAAGTGTTGATTTTGACGTGAGAAACGGAGAACGTGGAAGACCACCAAAAAAGTTTTAAGACAGTGAAGTGCAAGCATTGTTGGATGAGGATGTCGCTCAAACGCAAAAACAACTCGCGGATCAATTGAATGTCTCACGAGAAGTCATCCACATACGTATAAAAGCCACGGGAAACATCCAAAAGCTGGGAAAATGGGTTCCGCATAAACTGAATGAAAGGCAACAGGAAAATAGAAAAATCACTTGCGAAATGTTGCTCACCAAATACAAAAGAAAGTCGTTTCTTCATCAAATTGTGACTGGCGATGAAAGTGGAATCTATTTCGCAAAAAGTCTTGGGTTGATCCAGGACAACCATCGACATCGACTGCAAGGCCAAATCACTTCGGACGGAAGACAATGCTCTGTATTTGGTAAGGTCAGAAGAGTGTGATTTATTTTGAGCTGCTAAAACCTGATGAAAAGGCAACACAAAGTGCTTTTGCTTCATGATAATGCACCATCACACAAAGCAAAACCGGTCATGGAAACGTTGGAAGTACTTAATTGGGAAATACTTTCACATGCGGCTTACTCGCCAGGCTTGGCTCCGTCCGAATATCACTTATTTGCATCGATGGGACACAGGCTTGCTGGGAGAACTTCACT
Source organism: Nephrotoma guestfalica (assembly GCA_963691935.1). NCBI lineage: Eukaryota > Metazoa > Arthropoda > Insecta > Diptera > Tipulidae > Nephrotoma > Nephrotoma guestfalica. Next base: position 95,988,439 of record OY829915.1, read on the forward strand.
TTCTACGAAAACGTACGAAAACGGCCCGATAATTGGTTTGCCTCAAAAGAAGAACAGTTTTTTTGGCACGCATTGCCAGAAAGGTGGGCAAAATGTATAACTAATAATGGGCAATACATTGAATAAAATACTCTTACTCATGTGATAAACGTGTACTTTTTACTAAAAAATTCCGGTTTCTTATTTACACACCTGGTACATGAAAGTGATTTACAATTGCAAAACACAAGTATATAAGACAGTTGTAATTTAACCAGTGAACAGTGCAAATTAAAATGCGAAAAGTATGCAGTGCGAAAAGTAGTGACTAGTAAAAGTGAACAGTTAAAGTGAACAGTAGAAGTGAATTAGTGAACATTAAACGAGTAAAATTTGTGAATTGCTGCAGATATTAAAGGTGTTTTAAAATAAAATTTGTAACTTAAATCGCTGAGTGTTTTATATGCAAAATCGCGCACGAATCCATATCGAACGCTATAATAATAAATTCATTATGCCTTGATACATTTGAAGAAAGGTGAATTATTTTGTATGCCTAATATTTAATAAATTTGGATTCTTCCTGTTTTTATAAATTTCGGACCCCTCCTTTCGATCTAAATTATCGTTTTTCTTAATTTTCTTTAAAATTATAATTTTTTTACTAATATTCTTATAATTATGTATACAAAATAATTATGAAGACATGAGTTATTAAAATGACTTAAATAATAAAATAAATACAACATCCGCCACTTAAAATAAAAGTGATCTACCGCACGTGCTGCAATAAACCGCTTTTCTCATTTTTTTTGAATAAATATTAACGTGAATTCATGAACCTTAAGAACCGTTAAGACATTCTGTCTGACTCGTAGAACTGCAGATTGTTCCTCACAAGAATGTTACGTGAGGTAAATCATAACAAGTAGATGAATGAATTTATGTTCCATGCTTATATTTGTTTATTTATTATAATTTAAAATTTAATTTAATTTATTATAAACATATTATAAATTCTATTATCGATGTCCTACCGAGGTTCTACCAAAGAATACAAATATAACCAGAACAGACAGCGTAGACCCAAAAAAATTTTTCCTACCTTAAATTTTTTATAGGTATATGAATATTTATAATTACAGTGATGATTTTATGTTAACGAACTGTTTTTTGTTGAAATATACTGTCAAAGCTTTATTATGGGTGCATAATTATTTATTTGAAACAAAAATACTCAAAAATACCTAATTTTTTCCTACCTTAAGTGAGTCAAGGTAAAAAAATGAGTCGATGTTTGTCCATACAAAAACAACGTTATCTCGTTTCTATAGTTATTCTGTGGTTCTACCACAGAAATAGAGTATATAGAATGAATGTAAGCAACTGTCAAGCGTCACAAATTCGGTGGGTAAAAGAGAAAGCATATAAATTAACAGGGCCATATTTAGAATTTTTTTCGATCGAATGCAATGAAGTTAGAAAGTTAAAATTAAAAAATTATTTAAATTTAATTACATTTTTATTTCTTTAATAAAAGTGCAGTAATTATTTTTATTTAAATATAATATTATGTGTATAAAAATTAGCAATTATAAAACCACTACGCTTATTTATTTCACATTCCTTTAAAATGTAATGTACTCGTATGTTGAAAATTCACTTAGTATAATTGGGTATCCAAAAAAATCTTCGTCATACATATTAGATTCGTCTACTTTAGAAATTTCTTGGTCAATTGAAATATGATGATGAGGCTTAAACCATTGCTTTTGCAATTCTCCATATTTTGGTAAACTAAAAACATAATTTCTGTAAAAAATTGTATTTTACAGTACATATTCCAAAATAAAAATAATTTATGAAAAGAAAAGCAGATGAAACAATCAACACCCACTTTTCGAACCATAGTAATACGATAAATACGGCACTGGTAAAAACATTTATTTACAAAACGAAAGAACCCACACTAATAACCAAAATTGTTTTCTTATTTTTATCTGATTTTAATAACTTAAATTAAGGATAATTTTACCACAAATCACTTTCTTTTTAACATAATTTACATTTTATTTTGTGTAAACACTTACTGATGGTACGAAATTCCATCTTGTAATTTTAACTTCACTAACTATTTTAATAATATTTTAATTATTTTTTAATTATTTTAATTAACATTTTCAAGATTTTTTAAGAGCACAAAATTTAACGCGTCACTTTAAACAAAAACAAAAACTGGTTTAAGGGGTTCTTTCTTTGACATATGAGACCGCCATATGCATTTTTTATATAACCATCCTGCTCTGGCTTGTGACACATGAAATAGCAAATCTTATATGGGAAATCTTTACATTCATTCTATAGTATATAATTCTATGGGTTCTCCTACTAATCTCTTTCCTTTAGGAGTTTCAATTATCTGTCTCGAATATTTAACTTGTTTTCGGGATTTATTTACGTTACTTACAAGTTGATTAAATTAAAAATTACATACATTTTCGCTTTACCCAGGTCGACTATGCTGGGCATCAACATTTATAATCGTTAGGCATAGTTTTAGTAAAAACTTCACGCTCTTTTATTGGAATATGAAGTTTTTGCTAATAATTTACTTATAAAACTTTAGCATGAATTTTAAGTCTAAAGAAGCAAGCAATGCAAATGTCAGGGATGCCAATTTTAAGGAAAGTTTGTTAGATAATCATGTTAGCCGGAGTTAATGCTTCTGTAGATGTTCTTCCTATTCCAGTTATCAATAAAATGTCATTAATATTGTTTAAATCATTAACTGGAACTACTTAGCAAATTCGCTAACAGCTGTTGCAATCAATTATTGGATTACTTCCATCTCAGCTAAGCTATAATTTCGACTATCACTGTATGTTTACAAAATGGAATATACATATGTATAATAAAAATTAAATAATATATTCTCGCGAGCACAAGGTTAGAATTTTAAAAATACACATTTTCGTATTTTTACTGCTGCGTAAAGCTTATCATAAGATAGACAACGTTCTTATGTGACGGTTCAAAATAATTAAAAAAAAATATTTTTATATCAAAATATTTTGATATTTGAGTTTGAATTTTTTTTACATTTTAAGTGAAATATTCGCGTATACTCGTATATAGTTAATTTTTAGTGCTTCTATCAAGTGTGTTAAATTTGTACAGCGGGAAGTAATAAAATGGGTTACAATTCCATTGTGAGTGAATTGCGGCTGAAGGATATTCAGAAAGGTAATAAGGTAAAATTCGTGTTTTTTTTAAATAACCATCTTAAAATGTGTGCAGTTGTTAACGTCTGGTGAATGGATATATTACAGTTTTACACTTCATAACCAAGCCTCCAATTTTATTGAGTTATAAATAGAAAACAAATATGATTATATAATTTTAAATGTTAGTGTATATGTGTGTAGGCATACACGTAATATAACATGCTATCAGCATGGATTGTTTTTCTAAGACGATTTTCTTATATATATATATATATATATATATATATATATATATATATATATATATATATATTACTATACGGTACTTTATATTGTAATGTAAATGATTGACACAAGATATGATGTAGATATCCACGTTTATAAGATCGATGACAATTATCTTGTAATTTTTTGTATGTATCAGTAGTATTCTACATTTGTTGAGAAATAATATATTAGAAATAAGTTTTGAACTTAGTTTTGTTTGTTTCTGAATTTATCATAGTAAGAACAAATTGGTCATTGTGGTGACATATTTACATGAACCTAACTCGAATTTACTTACTAATAAAGTAAATTGGAGTTGGGTTCAAGTAAATCTAAAAAAAATTAAGATTTACAAAAATCGAATTGGAGTATAAAGAACTACTGATAAGTATGCCAAATAAGATGAACAATTTTTGCTTGTTATGATAATTTCAGAAATAAACAAACCTAATTCCAAAACTGGCTTTTAATATTTCAGTTCTCAACAAAATACAAGTAGTTATATTGTACATGTACGCTCTGAAGTTTTGTTGGATTGATTCCAAAGCACTAAAATCGCTTACTTATCAGTTCAATTTAATTATATTGTTATTATAACCTTTTTTGTGATAACACAAATATATTTGATAAACAAATTTTTTTCATAATAATCGATCTTTAGATCATCAATAAACGGCATCGACTGTTCTATGTATTATTTCATCAAATTTTATTAACCCGTCATGGCTCCAGAGTTTTGAAAGTCACATTGAAAATACATATTCAATGCCATTTAAAGTTTTACACACGCTTAATTGATAGATAAGTTTTGACAATTAAATTGATCAAAATCTGTGGCAACCAGAATTGGAAGGTCGTCATTCTCCATTTAATGTTTGTAAAACGATGCACACACATTTGTCTACTACATGCGATAAAAATTTGCTTATATAACAATTGGCGCACGTTTTAGATAATCCAGAAGTCATGCAAACGAAGAAATAAATTTACAACATGTAGGAAATATCTAATCTAAAGTAATAAACGTATGTACTTTAGATTAAATAATTGCACTGAATGTTACGAGTTTATAGTTCAGGAACACAGCTCCATCTAAACTTCTAGAATTTGTTTATATCAACTGATGTAGATTTAACAAGCTTTGTGGTTCGAGAGTACGGAATGTATTGTTGTGTTGAAGTTGATTTCGAAACAAACTCCACCAAGGCTGCGAGGGTCGCTCGGTAAAAGTAAACCTTTTGGATAATTATTATTATTATTATTTTTTCTTTTAAAATACATACATGGTAAACTGATGAAAGAATCTATACTAAACAAAATTTTTGTCGTTGTAAATAATTTATCCTATCATGGTTCCGCAGACAAAGGATGAATTTGATTCATTTAATACTTGCTAAGTATAATTATGTTTTGATCCTATTAACCCACTGTAGTAATCCCATCATTCAATAAACTTAGCATAAAATATATTTTATTGTACATATGTACGCCACGCGGCAATGACTTTGTATTTCGAAATTTAAATGTATTTTATGCTAAGATATTTTGAATAATGGGATTACCATTACCACCACACCACCCATAATTATGGTATTAAGAGAACGATATTTCTGATATTTTTCAAACCATCTGTTATGTTGAAATTTGTCTTTAGAACTAAATAAGCTCTGAGAAATACTCCAAATCACGTGATCCTAAAGTAACCCGTTTTTTATACTAAAATGATTATTCGACGCGACAATCGAAAATGCATGTATGAAAGATAAGGTGATGAGTTTTTTCATGACACAGTATGTTGATTCTACGAGTTGGAATCTAACTAAAATGCCTAGTCTACTTTCTTGCGTAGATATATGTTTGGCTTGAGCAAAGCACTTTCTACTCTCGTTCCATATTATTACCATAGACCTTCAAATACTATGGACTTATAGCGGTGAATATTTTTTAACTCGGAACAGCTCCGAGAGCTATTTTGGTTACTAGTTCTTAGTTATTGTTGTAGTTAAGCGATCAAATTAAGAGAAAGAGAAAACGAAAAACAACAAAAATTGCATGAAGATAATTCAAAAAATGTTCGAATCATTAATAGATGGTATTAGGGATCACGGAGACACCAAAATTTTAACATATGGCGATCCTTGCATTAATTGTCTAAGATTATTACAAAGATAGACTCTGCATGTGCTGGAGATGACCAACGTGTTAAAGATAACTGAAATAAATTTAGAGTTACTTTATTAGTTTCTCGCACTATCACTTCTATGGGCCCTTGCCTCTGGTGAATATATTCCCGATTACTAGTTTTTTAATTGAATTATTTAGTACAGACATCCGATCAAATACTCTAGAAAATAAAAAATTAGTTTAGTTTGACACACGAAAACTGAATTGAAGAGTGAATTTAGAGAATTTACCAAAGCAACTGTAAAAATGTTTTGTTTTCTGTGTTGACAATATCTATGGTATACAATTTTAAGAATACTGCGCTACATATGTTTTGTTATAATATTATTATATATCGAAAATTGAAACAATTTACATGAATAATTGTGTTTGATAATAATTTTTCTAAAGTAAATATTAAAACAATTTAAAAATTAGCTACTAGTGGCAAGCACCTAAACTAATTAATTTACACAAATCTAAATATTTTTTACAATTTAGCAAAAAAATTTCTCATTTTATACAATGCAATTGTTGTAGTAAATTTAGAAATTTTACCAATGCACTATACTAACTATTAAAATCCAAAGGTTTGGATTTTAATTGGTTTGATCAAACCCCTATCTAATTATTTAAAACTATACTATTTAATTCGGTTTTTTATAAATTCACTATTTATCGAACGAAAAAGATGTATGAAAAAAGAGAGGACAAACTCAAAATTTGGTTTTTTCCTTAGCGATGGCTAAGAACAAATAAAAACAACTCTGATCTAAATCAAACCAAGTTTAATGGCGCTGTTCCGCAACAACTCATAAAATTTTTTGTTAAACCAAAACGAGACAAAAATATAGACCGACTGTTTGGGGAATTGACGCATCTGATGTTTTTACTGAGAAATTTGTTGTTGTGATGCCATAATTTTTGCGTAAAAAATATCAGGTTTAGAATCTTTTATAGCAACCAAAAAGAAAAAACAACCGCTACGCCTTTTTGATGTTATTTCATAAACAATTTTATGGCTCGACGTTTTTTATCGTAGCGTAAAAATTATTTCGCTAAACAAATTTGTCGAATTTGTATGTAGGAGAAGAACAAACTGTTTAATCAATATAATTTAATGTGTGATTACATATTTTATTTTTTTTAGGTTATGTACGAAAATTGTGTTACATATTTTATAGCACAACGCTTTTTATAAATTTTAGAAAACTAAAGATAATAATAAAATAATATGAATCTGTTCATCACTAAAATAATATTAATTTTATCAGGACTTTTTGGGATATACAATTCATGGTCAAAAAATAAAAATAAAGAGTTTTAATTTTTAAATAATTTATAGGATAGTTTTTGTTTATGTCAACATTTCTCCAAAGTTTTAGCACAGAATATACTATAGAAACGACAGTTAAAAACCATAGTTTTTTTTGACAATATCCCTAAAGTAGTTCCTGCGTACGCCAATAGATGGCTCTCATTTTGAAAAAAAAAACACGTTGTAAACACTAAGAAATTTTAGAAGTGTAAGAATAAATTCTCTCTCTTCGACTATCTGTCAAATTTTTTGTGTCATTATTTGTCAAACAGTGAGCGAATCAGTACCAATGACGACCAGGAAATGACATTATTGATAATTCGTCGGAAAAATATGCACAATGCAAAATATGTGATACAATTTTTACCCAAATCAGACCACCTCTAATACATTTGCACGAGAAATTTTTTACTCGATTTGACGAAAATTACACCAAACCGTAGATCACCCAATCAAATGATTTAACATTTCACATTCGGCGGTATGCTGGAGAAAAACCATACGTTTGTGGAATATGTGGAGATCAGTTTATTCAGAATACCGCACAAACACATCGCAAAGTGCACGGCCATTATGAAGAAAACCAACCAGGGCCATTTGCGAGTATCAGTCTACATAATCCTAATCGGTATACAAATACGAATCGAGTAAATCGCATTGGATACATTCCACTAAATACTACAACGGCATCTACTACAAATTCCGTTCTAAAGCCAATAATATCAAGACGTTCCATACCAAATATAAAAAATTTATCTGAGTCTAGCATGGTGCGCCATCTATCAAACTAGTCCACTTCACCAAACTTAATGCATCAACAGCAGCATCAAATGAACTCACCAATGTCAGTAAAATATATGAATAATATTCATTCACCGAGATCCCAACGCTCATCTAGCTCGACAACTCCTACTCCGTCGGGAATCCCCAACCTGCAAATCTAGTGGGAATAATAATATCCATGATACGCCATTTATTCTACCACCACCTGGGATGAGGTCACTCATCACAACGAATTCTAAAAAATCTTTGATTCCCATATGCTCCAAATCTAAAAATATTTACAATTTTAGAAATTTAAATAAATACAAAACTATAATTACATGTTACGACTATTAAATAATAAATAAAAAATGTAAACATTTCGATTTATTTTATATAAAAAATAAAGAAGTGATTTTAATGCATCAAACAAATAAATTTTTAATTTAAACTATATTTTAAAGCGTGCCCCAACATTTCAATAGTAATTGCAAGTGACCGAAAATCCTTAATATTTCGCTGACTATACATTTCCCAGTGGTGGAATCTCCTTCGTTCATCTCAATCATTTCGTTCATAAACAATACGATTTATTTCCAATGGGTTGGTTTGCGGGCGATGTGGAAAAGTTAATCGGATTCGGTAACTGAAAAAATGTTTCAAAATATCCAACTATTGCGGTTAATTTTCCACCCTTGTAACATTTAATTTAAAATCGTATATGAAATTAGGGCAGTTTGTATCCACCGTTATTAAATAAAAATCCGCTATAACATTCGATGAGGTAAGAACTCATTGTGTTTTACAGATTTCTATGGTCGCCTCCTTTAGAATTTCGTTTTTCATGCACGACATATCAAAGGAGTAAACATGTGCCAATCATCGATAAATTCTTTGTATCGATTTGTATCACCGTATCCCATAATACTAATGTTACATCTATTCAGCAGCAGGATTCCACCGTCTTTGAATTAACAGTAAAAATTATCCCATCCACTCCGACACAATTATATCAACTTTATCTATAGGAAGTTTACAATCCTCAATCCGACCCTTTACCAATTTAATATTCTTAAATTTATTTCGTTGTATAACATCCATGGCGTGATAAATAATATCAGAATTATCAACACCAATTACGGTTTCAGCAGCCTTTGGCGAGAACATTGACAGAATGGATATGCCACATCCTAGATCTAAAACAATTTTATTTGTAAAATACTTTGGTATTATTGAGGATCGCGTCTCGCTACGTATTTAATAAAGTACATCCGTTATCGTATCGTGATGAATACCGTAATGAGAATACAATAAAACATATTCCTGATCATCTTCTGGCAATAAATTACCAACACATTGAATATCACTAGTCAAACCGTCTACGCAGCAATACGGTTGATGCAGCCAAGGTCAAAGTGACATTTGAAATTGAGAGAGCCAATTGAGAGGAAATTTTAGTTGCACACTGCGAAGATTTTATAAACGACTTTAATTTTTTGAAAACTACTAGCGCTATCTACTATCTGCCTATCTAAACTATTATTACCACTATTATTTGGATGTAGAAGGTCAATTATTCGAGTCGAATTGAAATTCATACAAAAATGGAGTTATATCGCTTTTGTATATATTCTGTGGTTTTAGTGCGTGTTTCAATTGGTTTAAATGGAGCATAAGTCGAAAATATAAAAATTTATTCGTCGTATATTCTTATAACTTTTTAAATTTTGGCTAAAATTTTTTGACAATTGTTGGTTGCTTATTTAACGTAATTATAAACGTATAAAAGATTAAATATGAAAAATTAAAATTAATACTCATTTCAAAAGTTCAATTATCTTTTAATTACGATCTGTTTATAACTAAACATTACAACTTTTATCAAATTTTGTACATGGCAAACTTCTGTTTACAAACAAATATTTTGTGTCAGACAAATGAAAAGTTTTTAAGTAAAACTAGAACGGGACAAAAATATAGACGGACTGTTTGTGAGAATAATGCATCCGATTTTTTTGCTGCGCAAATTGTTGTTGTGTTGCCATAATTTTAAAAATCATAAAAATAACAAGTTTAGTATTTTTTATGACTACCAAATGGGAGAAAACATCTCTACTCCTTTTTAAATAATAAAATAATTATGTCAAAATTTCTCCCATGGTTTATACTAGAACCAATATAATAAAAAGCTATTTCTCTATACATATATAAAAATTACATGAGTTAGTGTGGGTTATTCCAATAAAAGTTGGATTTTTGGATTGGATTTTTTATGTTTGCAATAAATCTTAACTGTTTCCTTAAATCAGTGGCAATGTACATTAACTTGAACTGTAAATATTGATATTTTAGTTTAACTTTCAAACAAACAAAATTTTAATTTGGGAACTTATATTTATTAATTATGCAATTATGATGGCAAGGGCAACTCCCTTTTTGTCACAATAACACGTACAGCTAGACAAAAATAAATCTAAAAATAGATTTTTTATTAGTCCATCCAAATATAAAGCAATACAAAATGTTGTATTTACCGATTTTGTTTTATTTTGTGTATATTCTGTCTCACTTAAAATTTTATTTAAATCACGTGCTTGCACGTAGCACAATGGCAGAGAAGTGTTCTTTCTTAGTCGATGTTTAAATGTTTAATAAATCAAAAGTTCCCAAATAAAAGTTTCCAATTTTTTTGACGATAATTAATACCAAAATATCATTATTTATGGTAAACTTCGAGATAACCTGCATTTCCACCGATTTTAGAAGATTTTAAAGATTCAAATCTCAAAATTTTTATTCGACTTACCCACACTACTTCAGTTATAACGAATATATGGCTTTTCATTAATTGGTATTATTTATACCAATACCATTATTTGGTTTCTTAATATGGTATAATCATAATTAAATTTACTGAACTCTTCCCATTAGATATCATGAAAATGGTAATAGCGCCAGATCTATATTCCCATCATATTTAAAGATTCCCGCTCCTATGCCCCCGATATTCAAATAAACAAATCCTCGGAGAATTAAGCGGGAATCGCAGCGACCCCCCCCCCCCCCTCCGCGTTTGGCCTACCTAAGCCTTTTGCCCCCTACAATCTCACACGAACTCCTTTTTAGTTTAAGCGAATTTCAATTTAAATAACTATATCAAATTTGTTCCTGTGTATTGAACGATATTTTTAATCTTAGTCGAATGATAAACTGTTTTTATGTGTTACAGTTCCTATATCATAACCAGTTATTTTAACCAATTTTAATTATAATATCTTTAATATAATTTTTCAGTTTTACAAAATTTTTGCGGATTTTATTATTAAGTATTTCTAATTTCGGAATTTCAAATTTTCGGGATTTATTTTTCCAGTATTTTTTCGAGATTTTTTATTTTATTGTAGCATTTTAATTTTTTTTATTTTAAGCTGTAGGCTCAGTAAAACATTTTTTGAAATATTTTTTCGTCAATGTAAAATCAACAATCATTGTCAGTGCAGAAGGTTTATTTGACGGTAATTATATTTAGATAGTTGTACCGTATTTTATATAAAGTTTCAAGGTTAAATATGACGCACCCACAATTACTAATTTAAATAAATTACCTTTACAAACTTTAGTTATTTCATAATAAATAACCATTGTGAATTGTATAAACTAGTGGTTAATAAAATTTTACCTTCCTGAGTATATAAAGCGGTTTTACACGATCAGTAATAATGTCATTACTTAAACCATTATTACATAAATAAACCGAATTTGAATTGTTTTTTGTAAAACACTCGTAAAAAATTTTCCTTAGAGTGACCATATTTATTGATTTTATTATTAGGAAGATCGATTTCGAAAATGTATTTCTTCTTCAGTTCCTTTTTTACAACTAATTAGTTGTAAAAAAGAAACTGAAGAAGAAATACATTTTCGAAATCGTTCTTCCTAATAATAAAATCAATAAATATTGTCACTCTAAGGGAAATTTTTTACAAGTGTTTTACAAAAAACAATTCAAATTCAATTTTATAAGTGACAAAAGTTAACAGTGGGGCTAAAAATGGATTTCAACCATTATAGCACAAATAAATAAATCATCTTTCCATTAAACTTTCTTTACTTATATGAGCCGTTTATATTGAAAGTGGCGTAAGTCACTTTTCCAAAAAAATGAAGTTAATGATAACATTAGTTACAATTTAACGGTATCTCTTCATTTAAAAAAAAAATCCAATCAATAAGTATCCTGAGATAATACATACAAGTAAATCTTCTCGAAAGTTGGCATTAATATCTTTAAACATGTTAAAACGCAAACCCTTACATATCTCGATTGAAAAAAGTGACTTATGCTACTTTCAAAATAAACGGCTCGTATCCTATTCCTAATGAAGTGATCTGAATTGGTTAAAAAATACGGTTAAAGAATTATAAAAATTCAATGAACATAGGACTTTTATAATGTTGTTTTGGTTAATGACATTATTACTGATCATGTAAAGAGTCCCCTTTAAAAATGTTTTTTATAAAAATATTCGTTTAAATAATTACCGTTAAATAAAATGGAAGTCATTTTAGCCATCATTGATTGTTGAACAATTCTACATCGATAAAAATATATAGATAAATTGAAATTTTGTTTATAATTTTATCGATGCATTATTATTATTATTAATATTATTTCGTTTCTTAATAAGTAAGAAACTAGGTTCAAAAATAAAGAAACAATTTACGTGATAAAATGAAAATATATTACAAGTTAAAGATTGTTGCGCATCTAGAAGCTATGATAGTCGCTTGGCTCGTGAGCTAACAGCAAGGCCATTGAAAATTCAAGTCATCGCATTTAACAGGCCCTAATTATTTCTGGCGAGAACCGCAGCTGCTTATAGGTCAAATTGAACATATATTTAAGAATATCTTGTAGGTTATATGAATAAACAGATGACTTGTATTGTAATACAATTTTTATTTATAAAAATTCAATATGTGCAGTTATAGCACAATATGTTCAATATAAAAATAGATTGAAATATTGTATGTAATTTAAAATTAACAAACGTTGCATACTCGAAATGAAACGAGAATCCAAGATGTCAATTTAGATGGTGTGCAAATTTTTAATTGGACTATTGAAAAACTTTAATTGAACCCTTGTTATTTACGCACTATCATTGGATGAATTGAGCATTTATTTTTCACGCAGTATCAACCAGATTTTAATTACAGATTAAGATTATTAAGTTTTAGGTTCTTTATGAGAATCGGCAACAATGAATTAATATATAAAAGACTCGTTTTCCATAATTTTCAACTTTCGTGGAAGTGCAGTGTGCGATGAAAGAGCCAATAAACCACGGTCGAAAAATGCGCGTCCGACTCCAATTACAAATAATTTCATTAGATTAGTAGAGATTTTTTACTGGAAAATCTAATTTTTACAGGCTGGTACGTATTCATTTCAAATTCTTTAAATGTAACTGTAGGTTAACAAATAAATACTTTAACAGATCTTATAATTGACTTAAAATTTAGAAGATTTAGCATTTGAATGTCAATTCAAATTGTCAGTTTTGAAGTTTTCATACATTTTAGGTAAAGTTATTAAACCCTTATTTATGTGCCTTAGATCATTTCAATATCGTTTTGTTATTATATTTAAGCATTTTTTTATTTTAAGCTTAATTGGTAAAGGCTAGATGAATAATACAGAAATTTAATTTTTATGGGTTGGTATTTTAGTAGGGCTACGTAGTGCCTCCCCAGAACATAGAAGGTTATTAAATAGAAGAGCAAAAATTCTGTTCAGTGTTCTGTTCGCATTATTTTATTGAAAAAAATCATTAAATATATGAGTTTGAATAGACTTCAAGGAATTGCCAGTTATTTTGTTGGAAACTTTATGTTTAGCGGTGCAATTTAAAAGAGAAAAAAAGGAAAACCATTTTTTTCTAACAAATGCATTGAATTTATATTGGAAATAAAACTATTAGCTAACCGTTATAATGTTATACTACTGTGGGCAAAAAGTAGTAAGACATTTTAATTTTAATTTCGCGCGGAAAACCATTCGTCGAAATATATTTTTCTATGTTGGTATGGCTGTCAGTGACATCTGTGCCAAATGTCACATCAAAATAATCATTAGTGTTTAGTATACGCTTGTCTTTCTGAAGTACAAAAAGTGCATTCGGCGATTTTTACAATGAGTGAAATTATTCAACAAAGAAGTTCCATTAAATTTTGTGGGTAGAATCAATTTTGTGGTGCCGAAACGTTCAGAATGTTGCAAAAGGCCTTCGGTGATAATTGTATGTTGCGAGCAAGTGTTTCTGATTGGTACAAATTATTCAAAGAGGGTGGAGAACGTGTTAACGACGAACCACGTCTAGAACGGCCATCAACATTAACTGATGATCAACACGTTAATAAAATCAAGGAATTGGTGCTCGAGAATCGACGATTAACAGTCGGAGACCTTACTGGCATCGTTGAAATATCGGAAGGATCAGTGAAAACCATTTTGAAAGATCATTTGGTTCCAGATTTTTTCGCCAAAAATTCAACCCATATCGTTCCGCAACCACCGTATTCGTCTGATTTAGCTCCGTGTGACTTCTGGCTGTTCAGCAAACTCAAACGACCGCTCCGGGGAAACCGTTTTGAGTCAATTGAAGACATTAAACGTGAATCGCTACGCGCATTGGAGGCTATTCCGGAAATTGACTTTAACAACTGTTTCGAGGATTGGAAAAAAACGTTGGCACAAGTGTATTGAGGCCGGGAGGATTACTTTGAGGGGGACGAAAAAGATTTGGAGAAATAAATAAAGAATTTTAAAATTATGAAGAAAGTCTTTGTTAAATTACATAACCCACGCATATTTTCGCATTTTTCGTCTGTTTCGTTACTCTTTAAAAATTTACTTACTCTATGGTATAAGCAATGCTGTTCACTCTTCAAAATACTGCCAAATCAGACGGGCCCAAAACAGATTACAGGATAATAAAATAAAAAATAAAAAAGTAGGGCAACGTTGATGTTCTAAAAATTACCAAAAATATTTACGAAATAATAATTTGGAATTCCTCCTTTCGAAAAAGCGATAATTGAGGCTGAAAGGAGCATTTCAAATTTTATAAAAACTATAAAAAATCAAACTGCTATTAAACTATCAAATTGTAGCCCTTTTCCTGTTCTTAATTAGAACCATCTGGGCCACATATTTTTATTGCTTGAGCTTAATTCGTGTTTTTTTTGTAATTACTCCAAAATTCTAAATAAAGAAGTAATGTAATACTCTCTGTACTCTCTAAATAGTAGGCGGATTCTTGAAAAAGCAAAATATGAGCATTTTGGAACAAATAGATAAAATGGTTGAACAATTTTACTATATGACGTCAATTTATGTCGACGGTTCTAACCTTTGGGTTATAGGTGGCAGTATAATCAAATAAATGGTTCATTTTTATGTATAATTTTGTATTCGTGAAACGTTAATCACGGTGAAAAAAGTAGTAAATTCTACAATAATATCAATTAAAAACTATTTTACGGACCACTGATAAGAATTAATTTATTATATTATTATTAAAATATGCTTTAAACATTTCGTTGAACATCGTCCCCTAAATGTCAAGTAGTTTGAATGTTCGAAATTACTGTCATCTACAGTTCAGAAAAGAAATTGTAGACATAAATTTGAAAATGTATGAAGCAGTATTGCCTGGCACTCTAGGAGCATTGCTTTTATCCTCTTATACTCCGTTCAAATATTACATTTATTCGGCTCGCGTTTTCTATTTGAGCATTAAGTTATGACACAAACTGTCGGGACTAATAAGTGTTCATGGGGATTTGCTGCAATGGTCTATTTAGCGACCGAGTGACAAATCATTTTCGTTTATTCATCCATTTCGATTGTTTAAACCACAAGTATACAATCACTTCCAGAAAATGCATATAGAAGCATGCTACTAAAGACCCACTTTTCATTTTTACTTGCAAATAAGTGCTAAAAACGAGAAATATACCTTTATATTAATTTGTTTTGGAAAGTAAAATAAGGTAATTTATAAATTTGATGCGAATTAAATTAGAATACGAGCTTAAAATCTAAATCAAGTTTAAGAAAGTTTATGATAATTGTGGCCCAGAAAATTACTTAGCGATATTATATCAAGTTTTGAACAATTAAGAATGAACTGCGTGATAAAAAAACGCAAAAACCACTTGTTTAAAGTTTAAAGCAACTATGTCGATTGAATCTTTAATAGTAGTTAGGCATAAAATGCAGGGAAACAACATCATTTCTCATCTAGAACAGTACACTCGGTACTACCATATAGTAAAAGTAAATATATACGCTACTAAGTGGGCTGAAAAAAAATTACTCTACCCTTATTGAATGTAAAAAAGTTCAGTGCACAATTTGTTAACCACTATGTTCTACCCGTTTCCATAGAAACCAAGAATAAAAAACGGTTGAATTTTTTCCATACTAAAATCGAGTAATGTCTCTTCTGTTTATATTCTGTGGTACTACTACCTAATTAAGAAATACTCGGTCACGGTTAAAAAGTTACTTTAGAAATTGCTAGAAAATAATAACAGAAAATTAAAATTGTTTAAGTAACAACCAGATTAATTATTAATCGTATTATTTATTAACTCGTAGATAATTTGTTATATTTTAGATAACCTTAAACCTTAAATAATCATTTATTACTTTATGTCTATTTTCTTATCAGAATATTTACTCGAAATTATTTAATTTTTATATTTTGCTAATGATTGGAAGCTTGCATCAACTTCTTCATATAACATTAAAGGAAACATTTGAATTTGATTATATAATATTTAACATTCAATTGACATTTATAAAAATACTGGAATTACATTCCAACTGATCGGTAATTGATACCATTTTTTCTGATATTATAAGTAATCTTCTAATAGACTTGCAAAACTTGATAATTGTGTTGATTCCATACAATTTTCAAATTTTCTATTGTTTAAGGTATAAACCTAATAAGTTTTGATTATAACACGATTACGGATATTATTGTCCAACTATAGTTATTTACGTGTTCATACGGTGTAACCCCTGCTGAGAAATGTTAAATACAACTCGATAGTAGTAATTCTTGAATAATAATTTCATGAATTTCAAAGTAGGAGTTTTTAGTTTATAGAAAATTAATTTTATTTTTAAAAAATAATCATTAGAAAAATAAAAAATAGGCCTTTAAAAAATAGGCATGAATTATCTCGACGAAACATACCCTTCGGTTCTATGAAACCCGTGAATTACTACTAGAATTATGTGTTTCTTAAAACTTTTTAAAATCTAGGAATCGAGATCCTGCCCAAAATATGATATGGCCTATTGATAAAACAATATCACTGGAATTTCTATAAGGTGCAAATATTTATATTTTCTGCCTTTTTCAGATCATGGACATTGTGAAAGGATTAATATTGGATCAGAAACAAATTCAAACAATCAGCGAAATATTCCATAATGAAATGAAATTAGCATTATCTGAGAAACAATCATCTCTTCAAATGGAGAATACGTATGTTCCTGAACTACCGGATGGAACGGGTAAATAAAGATATAATAGTAATAATTTATGAAAATAAATTACAATTTTATTTTTTGGCAGAGGAAGGTTTATTTCTAGCACTTGATTTAGGTGGCACCAACTTTCGCGTTATCCTCTTAGAATTTAATGAAGGCAACGTGATTAGAGAAGAATTTCAACATTATCATATCTCGGATGAATTACGACTAGGTTGTGGTATACAATTATTTGATTTTTTGGCTGAATGTCTAATCGAATTTGTGAAACAGAAAAATTTAACTGAACAACGAATACCACTTGGTTTTACTTTTTCGTTTCCCATTAAGCAGCACAGTCTACAATCAGCCTCTTTAATAACTTGGACAAAATCATTTAATTGCTCTGGTGTTGCGAAACCTGGCGTAGATGTCGTACAATTGTTACGAGAATCATTACGTCGATTGGGACATCATAATATTGAAGTGCTAGCTATTTTGAATGACACGACAGGTACTTTAATACAAGGTGCTCGATTAGATCACAAAACCCGAATTGGAATGATTCTTGGCACTGGCAGTAATGCATGCTATATGGAACGGGCAGATCGTGTTAAGCATTGGGAAACTGAGCGGCATGGCGAAGAAAATGTAATTATTGATATTGAATGGGGTGCGTTTGGAGATAATGGAGCTATTGATTTTATTAAAACACCATTCGATATAGAATTGGATGCGAATTCCCTGTTGGCCACATCTTTTACGTTTGAGAAATATTTAAGTGGAAAATATTTAGGTGAATTACTTCGAATTGTTATGTATGATTTAGTAAAAATGAAATTACTTCTGCCAAATGCTCCACTAGAATTATTCCCGGCCCCGTGGAAATTCGGTAGCGATAACATTTCATTCATCGAACAGTTGAGTATTTTTATATTTTTAATGCTATTTTGGTTAATTTAGTTCATAAGAATAAGCGAAACTGATCAGTATGGCATGTTGCTACAATGAAGTACGAAAAAATACGTATATCAACTAAATTTTTCGTATATCAAACAAATTAGTTATGACATGACTTCTGTGGGTTGGTCTGCAGGTCTCTAATACAGGAGATTCCAATCAATTATGCGACATTTCCCAATGCAATTCACTTGCAGTATAGAAAATGAAACAGAATAAATTTAACAAAAATAGCACACGCGTTGTTGTCGGATTAAAATTCAGTAGAAGCATTTTGCTCATAAACATGAACCTAAGAGTTTTGCTTTTGTTCGCATAAGTACTTCTCAGCAATCAATCTTATGCATATTTATATCCATTACCTAGTTATTAGCAACCAATAGCAAAACTCCCAAGTTTAAGAACAAACTATCATCATTTACCATATTTAGAAGTGGTATGTTCAGATCGTGTAGCTCCAATTCCACGTGAAATGTACACCCAGTTTTCTGTTAATTTACTTGTTTTTGTTTTTAACGTGTTCAAACATGTGGAGGAAAATATTAATATTATTATCATACTCAAAGTAGCCTCCTTTATAAGCAAATCTTTATAAAAAAAAGAACAGTCCTCTTTCAAGTTTGCCTTCAAAAAAATCAACGTATTTCAATTGAGTAGCAATGAAAAGGGAACTGAGGAAGGTAGAATTTCCGAAACTAGTTTTCCTAATGTATAAATTTTACTAGTTGTTAAAAAAAAAGTTTTTTAAATTATTGGTTTTTTTAAATGTTTTAAATTGAATGTTGTTTTTAAAAATAATTATAAAATAATTATAAAGTTAAAATAATTATAACTAAATTAAAACAATAATAAATATTCAAGTTATTTTATAAACTTAAAATTATGAAATTAACAAAAGGCCACGAAAAACAAAAATGGATTGCATTCATTTATACGGTACTTATTTCAATTGGTTAATAACGATTTTTTTTATTTTCAGTGATTCTGTCGAGCTTTCAACAACAAAAACCCAATACATTTTAAATAGAATAGGCTACAAATATAAAATAGATTATACTGAGGAAGATATACAAATTATAAAATATTTAGCTGGACTTATATCAAATCGGGCCGCCCTCCTTGTTTCAATTTGTACATCGGTTCTTCTGTCTCGCATGTCAGATAATGATATAACAATTGCTATTGATGGATCCGTGTATAAACATCATCCGCGGTTGAAAAAGTGGATTGAAATTTTCACGCGTGAACTAATTCCAAACAAAAATTTCCACTTAATGTTGACCGAAGATGGCAGTGGTAAAGGGGCAGCACTGGCCGCTGCAATTGCATTAAGAATAAGTAATCGATTTAATGATGGCGTCAACGCTGTGGAAAAATAACTTTGGATAGACAGTTGCAGCTAAAAATATGCAAATTAAAGTAATACCATTTTACAGCGGCGGTAGTATGATAATAATATTGTATTATATAGGGTGTCTCAGCAAGAGCGCCGGATTTAAATTTGCCGCCATTTTGTTAGTACGAGTTGTACGGTGATTTTTTGACAGTTGATACGTACAGACCACGCGATTTAAGAATAAGGAGAAGTATTCAAACCAACAACGTTTAACTATTGTATAACACGGTGTGCCAAATGAATCGACAGTGAGGCGTTTAATTATAAATTTTTGAGACCAAATTTACGCTGATGGATCAGAAGATCATTGTTCGTCGTCGACCTTGTCGGTCACTCGAAAATATAGCCACAGTAAGGGAATCTGTGGCCGAGAATCCTGGAATTTGGGAGTGCGGTAACGCGAAATGTTAACGGAGTTTTTGTGGCCCGAATCGAATGTAATTGATGTGGAGGACATGTTTTCCCTACAAGACGGTGCGACCTGCCACACAGCACGTGAAACAATGGTGTTACTGCAGACTAAGTTTCCAGGCCGTATCATTTCTCGATTTGGCGATCAACATTAGCCACCAAGATCATGCGAACTAACATCGATGGACTTTTTTCTGTGGGGCTATGTGAAGGAAATGGTGTATGCGAATAAGCCTGAAATAGTTGAACATCTTAAAGAGGAAATACGGCGCGTTTATGGTGAAATACTGCCACATTTATGCGAACAACTTTCACCATGTTTGTAATGTGTTTTTACAATAATTGGTTTTAATACTTCTCCTTATTCTTAAATCGCGTGGTCTGTACGTGATAACTGTCAAAAAATCACCGTACAACTCGTACTAACAAGATGGCGGCAAATTTAAATCCGGCGCTCTTGCTGAGACACCCTATACTACGTTCAATGCTGTGTGAAATCGACGATCGTATAATAGTAAAATATAATATTTCTGTGTACTAGCTACCGAAAATTTGATAGCTATTACATTTTATTTTTTACAATATAATTTTTGTGATTGATATTAAAATTATTAGAAAATACTAGTATGGTTTTTGATATTAATCTCTTTATTAGTAAATATTTTACATATTAAATTATATTTTTTTACATAATGTTGTTTTCATATCATATGTTGTGAAACGAACGTTCGTCTATACTTTAATAATATTATAAATATTATTAAACTATTATATTATACTGCTGCTGGTGTGAACTCGGTATATTATTATATTTCTTTAAAAAAAATTATGTAAATAAAAACCATTATAACTGAAAAGCCTCCAAACTTTAGGATGGAAGTACAAACTTTCATACATCACCCTAAAACAGTAATGCAAATTGCACTTATTTTTATGACGGTTTTAAAAAAGCGTAATGATTACTTTAGATTACTTTAGATTCTAGATCATATGCATTTTAAATATAAGCTAATGAAATTAGTGACTTTTAACATACAGTTCTTCAAAATTACCTAACTTTAAAAATGAATTTAATAATTGTTTCAATCCAGAATAAAATCTATAGATTTTTAAAATATTAATCAATCTTTTTTTTATAATTCATGCCGCCAATTAGCGCGCAACTAAATTATGCAAATTTTTTTAGTGTTTGGAAAAATTTTCATAATATATTATAAATATCTTGTATTGAAAAAATATATATTATAAATATATTTACATCATAAAATATTTAGAGTTTGAAAATGAATGGTAAATTTTACGCGGCTGGCGGTATTATATTAAAAAGTACTTTTATAAACTATGATGATGACAGCATAGATGGTGAAGTTTGAGTTATTTTGAATAAAATAAAAAACATTGTAGTCTTACAATAAAGGCTATATTTATACTCTTACGTATGAGTAAACGTAAATATAGTAAAGATTACAAATAATTAATTAAAACATTTAAAATGGGTGAAAGAGCATACAATTCTGAGCATAGAAGACTACTACGAATCTTCAAAATTGGTTGCCGTTAATTCGTTACAAACCATTAAAGTAAATATCTTAAAACTAAGTGGTGTATTAGGTAAGTTTGGCCAAATTTGATTAAGAACCATTTAGATTTTTGCATAAATGTTTAGATGGTATTTGATTTCACTAAAATACAGCAACATAAATTGATTATGCTTCAATTAACGAAAACAAATTTGAACCCATTGTGCTATTTTGTATGTTCACATCTACGTAACCACACGCCCACAAAATCGAATACGATGAGCTAGGGTCATTTGTTTCACACTTCATAGGAATTACTGTAATACAATTAAGCAAAATCTGAATAATCTAAATAAAAATCGGCCTGTTAAAAACCTAATAAAATTAGTATGGAAAAATTTGCCTAATCGAAAAAAATCCGAGTTCGGAAAAATTTCATAACCGGCCCCTGGTAAGTTCCAGCAGAGTTCTAGAATAATTAAAATAAATTTGAAGTACTGATACTTGGTTAGCTTTAAAATTAAACACTTAAAAGACGATTTTAATTATATGTCTGCTCCAAATAAATTAAATACTATATACTATAATGACAATGGGTATAGCTTTGTATGCTAAACTCGCCACTCAACATGATTCGTGCTGAAGTTCACACCAAATACCGGAAGATAATGACAGATGGCACGTCAGACCTTTTTGGCGGAGAATATTTTTTGCTAGCTTTCCTATTTCCTAATCAAACTATTTTTTTTAAATATTTTGCTGGTGCGATTTTTTTAAACAATTTCATTTATATACGAGTATTATAAAGGGTGTCTCAGCAAGAGCACCGGATTTAAATTTGCCGCCATTTTGTTAATACGAGTTGTACGGTTTTTTTTTTTGGAGTTGTCACGTACAGCCAATGTGATTTAACAATATGGAGAAGTATTCAAACCAACAACGTCTAATTATTGTAAAAACACATTATAAAAATGGTGAAAGCATAAATGTGACAGTATTTCACCAATATCGCACCGTATTTCCTCTTTAAGATGTTCAACTGTTTCAGGCTTATTCGCATATACCATTTCCTTCACATAGCCCCAAAGAAAAAAGTCAATCAGTGTTAGATCGCACGATCTTGGTGGCCAATGTTGATCGCCAAATCGAGAAATGACACGGCCTGGAAACTTAGTCTGCAGTGACACCATTGTTTCACGTGCTGTGTGGCAGGTCGCACCGTTTTCTAGGAAAAACATGTCCTCCACATCAATTACCTTCAATTCGGGCCACAAAAGCTCAATTAACATTTCGCGATACCGCACTCCTAAGTTCCTGGATTCTCGGCCGCAGATTCTCTTACTGTGGCTATATTTTCTAGTGACCGACAAGGACGACGACGAACAATGATCTTTTGATCCATCAGCGTAAATTTGATCTCAAATGTTGTAATTAAATGTCTCACTGTCGTTGCATTTGGCGCATTATTGCGACCGAAAACTTGACGTAATTGGCGAACTGTTTTAGCAAAACTTTCACCATTTTTGTAACGTGTTTATACAATAATTAAACATTGTTGTTTTAAATACTTCCTCATATTCTTAAATCGCGTGGTCTGTACGTGACAACTGTCAAAAAAATCACCGTGTAAGTCGTATTAACAAAATGGCGGAAAATTTAAATTCGGCGCTCTTGCTGAGAGACATCCTCTATAATTGGCGAGGTCTGCTCGCTCCGACGTAATAAAAAAAATGTAGGGGTGTAATTGCTGCGGTCAATACCCGACTTTATTTTACACGAAATTAGATCTCGAACAAATAGATCTCGAATTCACCACACTTAATTTCGAAATCGAAAAATTGAGCGTACCGAATTTTTCATAAAGTTTTTTATCAGAAAACCAACAAACAAGATTCAACCATTGTTGAAAATTCAATCTTCACTACCAATTCATGAAAAAAACTGTAATATGAAGTTTCATACCGATTAGTCACTCCGTTTGCGCTGTAGGGACGCCGAATTTTTCTACAAAAATCAGTTTTTGTAAAAATAGTCATTTCTGTTTCAATTTTTAAAAAACTGATCTGAACCGATATTGTTAATCTAGTATCTTTTAGTTCGTAGTCAGTTTTCTCGAAAATGTTAAACTTTTCAAAATATTTGCAACTAAGAAAAAGCTCCTACTATGAAGGCTGCTACTTCCGATGGGCCGATTTTAGACTAACTATCACTGGAATCTCCCAATTAATGGAAAAAGCTCAACTCTGAAATTAGATCCCAATCAACCAATTCGTCTGAGCTGTACATGGCTGAATTTTTGTTCAAAATCAGTTATTGTCAAATACGTCATAAACGTCATTTAATTTGAATAAGGTTATCAGAAAATTAACATTATACCACAAATATCTATATACAGATGAATAATTATGGTCGCACGCCAATGTGCACGAAGAGAATCTAAAATAATAGGAATAAAAATAAAATGCAAAGAAAACATTACGAAGGATTTGGTTGAAGAAAACCGCACACCTGATTATAAATGAGCGTAAACGCTCAAAATAGGGTGCGCAGGGTGTAAAATGTTTGTAACGTTTAATTAAATAAATAAATCGAGATTAAATAAATAAATAAAATCGATAAATTTGTAGGGGAATAATAATCCTATTCCATTCAAAATCACAAGATTTATTAAAAACAGACAAGAATAAAATATCTACATGAGAATGATTGAGACACAATTGTTTTTATGGTAGGGGGATTTTATGACTGTGATACAAAAATAACCTAAAATTGTTTTAAATAAAGTGAAAAATCGTAATTTTTAATAATTGACGTACATCGTCAATGTCAATGTTACACTCTATACGTTATTAAAACAAAAAAAATATTATTTTTAAAATGTCGGAAATAGTCTTTTTTATTTAGTTTCTTTAATTTGGACAAATACGTAAAAATATGGTATAAAATATGTGAGGAGAAAATTTCGACAAGTTCCTCTATAACCTAAAATAATCAAAAAATTTATGTTACATAAATAATAAATCAAAATGGCTACAATGGAGAAACCTCAACTGAAGGTAATTTTATTAAAATAAAACGTATTTTTTAATAATTATAAACTAAATATTTGTGTAACTTATAATATAGTTGATTTGTAGTAAATATTAACAATAAATATTAAATAAAAATTAAGTTTAAATCTATTGCTCCTAACAATTTTCACTTCTGGCATCAACATCATCTGTTCTACATTATACTGGGAATCACAAATTATATTGTTTATTATTTTTAATATCAAATTTTATTAATTCGCTTACAATTTTGACGATCTCTTATGTTTTAATTTGAATACGTGTAATACTTATTAGTTTTTTTTAAACCAGAACTTCTAAACTTTAAAAAATACTAACCCAATTTTATGATAAGAATGTTCTATGTGTTGATTCAATGAAGTATAATCAACAACGATTTATTTACAGAAAAAAAATTAAGCCCCAACAAGAAATCGATTCGATCGTCGAATCTTTAAGCAGCATCAATTTTCAGTCGACTTCGTCGTTTGCAGTTTCAATAGAAAGCGTGGAATGTGCTATCGCATCCCATGCCCCATCCCAATGGATGCTGATGAAGTATATAGTTGAACCGGTTACTAAAAGTGGGGAGGTTGAAAATTAGATTTGCATTAATTCTGTGACAAATGTACCTGTTCCAGATGTATCTTTCGCTCCCAATAATATGCCAAAATAATTTTTTTTTATTTTTATTATTTTTATATATTTATTTATTACAACTGATTTACAAATCATCTAGTAATTTATCTTGCATAATTTATATTTCTTGTTTGGAAGGTTGTTGCCTTTGGCTAGTCCCCTTTACAATTTTATTATATTTTTAGTCGATCCTGATTGGATCTTGTAGTTCATGCGGTTTCTTCTTTCGCAGCCGTCTTACTGGGTTTGAATCATCCAACATACGACGTATCTCAGCATTTTGGTGTAGACTAATGCATGTGTTTTCTCGCGTGTTGACTTATTTCTTCACTAAAGAAATCCATCTTCAGTATATAGATTTTCTCCCGTGAGTTACTCATTTAAAATGAGTGAAGCAAGAAATATCGAATACGTATACACTGTATAATACACAATTATGTCTTTGTATTTTTCTTTTGTTCGTATTTGTGTCATTTTTATGATGAACAGTACCAAAATAACGCCATCCGGGTGAATCGGTTTAATTGGTATGGTGCTTATTTTTTTTTCTCTACACATTACGTCTGCTCACGAGCTGTGGAGTGTCGGTATTTAACATGCTAATGTCTTTTATATTTAATATTTTTTTTATAATAAATTAATTTTATATGTTAAATGTTTAAATTTCATAAATTTTAAAAATAAAATATTAATTATAAAAAAATCGAAAATACATAAATATTTAAAAATTAACACTATCTTGTAAAGGCGGATTCAGTGTTGCGTTAGTTTGTCTTTTCATTCGTTTAAAGAATTTTTTCGACCAATCATATTGTTCGAAAATGACGAATTTTTCTTCATTTTTTCAAACAACACAAAAATATGGCGTTTACAATAGCTAACCCTTTGAGTGCCAAGGAGTGCAATCGCGCTTCTCAATATAGGAATCAAAAATTTCATTAAGGGTTAGTAGAATAAACAAAAAACAATGGCACGTGGTTTGCATGTGTATAGTAAAGCAAACCAACCACGCGCGTATACGTCACTAACTAACATAAACATAAATACTACCACTATATCTTTCCGGTTACACTCATTTCGTTTCACACATTTTGGGACAAAATCGATACTCAGATCTCTATGGAGGTTGTCATTTCTTATGTACCACGGTGCATTAACTATTCCACGAAGGACTTTGCTTTGGAATGACTGGATGATGTTGGCATTGTTGTTTTCTTTGTACAGCCCCAGAGCTGAATACCGTAAGTCCACACAGGTTTTAGGATTTGCCGGTATAGTAGCAATTTATTATGTAGAGTTAGCTCAGAATTTCTTCCTAAGAGCCAATCCATCTTTCTGTATTTGATGTTTAACTCTTCTTTTTTCTTTTTCACATGCTCTTTCCATTTTAGTTTTGCGTCTAGAGTCATGCCTAGATATTTTGCCGTATTGGCATAGGGAATTTGCTGGGAGTTCAGTTCTACTGGTATCCAGTTGACCTTCTTGTTGGTAAAGTTTACGTGAACAGATTTTGTTTCATTAAGCTTTATTCGCCCTCTCTTGGTCCAGGTACTGACAATATTAGTAGCTCTTTGCAATTTGCTTGTAGATTCTTCTATGCAATTAGCAACTGCTAAGATGGCCGTATCATCCGCAAACGTCGCTAGGTGAGTCTCCTCTATCGTTGGCAGGTCAGAGGTGTATAGAACATATAAAGTTGGTCCCAGAACGCTACCTTGTGGTAGCCCTGCTGATATTTTCTTTATTTCTGAGTATTCGCCATCTAATTTAACTCGAAAGTGTCGGTTAGATATGTAAGATTTTAGAATTTCATAAAACTGCTTTGGTAAGTCTCTTTGTAACTTATATTCCAAACCTTTATGCCATACTCTGTCAAAGGCCTGTGCTACATCCAAGAAGACGCTTGAATATACTTTCTTTTTTTCAAGTACGTCTTCAATTATGTTTGTAATTCGGTATACTTGTTCTATTGTTGAATGGTTTTCTCTGAAGCCAAATTGATGTGGAGGAACAAGATTTATTTCTGCTATTATTGGTTTTAGTCTCCTTAGGAGTAGTTTCTCGAATAATTTTGAAATTATTGGGAGTAAGGAAATCGGCCTATACGAATTTTTGTCATTAAGTGGTTTGTTTGGTTTAGGTATCATATTTACTTCTGCTACTTTCCATTGACTTGGAACGTGTTTAAGTCTGAACACTGCATTAACTATTTGGAGTAGTTTACGTAATCATTTTTCAGGAAGAGCTTTTACTATTAGTCCTGTAATTAAGTCATATCCTGGAGATTTCTTTGTATTTAGGTTGAGATTGATTTCCTCTTTTAATTCTTGTAGTGTGACAGGAGATATATTGCAGTTATCTATTTTATATACTGGTGGTATGTTTTCCTCTGCAGTTTGTCTAGGTAGAGGCTGAAACGTGTTCTCGAGGTGGGTTGCAAACAACGAAGCTTTTTGCTTTGCACTTATAGCCTATGTGCCATCTTCATTTTTTACTGGTGGAATTTGTAGTTTAGGTCGTTTTAAACTTTTTGTCGCTTTCCAAAGGGAGTACTCGGTATCTTTTTCCCCAGTAAGGCCACTCAAGTATTTATTAATGGATTCGTTCTTGATTTCTTTAATTAGCAACTTTAGTATATTGGATAAAAAATTTAGAGTTGTTTTATATTCTGGCGCTCGACTTCTTTGCCAGGCCTTTCTTGCTTTTCGTTTTGCTGCAACCAGTTCCCTAACTTCTAGAGGATAAATTGCATTTCGGCGCATTTCCTTTGAACTTGAGGGGGTACTACTCCACGCCGCTTCTTGTATACTGTTGTTGAGCGGTTCTAGGTCTTCTTCAAGCTGTATCGGGTTTTTAATTGGCACCTGAAGATCAATATTATCCTCAACAAGTTTATGGAATTTCTACCAGCAGGATTTTTTGTGCGTTAATTGGTGGACTAGTTTTTTTAATAATCGTTGCACTGATTGTCATAATAACAGGCGTGTGATCCGACATAATCCCCTCGCTGCCCTCTAGGTATATGTAGTTTTCGTCTATACCTTTGATGATAAAGAAGTCAATGATATCGGGTATTTTGTTTCTATCCGTAGGCCAATAAGTTGGTTGATCTCCAGAATGAAAATCGCAATTGCATAGTCTTCCTGCTGCAAACAGCTCTCTTCCTTTTTTAGAGATTACTCTTGATCCCCAGTAGGTGTTTTTTGCATTAAAATCACCTCCGATTACGAAACTTGATCCAAGTGATTTAAATAACGTGCAATAGTCTTGTTTAATTAAATTATATCTTGGGGGGCAATATATTGACGATACACTATATTCTTTGTTGTTATTTATAAATACTTTTAAGGTGACTACTTGCATAAATTCCTCTTCAATTTTAAGAATTATAAAGTCTCCCCTTGCCCTTCCTGCTGGATGGCGTGGTAACAATTGTATCCATATATTTTAAGATATAAAGTTGAAGTAAAATGGGTTTCCGATACTAGGCATATATCTATTTTTTCAGTATTTAGGAAAATTTCTAATTCTGGAATATGTTGCATTAGCCCATTTGCATTCCAGGTTACTATTCTTAATGTTTTATTTGTTGTTGTTTGCATCATTTTAATAGAGCATGGATTTCATTTCATTTAGAGAGTCTTGC
This sequence comes from Nephrotoma guestfalica, assembly GCA_963691935.1. Classification (NCBI taxonomy): domain Eukaryota; kingdom Metazoa; phylum Arthropoda; class Insecta; order Diptera; family Tipulidae; genus Nephrotoma; species Nephrotoma guestfalica. The sequence goes on from OY829915.1 coordinate 96,017,327, forward strand.
TTATCTAACCTGTTGCTTAGAGCTTGAAGGTATTTCTCTTGTTTAGCTAGACGAATGTTAAGAAATTCCATGCTTCTTAGTATCTTTTGGAGCACTGCTGTACCTTCAGTAGTGTCCTTCGAAATAATTGGTTTTGTCATGACTACATGCGAGTACAGTTTTGGTTTTGGTTCTCCCGTTTTACTAGCATGAGGTTTAGGTTACTCTTTGGTGGAAGTTTGATAATTTTTTACCGATACTCCTGGACTTTGTTTTCGCGTTTTATTTCTTATTTTTTGTAGCTCCTTAGCTATTTCACATCCCCGGTAGTTTGCGGGATGTGACTTATTGCAATTGACACATTTTGCAGCAATATTTTTACTAACCGGGCATGCCTGGGCATGATGCTTCCGGCACATTTCAGGCATCTAATCTCTCTTTGGCAATATTTCTGCGTATGATTAAAACCTTGACATTTTTTGCACTGCGGTATTAATCCGTTATTCTTTTTCAATGGCTCTATTTTAACTCTCATGCTAAGTATTGCCTTGATATTATACACATCTTCCACTTTTTGTTTGTTATTAAAAGTGAGCATAAATAGTGGAAGCCCTCTTTTGTTAACTTGAACTCCTTGTTCAGTTTCGATTTTTTCTTTCTTAATAATGTTTACGGCATTTTCTATTTGATAACTCTTTTGCTTGAGATCCTCAATAATTTCCTCTTTTGCACAGGCTGGGTGAAGACCTCTAGCCATAACTTTAATTGGGCGATCATTCTTATCCTCATAGGTAAACCACTGATGCCTCTCGGAATTAAGCTTTGTAGCCAAAGCTCTATAAGTTTCAGAGTCTACAACATTAATTTTCCAGACGCCGTTGTTTAGAGATACGAGTTTGTACTCGACTATCGTAATCGATTTCATAATCGATTGTATAGTGGGGAAATTTGATATCCCGACGACATTTATTGGTGGAGGTGATTTTTCTTTCGGTTTAGCTGGTTGTTGTTCTAGAGCTAGTTGTTTCTTGATGATTAACTGATTTCTGGAAACCTCTTCTGAAGTTGATGGTAAAATCACTGCCATTTCTGGTGAGTGTTGCGCTTTCCTTTTCTTACTTGGTCTTTTATTCCGATTCAACATCCAATTTGTTTCTCTTTCTAATTCTTCTTCATCCGTATGTAATGAATTAATGCCATCATCGACTGTTGGGCTAGGTGTCGTCCCAAGTTCTGCACGTGTTTCAACTGCTTTTTCAGTTCTTCATTTTCTTTCTTTAAAATTGTAAAATCTTCCTTCAATTTAGTAGTAAATTCTTTTATTTCTCGTAGTTGTTCACGGAGTTCGGCATTTTCCTTCTCGTACTGAAATATATTTCCAGTTGAAGATCTTGGTGATCTTGATAATTTGGAACTTCGTCCAAATGGGTTAAACAATGATTGGCCCACTCCAGAATCTGTTGGGCCTGCCTCCGAAGAGTGTGGATTTGGCAGCATATCTGCTGCTGTACCACCTGGGGTATTCCATTCCGTATTTGTTGTACTCATTGTTGGTTTTAGCCAATTTATACCACTGGCATTTGGTCCCCGGTAGCACTTTGCTACTGTCGAAGCAGTACCCGCCTCCCGCGATGAGGACGCGGCTACCTTGGTGTTACCTAGGTGTACACAGAGACAGCCGAAGCCCTCTGAGTACCCTAGGCTGAGGGACTCAAAATAAATGAAATACATTTTAAGCCTACTGCTCCCATATTCGAAGATACAACATCATCGCATACTGTTTCGACACCCAAGGTTTTGTTTCCCGATTTAAAACCAAAGGAAGCAATTGAATATCATACAGCCGCACTGACGTACAATAAATTAGCCGATCATGTTAAATTAAACATAAATCCGTCCAACGAACTAGAATTAAATCAAATTTATCACAAATCTGAAATTCAGCTGACCACAACGCTCGAAGAACAATTTATGATACAGAACTAAACACGCCATATATGACGTGATAATGATTAGGAATTTATTAGCTCATTTGGAAACTTTGCACAATAATATTAAGCTGAATGGAAACTCATTGTGGAAAGTAAAAGATCCCCACGAATACCCACGATACCCACGAATTATTCACGTAAGTGTCTCGAATTTATTCTAATTTGGCATTCAAATAAAATATTAATTTTGTTTATTTTCAGACACCAACTGAATAAGATGAATGATGTAGAACTCGTATATCGAATTCAAATTGAATATAACTCGTTTATATTACGAACTTGCCACTATATGTACAATTCGCGACGTCTTGGTATATGGCAATATTTAGTCGATTTGCAATTTTCAACTTCAGATAAGCGCACATTATGGATTCTATGATATTGCTTGACGGTTGGGTTTCCTGACAATTTTCACTGTTTATAAAAACAGTGGGGGTGTTTTTTTAAGAGGTTGCCGATTTTTTTTTTGAATAAAACACATATAAAATTATGAAATGACCAAAATTTTTTTTTATTTGGTAGATAATTTTTTGGCATTTAACATTTAAACACAATTTCTGGCATATGGCTACCACGACTATTTTTCACAAATGTCATTCTGGAGGTCCAATTTTCCAGCACTTTTTCAAGCATTTGAGGGCGTATGTCAGCAATGACACGTTGAATATTGGTTTCCAAAGCGTCAATCGATTGAGGTTTATCCACATAAACCAATGACTTCACGTATCCCCACAAAAAGTAATCGAGTGGCGTCAAATCGCACGAACGCGGAGGCCAATTCACCGGACCATTTCTCGAAATAATGTTGTCGTTGAAAGTTTCTTTCAATAAGTCGATTGTTTCACGTGCTGTATGGCAAGTGGCACCATCTTGTTGAAACCACATTTCATTCATATCCATATCTTCAAGATTTGACAACAAAAACTCATTTAACATGGTTCTGTATCGATTTCCATTCACGGTAACGCGTCGTCCTTCCTCATTTTTAAAGAAATATGGACCGATGATCCCACCAGCCCATAGACCGCACCAAACAGTACATTTATCAGGATGCATTGGTAATTCTAGAACGGCGTGTGGATTATCTTTGCTCAAAATGCGACAATTTTGTTTGTTGACGTATCCATTTAACCAAAAATGCGCCTCATCACTGAAGAGAATTTTACGGTAAAAAAATGGATCTTCGTTCAATTGATTTAACGACCAATCACTGAATTCACGGCGCAAACGATGGTCGTGTGGCTTTAATTCTTGCACCAATTGAATTTTGTATGGCACCAAACCCAAATCTTTACGTAAAATTTTCCATAAAGTCGATGGACAAAGTCCAATTTGCTGAGCACGACGACGAATCGATAAATTGTCGTTTTCTTCGACACTGGCCTCAACGACAGCAATATTTTCTTCTGTACGAACTCTTCTCATTCTTGTCGGTGGCTTGGCATCCAAAAGAGTGAATGTAGACCGAAATTTGGTAATTACGTTCTTTATGGTGGTCTCTGACGGACGATTATGTGCACCATAAAATTCACGAAGTGCTCTATAAACATTTTTAATTGAACACTGATTTTGAAAATAAATTTCCACGATTTGAAAACGTTGTTCTGGAGTTAACCTATTCATAATGATTTGCCAAACAATACTGAGTAGAAATGCCACTTTGAGCTGTCAAAACAACTGTCATAAAATAAAACGACATCTATCGGAAAAACAAACCTCCTAAAAAAACACCCGTTACTATGAACAGTTACCGAACCAAATCAATAATGAATTTTTTTTTGGACAAATTCAATGATGTTACAACTGAAATTGCAGCCGATGACATATTATTTCTTGCAAACATTTTGTAATATGATTTTATCGAGAGAAAAGTCTGACTAGAAATTGATAAGGACTGTAACACAAAAGATATTTCAGGTAGAAAATTAAATTACTTCCTAGTTCCTTCCTATTCCTACTAATGAAATTTTATTTTATTTTTTTCTTAGGTTGGATTCATTAATCAGCCGACCAAAGATATATGCTATAAAATAGTTCGTGATCTCCTTTACAATATTTTGAATAAATTTCCTGAATTGGATACATTTTATGGCGTGTTAGTATCCTTTGCCGAGATTAAATCATTAGCATCCTATGTTTATTGAAATCGCTTCCGCTGCACCGGTGGAAGCCATCATTTGATGATTTTGAAATTTTATCAGTTCAATTTTATTATTATTTAATAAAACATTTAATCGTATTTAAATTTTTTTTATATTGTGTTGCTGTGCATTAATGCATATATGTACTTACAGTACAAATTACCACCACACGAATCTATTTATTAAGATCTTCTCTAAAATCACGGCATCATAAAAAATTGAACTACTAAAGTCACGTCGACGTATGTCTGTACCATAGAAATAGACATAGAATGGGCCTATTTAGACGTGTATGCACTACATGATGCATTTTTCTCGCCTCTTACCTCTCCGCAACACAAATATCACCACTCCAAAATAAGTTTATAGGCGAAGAGGTAAGAGGCGAGGAAAATACATCATGTAGTGCATACACGTCTAAATAGGCCCAATGAATGTAAACTTTTTTCGCATATAAAATTTGCTATTTCATGTGAAGCGTGACGCGTTAAATTTTGTGTTCTTAAAAAATCTTGAAAATATTAATTAAAATAATTAAAAAATAATTAAAATAGTTAGTGGATTGTGTGTAGTGCATCTTTTTAGTAATAAAAATTAGAAATATTTAATAAAATGAAGTGTCTTGTAAAAACCTGCAAAAATACGCATAAAAATTACAGAAAGGAATTTCGTACCATCAGTAAGTGTTTATATAAAATAAAACGTAAATTATGTTAAAAAGAAAGTGATTTGTGGTAAAATTATTCTTAATTTAAGTTATAAATCAGAAAAAATAAGAAAACAATTTTGTTCGTTGGCGTGGGTTCTTATCGTTTTGTAAACATATTTTATTACCAGTGCCGCATTTTTCTAATTTTATTTCATGTGCTAAGTGCTTTGCTTTTCATAATTTATTTTTATTTTGGAATATGTACTGTAAGTACAATTTTTTACAGAAGTTATAATGTAAACATTTATTTTTAGTTTACCAAATTATGGAGAATTGAGAAAGCAATGGTTGAAGCCTCATCAGATGATATTTAAATTGGACAAGAAATTTCTAAAGTAGACGAATCTAATATGTATATCGAAGATTTTTTTGGATACCCAATTATACTAAGAGAATTTTCAATTAATGTTGTTGATTACATAGGGGGATTTATAGTCCGATATTTATTTAGAAAATTGAATTGTGAGGACCGTTGCAAATTAATACAACAATGTAATTCTTATAAATCGCTAATCAATTTAAAAATAGGGGTGGTCTTTTAACTCCTTCGCCGTCAGTATTAAAAATTTGTAAATATTCCGAATCAATATTAAAACGGGAATTGGCTATTGCGGACTACAAAAACATAACGCAACTACAATCTAGTTCTAAATTGTTTAAAAAAAATTGTTATAACGTTCTTCACAATCTAATAAGTGTAAATATTTTCAACGATGAAGACCAATATAGTCATTCTCAACACAAACAAAAATGAATTTAAAAAATTGATAGGCCATTTTTGACATGTAGATTTTGACATGTAGATTGCATACGATGCGAAGACATTTCAAAAATGTTTTTTTTACAATTTTTTACACATAACGCCATTCCACACTTGATTCTTTCGTCGAGATTCTTTCCTTGGTTTATTCCTCTTCACCAATAAACTAAAAACAGTGTGTTGGTGAAGGGGAGGAAACGAGGAAAGAATCACGACGAAAGAATCAAAGTGTGGAACGGCGGATATACATTAATCAATGAAGACTGATGCCGGCTTCAAAATGAAGCCACGTGTGGAACCATACATTTGCCATGTTGTCTGACGCACCTTTTGTGAATTTTGCATATCCACACTAGTGTAACTTGTATTTAGTAACTTCTTCGATTCTCTCTCCTTTCTTTTTTTTGCGCCGCAATAAAACCGATTTTGTTGGAAAAGGTGGGTAAAACGAAAAAGTTACCGGATGCAAGTTATTCTAGTATGCACATTCCGTCATTCCACACAGTGGTTCACTGTGTGTTTATACTAAATTGTAGAGGTCGAAGAATTTAGTGCGGCACTACTATATCGCACTCACTGGTATATATTCATACCTACCAAGCGAGTGCGATATATATATTAGTGCCGCACTAATTTCCGCAAGTATAAACGCATAGTCAAAGATAAAAATATTTCAACTCGAGTGTAAGCTCGAGGCAGCACTAACATAAACAAAAATGAAATAAACAAAAATCAAGGCCGTTTTTGACATGTAGATTTTACTTTAAATTTGATTTTTGAGAGAGCAGTAATAAAACAATACAAAAATTTTTGTGTTCAAATATAAAATAAGGTTTTAAAGTAGTAATAAAAAATTTCCAGGATATTTTTCGTTTGTGTTTTTTAATTTAATTTTATTTTTCGAGTGTGTAGTGATAAAACAATAAAAAAAAATTGGGGTGATATTGTGATATACATATGAATGTATAAAATAAACGTTTCAAGAAGTAAAAATTCTTAAGTACATTTTTGGCTTGTATGTTATAACTTAATAATTAATTATTTTTATTAATAATATAAATAATATATGAATTTAGAATTATTTTTATTTATAATATTATATGTACATTTTGCCATTTATCAATATATTTTTATGTAAATAAAACTCGATAAATTATATTGCTACGATGCGAAGACATTTCAAAAATGATCTTTTTCGACAATTTTTTTACACATACATAGACATTATTTTGAAGCAAAAAGCAGTGCTTTCGCCTGCGTGCTCTGTCCGCAAGTATAAGAGATTAGTGCGGCTAATACATCGCATTCGCTTCCGCAGGAATATATTTATTTCCCACTTAAAGTGGGAACTATAGATGGAATAAAAGGAATATAAAAAATAATATAAGAGAGCGAAAGAGAGGATTTACTTGTATTCGACTATACTCAGAATAATGAATAGAAAAAAAATAACAGAAATTGCGTTTAAATATTTTTTAATTTTTGCTGTCACTTAAAAAGAATAAACGAGCGAAAATTTTCGTCCAGGAATAAGAATCTTAATAACTACAACAACAAAACCCAAACAAATTTTAATGCATTGAATGTAATATGCATATTTACTTTTTTATATAAGGGAATTTTAAATTATTCGTGTGTTTTATCTTTTCTATTTATAAAATATTCATGTATACATATGCTAATATGAATATAATATCAGAAATAATTTGCAATACACTGTAGAATTGTATTTTTCTAAACCTAACCTAAAAAAATAATTTATCGAATTGTGATGATTTAAATTGCATATAAATAATTTTTATAATTTTAAGAACATATATTTGTTGATATAAATACGTTTATACTCAAAACTATTGTAGTTTCATTCATAATTTTAGGAAACATATCAAAAAAAAATTATGAATGAACTTAACATTTCATTCTCTATGGCCGTAAAGTCAAATTGGAATAATAAATTTGTATCTTCGTTTCTTACGTTATTTTTTTTATTCTATGTATAGTTCAGCCATTGGAGGATACAAGAGAGTTAAACTCAATTATATCTCACTGTATATGAATAATATTACTTACAATTTTCGGTCAGTGTACACAAGTAAATTCTTAGAACGAAACCAACACAAATGTATTCTACACATTTGTGTTGGTTGGTTCGTGCATTCGAATGTTGGTTGTATGTTTGTAATCATAAAATATTTATCCTCCTTTTTCCAATGTTTTTATGCGTGTAGCTATATAACCATTTCACCCAAATGAAACAGTAATTTTTTATTTTATTTTTGGATTGTTGGTGTATTTGACAGGACTGTGTAAGAATGTACTATTGTATATATAATGTGTATGTACTATTGTATATATATTGTATCAGAATCTACTTAAATATAAGTCCTGCTAACTTCACACATATGAAATAAACAATAACTATCTAAAGATGTATTGGTTCTATAGTAAATTTTTTTTAAATAACTAAGTATAAATGTGTTGGTGCAGAAACAAAGCAAAAGTTAGTGTAACCAACACATTCTTCGTTAGTTATTTTTATATAGGTATCTGGCAATGAGAGTAAGAGCAGGACTTATATTTAAGTAGATTTTGATTGTATATATAATCTTGTGTATACAAAAGTTTAATTTTTCTACGAAATGTACTAATTTCATTACCAATTTTTATTTGATTTTCATTTGCGTATGGTGATCGTTTTCTAAAAAAATGTTTTTCAATCGATTTGTGTTTTTGTGTTGTATTCGTATTCTTACTCGAATATATACGTTTATTATTAATACATAGAGTAATATTTTACATGAATGAAATTAATATTTTGTTATAATATGATTAATTTTTGATTAATTTGAATTTTTGTTGTACAGCGATCATTTATATAAAAATCCCCAAAATCCAAATATAATTTGTTTATGCAATTAATGAAAAAATGAATATTCTACGGTAGCAATCTCAAACAAAATAACATTTTACACACATCACATACGAACCAGTTAAAGCGATCAGTTGTTTATAATTTTGTAACACACACACATACTCCAACTCAATATGAAAAAAACAATTACAGTTCGCTCCGTTCAAGGACTAAGAAATCTAAATCAAAAAAATTTTATATTATTTAATATACATATACAAATTTATGAAAATCCTGTTTTGTTCTGTTGTTTGAAAATGGTACCAAAATATATTTTTATATTTAATATACTTCCCGTTGGAAATGTTTTATGGTCTAAGCTGTTCTTAAATTTGTGATATATAATATGTACATACATGCCTATTTGTGGCAGAAAAATCGAAATAACTATAGGCACACACCCGCATACAAACTGAACTTTATGGACGATTACGATCAACAAGAAACTATGGGTTAGTGGAAAACTGAAAATTGTCAATGAAAACTACCTTAAAAATGAAATCAATGATAAGTATGATAAATAAATATACTTGTTAATCGATTTAATCAGAAATGTAGATTTTCAAAATGATTTATGAATTTACATCCAATTTAAAAATGAATTATTACATTTTAAACGGATTATTGTGTATGTAACCACAATAATCCGTTTAGTACAGAATGTTTTAAAATCATAACGCACGCATCTCAAACTGGACGCATTAAAAGTGTGTGAAGTTATCCCAGTATTTCATCCCAGAAAAATATAAATGTTCATCAGGCAAAATTACTAGTAACCTTCAGATCTTCCCAAGAGCGCAATTTGACCTTTGGATTGGACCGCTAAGAAGGGGAATGAATAGAAACGAAATGTACAAAATATCAGGTTTATTTCATTTAATTGCTTAAAATTTTTAATTTTTTTGGAATTCGATTATTTTGTAATTTTTTATTTTGGGTTTTGTTCAGCACAAACCACTTGCAGTTTTTCCGAAGAAGAATTGAAACGGGTTAAAACTTTAGCCGCCGCTAAAGTCAACCCAGTTTCACAGATTTGCCACTTTCTGTTCAGTGCCCCATGCGGCATCGATCATCGATTCCCGCAGCTCAGTCGGGTAGAGGGAGTGGTGTGGGTTTAGGGGTACCATCAGATTGTGGCCTAGATTACCGCATTAAAAAAATAATAATAATGGTTAATTAAAAATGGAGGGAAAATGAGTTGGGGTATCCGGACCCCGAAGTAGTGGACCAACCTATCAACCCATTGTACGGGCAAAATGTGGCTGTGGTTGTATATGTGAAATATTTAAACAAACATTTTACCCTAACCTAACTCTAACTAAAACTATGGCCTTAATGGGGAAATAAGTTAGTAAAAAAAAATATGATAGTGGTATGCTACCAATAACAGCAGAGAGGAAAGGAGCCGCTTAGCGTCAACAATTTCCTTCTACTGTCAGTAGTATCAACCCAATATCGTTGGGTCATCGTCATTTTGTGCATCATTTTAGTAATAAAAATTAGAAACATTTAATAAAATGAAGTGTCTCGTGAAAAACTGCTAAATACGCCTAACAAATTTCAGGAAGGAATTTCGTACCATCAGTAAGTGTTTATAAAAATAAAATGTAAATTATGTTAAAAATAAAGTGATTTGTGGTAAAATTATCCTTAATTTAAGTTATAAATCAGATAAAAATAAGAAAACAATTTTGGTTGTTGGCGTGTTCTTTCTTTTTGTAAACAAATGTTTTTACCAGTGCCGCATTTTTCGTAATACTATGGTTCGAAAAGATGGTGTTGATTGTTTCATGTGCTTTTCTTTTCATAATTTATTTTTACTTTGGATTATGTACCGTAAATACAATTTTTTACAGAAATTATAATGTAAACATTTGTTTTTAGTTTACCAAAATATGGAGAATTGAAAAACCAATGGTTGAAGCCTCATCAGATGATATTTCAATTGACCAAGAAATTTCTAAAGTAGACGAATCTAATATAAGTGAATTTTCAATTAATGTTATTGATTACATAGGGGGATTTATGCCCGTCAGTTAAAAGACCACCCCTATTTTTTAAATTGATTAGCGATTTATAAGAATTGCATTGTTGTATTAATTTGCAACAGTCCTCACAATTCAATTTTCTAAATAAATATCGGACTATATATCCGCCCATTAGTTGAAAATTCACTTAGTATAATTGGGTATCCAAAAAAATTTTCGTCATACATATTAGATTCATCTACTTTAGAAATTTCTTGGCCAATTGAAATATCGTCTGATGAGGCTTCAACCATTGCTTTTTCAATTCTCCATATTTTGGTAACCTAAAAACAAATTATTACATTATAATTTCTGTAAAAAATTGTATTTACAATACATATTACAAAATAAAAATAAATTATGAAAAGAAAATCACATAGCACATGAAACAATCAACACCATCTTTTTGAACCATAGTAATACGAAAAATGCGACACTGGTAAAAACATTTGTTTACAAAATGACAAAAACCAACGCCAACGAACAAAATTGTTTTCTTATTTTTTCTGATTTATAACTTAAATTAAGAATAATTTTACCACAAATCACTTTGTTCTTAACATAATTTACATTTTATTTTATATAAACACTTACTGATGGCACGAAATTCCTTTATGAAATTTGTTAGGCGTATTTTTGTAGTTTTTCTCAAAACACTTCATTTTATTAAGAGATTCTAATTTGTATTATCAAATGATGCACTACACACTATCCACTAACTATTTTAATAATATTTTAATTAATATTTTCAAGATTTTTAAGATCACAAAATTAAACGCGTAATTTTAAACAAAAACCAAAACTTGTTTGACTGGTTTTTATTTTGAGATATGAGACCGTACGATATGCATTTTTTACATAGAAATAGAGTATATAGAATGAATGTAATGAACTGTCAAGTGAGTCAAATTCGGAGGGTAAAAGAGAAAGCATATAAATTAACAGGGTCGTATTTAGAAATTTTTTCGACCGAATGGAATGAAGTTAGGAAGTTAAAATTAAAAAATTATTTAAATTTAAATAAATTTTTATATAAAAAATAGTAATTATAAAACCACTACGCTTATTTATTTCACATTCCTTTAAAATGTAATAAAGAAACAAACTTGTTTCTTTTTGTTAATTATTTCTTATATGACCTTTGGTTACAAAAAATAATTCAACCGAATGTCATAATATTTTTCTATGATAGAACGCTCTAACAAATTAATGTGTTCTTGAGAATGACTATATTGATCTTCATCATTGAAAATATTTAACACTTATTAGGTTGTGAAGAACGTTATAACAAATTTTTTTAAACAATTTAGAACTAGATTGTAGTTGCGTTATGTTTTTGTAGTCCGCAATAGCCAATTCCCGTTTTAATACTGCTTCGGATGGGTGGTCTCCATATTTTGTAAATCGATTTATAAGAATTACATTATTGTATTAATTTACAACAGTCCTCACAATTCAATTTTCTAAATAAATAACGGACTATAAATCCCTCTTTTAATTGAAAATTCACTTAGTATAATTGGGTATCCAACAAAATCTTCGTCATACATATTAGATTCGTTTACTTTAGAAATTTCTTGGCCAATTGAAATATCATCTGATGAGGCTTCAACCATTGCTTTTCAATTCTCCATATTTTGGTAAACTAAAAACAAATGTTTAGATTATAATTTCTGTAAAAAATTGTATTTACAATACATATTACAAAATAAAAATAAATTATGAAAAGAAAATCACATAGCACATGAAACAATCAACACCATCTTTTCGAACCATAGTAATACGAAAAATGCGGCACTGGTAAAAACATTTGTTTACAAAATTATAAAAACCAACGCCAACGAACAAAATTATTTTCTTATTTTTTCTTATTTATAACTTAAATTAAGGATAATTTTACCACAAATCACTTTGTTCTTAACATAATTTACTTTTTATTTTATATAAACACTTACTTATGGCACGAAATTCCTTTATGAAATTTGTTAGGCGTATTTTTGTAGTTTTTCTCAAAACACTTCATTTTATTAAGAGATTCTAATTTTTATTATCAAATGATGCACGAGACACTATCCACTAACTATTTTATAATATTTTAATTATTTTTTCGATTATTTTAATTAATATTTTTAAGATATTTTAAGAGCACAAAATTAAACGCGTAATTTAAAACAAAAACCAAAACTTGTTTGACTGGTTATTATTTTGAGATATGAGACCGCCATATGCATTTTTTATATAACCATCCTGCTCTGACTTGCTTCGTGTTTGCTTCACATGAAATAGAAAATTTTATATGGGAAATCTTTACATTCATTCTATAGTATTTAATTCTATGATTTTTTATATAACCATCCTGCTCTGGCTTGTGACACATGAAATAGCAAATTTTATATGTGCAAAATCTTTACATTGGTAATGGAAAATTCGTAGTTTTACAAATTTTTCAAATTATATTGAAAAATTAATCCAACCACATTCTCGTGTAGGAATTCAGTGAAAACTCATACGATAATATAATAGTATAATAAAAAGATTAGAAGTATAATAAATAATTTTATCTACATTTTCACCGATAAGTTTTAGTAGTTTTTAAGTGGTGTTGGAAATTAGTGATTTTTATAAAATAGACGGTGATATTAGTTACACCGATGATAAAAGTAGGATTTCCTACTTGAATCATAAACAATACCCTTTACCTGACTCAGATGTGGAAATAGAGGAAAACAGGACAAAAATTTTATTAGATGGGTCGACTAAAAAATTGAGCACAAAACGACAACAAGACATTTCAGAAAATATCGCAAAAAAAATTAAAATTAAAATTAGTGAAACAAACAAAATGACTAACGAATCTGAAACAGGACCAAATACGTCTTCTTATGTAGTACACGTGCTCCCAAAAAACACAAACCTTTATAACAAACAAGACAATGCGCCATTCAAAGTTATGGTTAATAAAGAAAATTTAGATCTATTAAATCTCGGAAAATCTATTAAGCTTAATAAATTCGAAAACGTTGAAAGTGTTGGACAAATAAGCAAAAATTTGGCTAGGATAATATTTAAAAATTTTCACGATGCAAACAATTGCTTAAAATCGGAATCTTTCAAACAGTTTGACAAGTACGAAACTTTTATACCAAATAATTTTATACATACAATAGGTGTAATTAGAAATGTGCCAGTTGATCTTACTGAAAAAGAAATCAAGGAAAATTTAAACTCGAATATTCCAATAGTCAAAATAGAAAGAATGACAAAATGGGACACAGCAACTGAAAAGGCAATCAACATGGAGTTGGTCAAGTTAACCTTTAGGTCTTCTAACATACCATATAATGTAGTGATGTACGATAATATACTTATTAAAGTACAACATTATATACCAAATCCACTTCATTGTAGAAAATGCCTTAATTATGGTCATACAATTAAAAGATGTAGCGCTACGGAATTTACAAGATGTATAACGTGCGCGAAAGTTATGGATGGCAATCATCTATGTGATTTAAAATCACGATGCAAATTTTGTGGGGATAGTCATATTACTAATTATAGAGAATGCCAAGAACGTCAGAGCCAGAGACAGATTACGGAACATATGACCATTAATAAAACCACATTTAGAGAAACGAAGGAAAAATTGTTTGGTAAAAGACAAGTACCTAGGCACTCAGAATTTAATACTAAAAATCTAAACTGGCCATCTGATAGGAACAAGCGAGAGATTCAGATTTTAAGAGATTTGGTACATCACTTGAAGAATCAAATACAATCCAGAGATAAAGTTCTCAAAAATATAAATGACAAACTAATTAAAAACAAAGGTACTACTCATCACCCAGCAGATGTAGATATAATCCTTATGGACATCGCCGAAACTGTTTCAGACTAAATTATATGAACTTAATGAATAGTGTGAAATTTTTACAAATTAATATACACAGCCTTAGAAGCAATAAGAACTTATTGGAGCAATACATGCTTATAAATAAAATAGATGTAGTACTACTTACCGAGACGTGGACAATTGGTTTTGAAAAATTACAAATAAACAACTTTGATTTAATCACAAAAGACCGACCTGACGGATACGGAGGAGTGGGTTTTCTTATTAAAAAAAACATATCGTGGAAAATAATAAATAACAGCAACATGTACCAAAAACTTGAAACGTTAAAAATAAATATAAACTTTAAAAACATAGACTTAGACTTAATTACATTCTATAACAGTTCGAATAGGGATATGGATGAAATATGTACTGAATTCGAACGATTATTAGATGACAACAATAACAACAAAACTTTAATAGCTGGAGACATCAATGCTCATCACGGGCTTTGGGATAGATACAAAACTGACAACCTCGGAACGAAAATTGCGGACATTATAACAGACACTAACCTTTATTTATTAAATGATGGATCTCCTACAAGACAAGACAAACACAGACATACAGAATCAGCAATCGACATCACTCTGTGTACGGCTAACATCATCGACAGACCAACGTGGCAATCTAATATAGACAATCTTGGTACTGATCATTTGCCAATTATAATAACTTATGAAATAAATGAACGAGTTATGAGACAAATAACAAACTGGAATATGATTAGGAAAGAAATTAACGATACTATACATGAGCCACCGGAGGAAATTGAAAAACACCTAACAGATATCATCAATAGAAATACAAGAACAATAAATTACAAATCAAAATACAAACCAAAACCATGGTGGAATAAATATTTACAAAGATTATGGGACATTAAAATTGTAAAACATTAAAATATACAACAGAAACAAAACTATTCACAGCGTTAGAACTAAAAAAACATACTCAGAAATTAAAGCTAGAAATAAAACGAGAAAAGAAGAAAAGCTGGGTTAACTTTCTTTCCTCGATCAACCATAAATCCAACAATCTAGAGTTATGGAATAAGATTAACAGAATAAAAAATAAAAAACAATCAACGTATAAAGTTTTAGAAGATAATGACAAAGCTGTATTATTCCTAAACCATAACTTCCCGAACTCTGTCGAGTTTCTCCGCCCTCCATTCACTAATCATATAAATTCTTTTTCAAAAACGGAATTCATAGCACCAGAAATATTAGAAATAATAAAAAACTCAAAAAACACAGCACCTGGAGCGGACAAAATAAGCTACAAACTAATTAAACAGATACTGAAAGATAATCCGAATTTTATTGAGATATTAACAATATACTTCAATAAAATATGGGGATCTGGATCGTATCCGGAGAACTGGAAATTAGCTAAAACCATTGCTATAAAAAAACGGGGACTTGACGACAGAGATATATTTAACTATAGACCTATATGTTTGCTACCAACTTTTTCAAAATTATTTAATAAATTAATTCTTAACAGGATAAATAATCATTTAAATAACAACCAAATTTTAAACTACAACAACTACGAATTTAGGAAAAATAAGAACATTTCGGATTACATGGTGGAAATAATCAATCATATTCAACTAGAGAGGAAAAGTAAAAAAAAAAAAATTCTATTGATAAGCATAGATATAACAAAAGCTTTTGATAACGTGGATAAAAATACACTAATTTCTCAAATGATAAAACTTGAATTCCCACAGCACATAATTAACTGGATATATTTCTTTTTAACAAATAGATTAACTACAACACATAATAAGAATCAGCCTATAACACAAACAACGAATGTCGATATACCACAACTTCACAAGGAAGTTGTCTGAGCCCCACACTTTTTAACATTTACACCCATTCAATTCATGAGCTCAGCAACCAAAATGATACAAATATTTTCCAATTTGCAGACGACTTTTGTATAATAGTTACGGCACAAAATCACGGCGATCTTGAAAAAACTGCTAACGATACTTTAACGAAATTAAAACAAAAATTAGACACATTTAAACTGAAAATAAATCCCTCTAAATCTCATTTTCTTAGACTTTTTACGAATAACAATAACAGTAAAAATATAAAAATAAAGATAAATAATACAGAAATAACAGAGAAAAAAGAAACTAAAATCCTAGGTATAACCATTACGAATAGACTATCGTTAAATAAACATCATATCATAACAAAAACCAAGATCCAAAAGTCTATAAACATTCTGAAAACACTGACGCACACACAAGGAGGTACGCATCTAGAAACTTTGCTAAATATTTATAAAGCGATTATAAAATCGAAAATTGAATATGCTTATATCATAACAGAGGAAAATAATAATACAGCTCACCAAATTTATCAAACGATCAAAAACAAATGCATAAGAATATGTCTTGGAATGACTAAAACGACCCCTATTCCAATAGTATTAACGGAATCGTTAGAGACTCCCACCAAACTGGATAATAGGAAAAACACAATTAAATACATTATAAAACATCTATATAAAAATTCAAAAATAGCAAATGACATTAAAACTCAAAACTGTCTTCCAAAACTTAACGCATTATATAATAGATATGACATACTAAAAAAAATTAAACCCAACCACATTAAAACAACAAATCCTAAAAATCTCAAAATAACACCATATATAAAACACGTCATTAACAAGCAATCAAATAACAATATGGAATTAAATCAAATTACAAGGCAGTTATTAGAAAATTATAAAAACCACGGACACATTTATACAGACGGTTCAAAAGTGAATGGAAGAACAAGAATAGGAATATATATACCAGAAAAAAATATTAAACTAGCAATAAAATTGGAAAATCCAACGGATATTAAAACTACCGAAACTATAGCAATCAAAATAGCATGCACTCTAGCACAGATATTAGATAATAAAGATGTAATAATCTTAACAGACTCTCAAAGTGCATGTAAATCCTTAAACACTGCTTTGAATAACATTACTGACAAACATTTTGAAAATCAAATTATTGATACGGTAGGATATAACAAAAACAAAAACATAATAATTCAGTGGATACCAGGACACATAGGAATTGAGGGAAATACAATTGCCGATAATTTAGGAAAAATTGCATTATTAAGACCAACACATACCCTCGACAACGAACCGACTGTTACAGACACGATAAACTTAATAAATGATGAAATGGAGACCGAGTAGGGGACAATTTATAATAACATGACTACTAACATAGGACGGTACTATAAACATATTTGGGATTATCCTCCTAAAAAATTATGGTTTAACAAATCTAAATTAACAGGATTGGAAATAAAACAAATTACAAGAATTAGAACTGGCCACTCCTTTAATAAAAAATATAGATTTATAATAAAAGCAGAAGATTCTCCAAATTGCTCAAATTGCAATGTAGCAGAAGATAATGACCATATAATTAGCATATGCCCTATATATAATACTATCAGGAATAGATATCCTTTATTAAGCTCAAATAATCTCCAAGACATACTAAAAAGTGGAGATGATACAAAATACGCGACAATATTAAAATTTTTAAAAGAAATCCAATACCACTTATAACCACTAAAACATATATTAAAATAAAACAGAATTTTCACTAATTCCACAACTTGATAACAAAATTTACAATACTAATCTATGTTATTAATTAACACTAATATATTCTCTAGCTATACTAACAGCATGCGTATTTTAACTTTATAATTTGAAGGTAAAATTAAATAAAACTAATAAACAAACATTTAAAATATCTAAACTAAAATAAATATTCACACTATTCAAATTTAATACTTTATATTATTATTTAAATTCAAACTATTAATTACTTTTATAAAAATTATATTTATAAGTTTTTCATTTAAAAAAATAATAATATAACTTTAAATAGTTTTACATATAGAAATTATGTTATTATAAAATATTTTTACAATGAATTAATTATACCTAAATAGTTTTAATATTAACAATAGTATCTAAGTTCTTTGATACTAACATTGATATTAGTTATTTAGTAGTTAGATAAGTATCATCAGAAACATCCACAAACTAATTACATTCATCAGTAGAATTGAATTTTATCATCCAATATAAATTTGAATTTCATACTTTCAACTCATTGACATGAATTTCTATCATCGTTATAGAAGTTAAAAGCAGAAACAAGAAATCATCACTGATTTGACTTCTTTTTTTTTAGAAATAAAAAATTTCGAGTCAAAATTACAACCAAACTCATCCAAAGCTTCAGCCCTTCCCATGAGAAGTATCTGTAAGCGGTTTTTGGATAAAAGAAAAATTAGGTCATATGGATAGAAATATCTGACCACAAAAAACGAAGAAACAAACAAACAATCTTTACATTCATTCTATAGTATATAATTCTATGGGTTTAACCGGTAATAAAACAAGTAGGTAATCGTTTTGAACTTTACTTGATGTATGACAAAATTTTTTTATTAAAAACTAAATTAGTAAATAGAAAATGTAACATATACCAGCGATCCAGTGACTTGTAAAATCAAGCGATTTCCATTTATTTAGTGCATGCGACAATGAAAATCCTTCTTCTTGGACAATCGTGGATGCTTCAAACATAACGCCCAAATAAATTAAATGTATCACAGCTAGTACACTAAATATAAAATTGGTGAGAATAACATATGGATGATCTGATTTCAGCTCATGCGTGCAATTTTTTCTGCAACGATTTGGTAGTATGCACGCGTTAAATATATTCGAAAGTTTTAAACGAAGCCGATATTCAACAAACGTGTAAAAACCGAGTGATAATAAAACAGCACTCAGTTGAAAATTTAAGCCATGCAACAAAGCAGACACCACATACGTCGCAAATATCGAAATAAACATTCCATAATTTTTTAAATTACGGAATACATAAAATTTCAACCAGTTGTGCATTGGAATATTCCAAGCGACAACTACCTGAACAATCGAGCGAGGGATTTCGATTATGAGGGGTTTCGTTACTTGAAACCCGAAGAAATAAGAATCACTTTCCTTGCCAAATCCTGCTGTAACAAGGCATGCTTGTGATAAAAACGAAATAAAATAGTGACTGGCGCGGAACGATAAGGCGTTACGATATGCAGAAAACCACCTGGAATAAAAATAAATTATGGATAAATAAGTCTAATAACATTAATTTATTAGTTCTTACTTCCACGAATCATCTGGAATAATCGTTGTTATTATGCAATTCGAGAGTACTAAAAATGTTACTGCCAAAATAAAATTAAAAATAATTCGTAAACAGAATTGAATATTCTAGAAAAGACAAAAATCTATAATTTCCTGCAATTAATCGGTTTGTTCTATTAGTTACCCATTTTGGTTTAATAAATATTGAAATGTATTCCGTATAAGGTACCCACGGTCCTATAATAGAATTACCTGGGCACATTGTATAGCCTAATGTTTCCACAATGTTTGGCATTCTTTCAATGCGGCCCGAATCCACATCGAATCCTATTGATATGATTTTCATTGCCACTATCATTTGCGTCCCGCGTATCTGATGCCAAACTTTTGGATCATTGACGTATAGTTCACATGCAACTAAGAGTAGAATTGCCAACAAACCCAATACATGACCATATTTTTTAAACCTGAAAAATTTCATTAGGCAGAGCACTAAGTATAATAAAATCGAATAGGCTACTAAATAATAGCTGCTTAGACCAATAGTCAAATAAAGCAGAATTCCCCCGTTTATTATGCTACTCCAGTGCAAACCAAACCATGGAACTTGAACTATAATCAAAAACAAATGAACAAAAAATATAGATTATACAATCAATTCACAGCTTAGCTTACAAATATCGCACTATACCAATTTGGGTGGTTAGCCGAAAAATTAAATTCCAAAGAAGAAATGTCCCTCCGTAAGCCCCGAATTGTATGACCGACGGTTTTATACAATAACTAAATATGTGCTTTGCAGTGAATTCATAAATTTCTGCCGTTACATCTTCGTCGTCTTGTGATAAAATAGTATCATGATCATAAAAATGATTTTCTTCATCATAATCATCCATTACAATTTTGCAACGACCATAACCTTACTTTGGTCGTTTTTCGAGAAAATCGGCTTGTGGAAAATAATAACAGAACTATTCAAATTGTTACATAATCATTCAATTAAAAAAACTACCTTATAAATATACGTTATAGAAATAATATTTATTGATAAAAGATTTCGACTCTTTATACAGTTTTGACAAATAAACAAAATAATAAATGTCAAATTCGTTACATTTTAATACAGCCCTCTAAACATTGCGTAACTTTTACGTACAGTTTACGAAGGCTTGTTTATACTAAAGTCCTCGTAAACGTTACGCATATTGAGAACTATAAATGTACGGGGGAGTGACATTTATCACCAAGAAGTAATAGCTGATTGGGACTATGAAATCTGACATTTCCGATTTGCATATGGAGAGCACAAAGTAAATGCAACAAAAGGACTGGTAGGTATTTATTATTTTTAAATTAAAATATATTATAATTTTATAAAATTAAAGTTTGTTCAATTAACAAATAAGTTATTTATTTAAAACGCAAATAGAATATATGGTGTAAAATCGTGATATTTTCTAAAACGGCGTCAAATGTTCAAGATTTTTTTATAGTTTTATCTATAATGGAGGTTATGTTATTTGTTGTTCGGTTAAATATATAATTTTTATAATTAAATTAATTCAATTAATTCACTTTTTACTTCTCCCTGAGACATTATTCATTCAATGTAAAAAACAATCAATCTAAAATTAAAAAGTTAATATTTATTTATATTTCGTGATGGCCGTAGTGATTGGTAAACAATTATAATAGTTTATATTTTCGAGCTCAATAATTATTTGTATTAATAATTATAACCTCTCTGCAAAAACTGATCAAAAACCTCCATCCATTTAATATTTAAAAACATAAATATCTACATAAAACCTTTTTTGTTGATCTTTTGACCTGTTTTTGAGAAACATTACGTTTGTATAACTAATATCCTTTTAGTATTTTAAATAAATCACATATTTATTAATCGAACACTTAACACTTTTTTTTATTTAAAATTGAATTTAATTTAAAAATAATTAATATTTACCGACACTTTCTGCAGAATTTGCACTACGATTTCCAAACAAAAGTCAAATGTCATATTTTTATAGTCCCAATCAGGTTCAATTTTTTCCCGTCAGATCTACAAACAGTTCTCTATACGTAAAGAAAAAGTTGTGTAAACGAACACTTCGTCACAAGAGAAGTGAAACTATTTTACGAAGACTTATATATGTGTTGGTAACAATAATTGCCTTCGCAAATTCCGCGAGTTAGCGTATAGTTTACGAACGGTTTAAACAAGTGAATGCGAACACATTTCATTTCGTATTTTGCTCGTTTCTACGCGGGATTTATTACCATTTTAGATTAATTTTTTTAATAAATATTTTTTCGAAAAATAAAAGACCGATAATTCCTTCCCAATGCTATGTTATTTATTTAAACTGTTTTAATTTATATTTATTAGGATAAATATATAATATACATATAACTATAAATATTATTTAATTTGTACATTTTATTTACTCTAGAAAAGCATTTTGTTTTGGTTTCATTGATCATAAATATGATTTCTAAATTAGATAAAGCTTCGAATGGCTTGATATTGCTATAACACAGTTATGATACATAATCACATTCACATTTATTATGGATTTTATGTTTCATAAAAAGTTTATTTACTTAACATTATACTAACATTATACTTACTTAATAATATGTAATACTAATACTAAAAGACTAAAAATTATAATAAAAATTTAAATTATAATAATAAAATTCATTTGCATAGAAAATATCAATCAATAATATAAATTTGCTAAATTATTAGCTCTAATAATAAATTGATTAAACTACTTAATTCGTGAATGGTATTCTTGTATATAAATTAATGTACTCCTATATAACGAATACGAAAAAAAAAGATTAATTTAAACATTTCATTGTTAATAATAGTTCATAAAATATATACATATTATATAAGAAATAAAAATAAATAAATAAATTATACTGAAGTTAATTTTGCCGGTTTTTTTTCGATACCGATTTCTTGCATACTGGAACCATTTTTTAATTTCATTTTCCACGTCTGATGGTCTAGCCGTTGGATGTTTATTCATGGTTTCTTCTGTAATTATTCATTCATGGATTAATATTTTAATAAGATCGATTATCAACGACAATTGATATGGATATTTACCTTTTATAAGCTCCATCATATAATATCCCTTTACAGCAATATTGCCATGTTGGCCATGCCATGAAAATGTTGATGCTGCTTCGATCTGTGATGATGGCCTTCAAACAACCTCTCAAATATTTTTGTAGTGATAAATCACTAATTGCTTTAAAGTGCCTGGTTTAAAGTACTACACTAAAATTATTAACACTACACTATATTTACTAAAATTATAATTTTAACACAACACAATATTTAAAATTATTAACACTACACTATATTTACTAAAATTAGTAGTTATTTTTAATTAAACACAAAAAAAACAAAATGGAGATTACAAACGTATTTCACCAAACAACTTTTCCGAATGAAGCACGTACAAAAATATTCCATTTGCATACCATATGCGAATACCATACGAAATAAAAATATATATATAAAAATAAACGAAATAGTTGTACGTGTATTGGTATTCCATTGGCAATGGGTGTACGTAAAGTTTACGTTTTCGTAAAGAATTTAACGTACAGATTTTTTGTTGGGAGGGAGTGGATAGTGTAATGTCAATATCAGAGTAGATATGAGAAATGAGCCCTTTAAACAAAAATGCGAAATGCAAAATAAGGTACCATTGCATCAGTGCTTATGTATGTGCATACGGCCAAGTAGAAGGCGAATAAAAAAAAATACGGGTTGTATGTATGCAGGCCCAAATAAACACGAAAAAACATTTTCATACAAGTGGTATGGAAATTATTTTTGATTATTCTTGATATTTTCAGTTTGCATTCCGGAAGGGTGCTGGTACAGATTTTGCCTTAATTGAGATTATGGATTTATTTTATCATGCTTTCGATTGAAGTAAAGCATTATTTTTCTCGAAAAATGGCTCCCATAGTATTGTACCTGAACTCTTTTTAAACAATGATACTATTTTATTTGTTCCTAATGTTAATAACCTAGGTCTACTCATGAATTCAAAGTTAACTTGGAATGATCATGTAAGTTCGTTGTGTCAGCGAGTTAATTATAGTTTATACTCGCTAAGGTTAATAAAAAAAAAGTTTGTCCAGTTGACTTTCGAATATACTTGGTCCAAAGTTTGGTTATACCAATTTTCTCATATTGTGATGCAATATTTTCAAATTGTGACAGTTCGTCAAAACGTTTGCTTCAGGTTACTTTTAACAATTGTGTTATGTTCATGACCTAAAAAAATTTGATCACGTTTCTGAGTTTAAACATTCGATTCTTGGTTGTGACTTATTTGAGTTTTATCGTTATAGGACTGCTCTATTTATTTTTCGAATAACTAAATCAGGATGTTCATTGAATGATAAATTAAATTTCTCTCAGTCATTACGAACAAAAAATATTAATTTACCCGTTAACAGAACTAATGTTTATAATAATTCGGGTTTAACAAATGCGATTGTCACTTGGAACAGTTTACCATCTACGGTAAAAAAAATAACCTCTGTTAATAATTTAAAAAAAGTTATATTTAATTTAATAGCGGATTAATAATTTTTGCTATGTTTAAATTTTACATATTTGTAAACATTTTGTATCATTTATTGTTGTATATATTTCTGTATATAATATTGCCATAGTTTTTAATATGTTACATAATTATTATTGTTTTTCTTTCATTCATTTATATTATTAAGTTGTAAATATGTTGATGTACAAAAGCTAAGGCTTATACATTTGTAATAAAACATTATTATTATTATTATTATTATTATTATTATTATTATTATTATTATAAACAAATGTATATATGCGGTCTTTTCTTAGACCTGTGTAAAGCATTTGACTGTATAGACCTGTGGCAGTACCACCACTCTTGTAGTCTAGAGTTTTTAACAGATTAATAAAGTTAAAAATCAAATTGGATATTTTATTTACATATTTATTTTATATTCAATTTGTTTACTTTTTCTATGTTGTCATGAAAGTCTTTTTGGTAATTGTCAAATGTCAAATGTTCTGAGCAAAATGAGTACGTTTAATTGGCAATTTGAAATTCTATATTTCAGTTAATCGATATTTTTTTAAAATAATACTTCGTTTGATTGATTGATTGATTATAATTTAAATAGTCTGTTTTAATTAATATTGTTAATAATTCAGTTTTTAAAATAAAATATTAATAATACTGGTGTATTTTGAAATTCAATAACAATTTTATATTGAACAATTTTTATGTGATATGGATTGTTAATAAATATTGTACTATATTTATATCTCTGGTTTTTTCAGCACGAGTTATGACGAGATATAATAATGTTTAAATAAAAATTTTCAAGATTTTTATTATGATATTGTGAATTGCTGATATGAAAGGAAACTCAACGGTATTAAATATATGAATACAGTAAACAATATTTTATGGGTTCAAGAAAGAGATCTGGTTTCATACCAAGGAAATCGTTATATCATTGTATTCTGGCATATAAGTATATATCAAGATGATTTATAAATATGAATAAATTGTCATCTTTATAAGCTCTCTAATACATCATATTTGACAAGATATTTTATGGAGTCATTATAATTATAAGAAAGAACGTAATCAACTAAAGACCATAGACTGATGTTCCTTCATAAATTATACAATTACGGATTTCGTGGTATAGCTTATGATCTGATGTACAGTTATCTTCATAGCTTTTTTCTTATTGAAAAAATTAGGATGTTTGCCAATGATATAGCACTTTTTTATGAAAACAAAAACTAACCTGCTTTTGAATTTTTTGAATTTAAATAAAATATATGTAAATTATAGTAAAACCAAATTTGTAATATATCATTTACTGTTCATGCCTCACCAAGTTCTACCTTTATTATATGTTTCAAATAATCGTATTGAACGAGTTAATAACTTCAAATAGCTTGGTATTATATACTTGACAATCATATGGATTGGGAAGATCATATATATTCATTGAGCTTCAAAATTAGTCCGTTGATTTGTTTAATTAGAAAGATGGCTACTTTCGTACCGACACATGTTCTTAAAATAATTTAATTTTCATTCATACACTCCCGTTTGTATATGCTATTACCGCATTTGGAACTGCTGCTAAAACAAGGTTGAACAGATTTCAAATTTTATAAAATAAGAGGTGTAAAGCTATCTATCAATGAACTACCGTACTTGTTTCCTACTGCGGATTTATATCAAACAGTTGCTCATGGAATTCTTCCAATAGATGTTCCGTTTATATTGCACCTATCAATATATATGTATAAATGTTTAAATATGCCATCAGCTCTATCAAATATTCTTTACGAGGTTGTGACTCATGGCTTTTCGACCAGAAACTCGAAGTTATTACCATGCCAGAGAATTAAAACTGAATATAACAGAAAATCAATATCCTACATTGACCATTTATATATAAAACTCTTCCGGACTCAATTAAAAATACCGATATTTATAAATTTAAGAAATTGCTGAAAGCTCATTTATCACCGTTAGTTATCGACTATCTGAAATTATATTTTTATCAAACCTTAAAATTAAAAATTCAACCAATATTTTTGTTTTCTTTTCTTTAACTAATATTCTTATTTTTAATTTTTTGTATTTTATTCAGGGATATTGACATAACGTTAACCATTATTTAGTTATATATAGGAGAAACTGGTTTGTTTTAAAATGACATTAAATCCATTAGCTGCTTGTCTCTCTTTCAAGCTATGTATTTTTATTTATTGTAATAACAATAATTTTGTAATAATCTTGTATATCTTTAAAAAAAAGTAAATATAGTCAAAATAAATATTAAATTAATTTAGTTTATTAAGTTTTAAATATTAATATTTGAGTACGAAATATTAAATTAATTTAAAAAGCAGTTTATTAAGTGTTAAATATTAATATTCCAGTTGCCACTTTTAATTTTTTATGTGAAATAATTAATACAATGACAAAACAGTGAAATGATTCTTGATAAACTATTTTATAGAATATAGCGTTTATGGCACAAAAAAAAGTATAAAAAACATAAAATATTCCAAAATTTACCATACCCTATTCAGGTACAAAAAAACGTAAACAAAGATCTAATTGATTCACGTGACTAGCGCTGCACAAACCAAAACGCAGTAAATATTCAAAACAAAATGAAAAACATAATAAAAAATGTCAGATAAACAGAGTAAACTTTAAGCATAAATGAAATTATGAAATAAAGGTTTTTAAATTTGGATTAAAAATAGTCTAAAACAATACTTGGATAAATTATGATTATGTCTTCGAGAAATTATAACAAAAGCTTAAGTATTTAATTAAATATAAACGAAATCAACAAAAAACAAAAGAAACAAAAAACAACAAAAAATAAATTACTCAAAAGTGTCCATGGGCTATTTCCGAAAACGCCTATTGATAATGAATGATAGTGATGTCATCTATTGTCAATTTATGTAAGTAATTGTGGTGTAGGAGACATCTGTTATAATTTTGCCAAGTAAGGATTCTTATTGACCTTTTAAATGCCGCATAGTTTGTGCCACTGTCTAGTCTGGCCAATGGTGGTATTTTCTTTTCCATTACTGTATTTTCCATACATAATATATTTTATAATGTGAATAATTTTATAATGGATAATTTGGAATTATTTTTCAGAACTGTATGAATATAAATGAGATTATTAATTTCTAATTGGGTAATAAATTGGTATTTCAGTGTGAATCTTTACCGAGGAAGTTGCTTACAGCTAATTTGATTTCTGTTAATATTACTGATAACCTAATTTAAATTAACTGATCATGATATTTTGATTTTAGATGGAGGTTTATTTAATATTTTGCAAATAGTTTTGATTATATTTTAGATTGACAATTTGTTTTGCTAAGGAAGTATAAACTTTCCTTTATAAATAAGGACTTCCTTTATAAATATTCAATATATGTAATATATTTTATAATATGTATTTAACTCAAAAATATTTAGAAATATTTTAATTACTAATAAGATTGGTATTTAGCAAATGTATTTAAACATTTAGTAAGGGTATACGTTAAATTTAATTTAAACTTCTGGTTTTAACTATTTTAATATTATGAAGTTCTGGTCCTATTTATTAATACAATTCGTTTAAATCCTTATATTTAGCTTTGAATAGAGATATTTTCGGTTATATATAAATTTTAAAATTTTGTTGTACTAATTAATTTAATAGGGATACAATTAACGTGAAAAATTTATAAGTTAATAAGACTTTGTTCATCTGCACGTAACTTTTGATGTTTAGTTATTCAGGAGCTGGAATACGAAATTTTTATTGTGATTTGGCTGAATATTGGAATAATCATGCGACTGATCAACTGGGGCTTTAAGATTTATATAAAGGGTGTCTCAGCAAGAGCGCCGGATTTAAGTTTGCCGCCATTTTGTTAATACGAGTTGAACGGTGATTTTTTTGACAGTTGTCACGTACATACCACGCGATTTAAGAGTATGGAGAAGTATTCAAACCAACAACGTCTAATTATTGTAAAAACAGATTACAAAAATGGTGAACGTTTTTCGCATAAATTTCACCAATAACGCGCCGTTTTTCCTCTTTAAGATGTTCAACTGTTTCAGGCTTATTCGCATACACCTTTTTCTTCACATAGCCTCAAAGAAAAAAGGCCATCGTAATGTTGATAACACCATTGTTTCACGTGCTGCGTGGCAGGTCGCACCGTCTTGTCTGAAAAACCTGTCCTCCACATCAATTACATCCAATTCGGGCCATAAAAACTCCGTTAACATTTCGCGATACCGCACTCCCCATTTCCTGGATTCTCGGCCACAGATTACTGTGGCTATATTTTCGAGTGTCCGACAAGGACGACGACAAACAATGATCTTCTGATCCATCAGCGTAAATTTGGTCTCAAATTTTGTAATTAAACGCCTCACTGTCGATTCATTTGGCACACCGAAAACTTGACGTAATTGGCGAACTGTTTGTAATGTGTTTTTACAATAATTAAACGTTGTTGGTTTGAATACTTCTCCATATTCTTAAATCGCGTGGTCTGTACGTGACAACTGTCAAAAAAAATCACCGTGCAAGTCGTATTAACAAAATGACGGCAAACTTAAATCCAGCGTTCTTGTTGAGACACCCTATATTTAGTAGGTATATTTATTGTTGGATTTCTATATGTTTAAATTTTGATTCAGGTTGGAAAATTAATACTTTCACCAAGAAACAACCTTTTATATAAACGCTATTATTATTTTAAGTTACTGAGTAATGCAAGTGAAACTAGTAACCAGAAATTAAGTTTCAGGATATTCATATCTAGCATTAGTGCGTGTTTCAATTGGTTTAAATACCGCATAAAAAGTTAAAAAGTTAAAAATTGAGGTGAATAAAAATGTCAAACTTTTTATCTGCTTCAAGAGCTGATAAAAATTTTATATGGAAAACATTTAACTGGCAAAAATATTTGTTTATAAACAGAAATTTGCCATGTGCAAATTTTGAGAAAAATCGCAATGATATAGATGTAAACTGACCATAATTGACCAATATATATTTAAGTAGTATTTATTTTACATATTTTCATATTTAAATTTGCTATATACGTTCACAATTACACATAAAATAAGCAACCATAGTTATTGTCAAAATTTTACCCAATTGAAACAGATAAAAAGTTAAAAGTTAAAAAATATTTACCACGAATAAATTTTTAATTTTTTAACTTTTTATGCGGTATTTAAACCAGTTGAAACACGCACTTACATAAAACTAATATATGTACATATAATCTAATTTTAAATAGGGTGCCATGCATGAAAGGAGACAAATTATTAATCGCTGATTAGTAGATTAGAATTGTGTTGCTAAGTATCGGCCATAACTTAAGTGTATGTAACCGGGTCAATTCTGTCCCATCTAATTAACCTATCTAATCCCTTGGTTTTGTTATGTGTAAAAAGATGGGCTCGGCGTCATCCGGACGGAATTAGAATCAATCAATCAATCATTCAATCAATTTATTTTTATTATTATAATTGCATTAAAATATCGGCGTAATAAGTTGTAACAAACACAAGCACTCCGTTAGAGAACCTGTGCCGTTATAGACATTTATGGATTCACTTCATTGTTAAATGTTGAATAATGAATCCATGACATCGAACAGCATGTTGAACAAAATAACGGGGAGGAAAAGGGCGAGATACAACCAGCTTATCTTCTTTACCACACTTACGTCGAGATACAGTTACTTACAGTTCCGAATGGGAATTTAAACCCATTTGGAACTGTTCCAGTTATGCCATATTAAAATCTCTCAACGTGTTGAATTAAATGCAAAAATGAACAATTTTTGTTTAGAATTATTAACGAAAAAAATCAATTAATTTAGACAACAAAAATGGAACTAGCAAAATTTACAATATTTTACAATATAATATATAAATAAATATGTAAGTAAGAAAATATATGTTTATTTAAATGTGTGCCTACAAAAATCAAACTTACGCATGCGCAGAATATAAACTACATAATTTAATTTTAAGTTAAATATATTCGCATTAAATTAATAGAGAAGAGTAAATCTACATAAGTAAATTAAATCAAATGAATTATTAACAGGCTTAAACGAATTTTAATTTACAATATAAAAAAATAAGGTTGACATAATTTTATAATTTTGAAATAAAATAAATAAAGGAATTGTTTTTTGACTAGTGTTCTATAAGGAGGCCTTACAAAGTGCAAAAATGTCTAATGTGTAAATTTCAGACTGGTACGATCGGTTCTAGAAATTTTCAAGTCGTTTCTCCAATAGGCTAGGCGGCACCGCATGTTGTCATTTTTATATAGTTTGTCTATGTTAATTTTCCGAGGTTGCTGCTGTTATGAATCCGATAATTTAATTATTGCTCTGTGTGTGCTGTGAAAATCCGCAGTGCAACTGTAAACTGCTTAAGTTGTAATAAATATTTTATAAGTAGTTAATTACAAACATTATAAACATATTAACTTGATAGTTGTGTTTTTCTGTTTTATTTAAAGGTTACTTCATGATATGATATGATATGATATGATATGATAGAGGCGTACAGGCCAGCCATAACGGCGATCCTAGGTACGTTACCATAATCCTGAAATATCAACAATCAAATAACAAATTATATCTGAATGCGAATAATATTTCAGCATCATGCGGGCCCAGGCCCTGCCTGCATCATTAACAGATAAGGTTAGTTAGGAAAGGATGTTAGTCACAGAAACGACCAGGGCGAACCGCCGCAAAGTCATTTTCTAACTACTTAAATATATTAGAATGTTAGTCTCAATTAAATTCACACTCTAGATTAGAGTTTTTTAGTTAATTAATGTAAGTTAGTTGTGTTTGAGGTAAAGGATACTAATATTCATCATATGTATTCGGCATCAGTCCTACTAGACTGGTTAGGTTATTTAATTCACATCTATGGGTCATCTCATCATATACTGCTTGTAACCTTATTTTGCCTTATTTAACCTTTTTTTGGTTGCTTATCTAGCCGAGGGACTTCACGTTCGTAATGACACGGCAGTATTATCATACATATGATGACCTAAATATTCCGTCAATAATGTCAAAATAAAAAAATTTAAATTCGGTATTGTCATTCAGCTACCTATATTTAAATTCATCCAACTAAAAGCAGGGTTAATTTATATCTAACATTCACACAACTTCAGTAAAACTTAGCCTGAATTCAACTAGAAAGATCGTCGAAAAACAACATTCCATAGCAAAAAGTCTTTGGATCGTTAACATATTTAATTGTATTGAGTTCAAAGCGTAAGTAATTAAATAGACCCCCTGATCAAGAATGTTGCAATCACAATCTTTCCTGACCTTCCGGTATGTAAAAAAAAAATAAATAAATAATAAATTTAAATAATAATAAAAATAAATTGAATTATATTTGCCGACAACTTTATTGTTTTAAATCAGGACTTTCGACAAAATTTCAATTTATAGAATTGTTTAAAGTAAGGAAAAATTATTAAAATATCAAAATAAAACAATCAATTAGATAGATAATTAATTATACATACATACACATACATATATACACATATATACATACACACACATACAACATATACCTACATACATACATAACCGCCCACCCCCCCCCCACACACACACACACTACATTCACATAGTAACATAATTTAAAACACACACACGGGCGCATACACATCGTAATTTCAATGATCATTTTCATTTTTGATCATTATGACGCTAAAACACAACACTGCACTTCTTCATAATACGCATATAAATATGTATATGTAATAGCATGCATATACAAGAAATAAAAATCCATAATCTCCATCAAAAACAGAAAAAAAAACGAAAAATGATCGTCAAATGCATATTCTCCCTAGCAAAAGCAACAACAACAAAAATCGTTAGCGAGAGCAACAAGAAGAACAACATAATTGAAAAAACTCATTCACACGTAAATTTTTTCATTGTAAAACATATTTATATAAATAAAGTTTTATTTAAAGGTTACTTCATCTATCAAAATATTATTAATAAAGAAATTCGAATTAGAATTAAGTTTTAACCAGATGGTCTTTATAAATTATACCCCTCTCATTATGCGGCACTTTAATCGTCCATAGAGTTGTAGCACAGATAGATACCTAAACGGAATGAAAATTTAATGTTAAATCAAATTCACGATGTCGTTACAAATGGAAAAATATCTCTAGCGGCTGTTTATAGAAATGCTTAGCTAAAACTCAAACCCCATTTTGGTGTATTTGCTCAACATACACATTTCTCGCTCAATATATTTTTTCAATACGCGCACGTACAAATAAAAAATATTATATTTGTTTGTACAGTATAGCACCCAAATTTTCTTCAAAATTTGTTTTTTATTTTTATTCTACTATGAAAGTAGTGTACGAGTATAGTGTGTTTACTATAAGCAAAAAGTAACAAACGAAAAAATAAACAATAGCTTCATTACGTATGATTTATACATAATGAAATGAAAACCATCACGCAAATATACTATTTGAAATAATATGTGTACACGATCGAGATTCGTTTTCGTTTAGCTATATAAAAATTAAATACGTGATCATGAAAAGGATTGAATCTGTTTAGGTGTATGTAACTACATTGAATATAATGTTTTGGTGTACTCAAAATCTATTTAAATATGATCGCACACTCACTTTCGTAAATTGTATTAATAAATATTTGTTAAAAAGATTCACGAATATGCTAAGTCACCGGTCTTTTGATCTAATGCTTCGATTCCGTCAACTTTATTAATTCGAATCTACTTTCATATAATTTAACTTTTGCTCTATTGAGTTGGTGCGTTAAAGTGGCGAGACTGTCTGTCTGAGAGGTAAATCTAATTTATAATTCTACCGCGCAAAAGAATGTCATCATAATCGGCCTAAAATAAGCTAAGTAATTTGATAAATTGAATAGTTCGTGAATAAAATTTATAAAACTGAAAAGTAATTGATTTATTATCAGTTTGTCAGCAATCAGTTGTCTAATTCTATGTTCCACTATAACTATTTCCGAGAATAGTCTGGGTTGAGCTAGGAATAGATAACATATATATACTAAATACATTGATTAAGAATTGCTCAAATAAACACTTAAATTTGGCAAATTTGGTTAAAATCAATAGCGAGCATCGGCTTCGCTTCACTGATGGAAAGTGGGCAAGTAGCGTTGTAGTTAAAACAAATATATTCGCAACATTTTGTTCAGGTATTTGCACCGAATGAGAATAATGGACAGTCAGAATTGCTGCCTGAAGAAGACGAAGCTTCAGAATTTTAACCATTTAAATATAAATGACGTGAAATATAAATAATGATTAGCGAACATTTAAACCCCCTAAAGGCAATTGGTCATGAAGATCCAATTAGTATAAAAATACTTATAGAACTCCCCGATATTCGCATTCAATTAATTAACATTTTCAATGCTGTAATTAAAACTAACAATTTTCCAGAAATTTAAAAAATTTTGCCTGGTAAAGACGAAACAAAAGTAGACTCGTATCGTCCAATCAGTTTACTGAAATCGGCACTCATTACATTCACTCTCCTTAAGCAAACTTGTCCTCCGGTCAAGCTAAATAACATTAATCTATCCCAATGCTAATTCATTGGATACCTAGGCCTACATCTAGATAGAAGATTGTCATGGAAAAACATATCGAAACAAGACGCCAACATACCAACTTCAAAAGTATTAATATAAATTGGTTAATCGGAAAACATTTCAATTTAACTCTAGAAGACTGCAAAATTGCAGACTGTTTTGTTGTATAGAATGGTAGCTACTCAAATCCATCTGAACTTAAGGAATCGAATTGTGGAAGTGGAAGCTGGAAGTGGAAGTGGAAGCTTGTGCTTTAAATATAAAAAAATTGCAACGTATACTATCAAAAATATTACGATGGATGGTAAACGCACCTCGGCACAAACATAACACAAACAAACACCGTGATATCAACATCGAAACACTTGCAGATACAATACAGCAGTACACCAAAAATACCCCACAAAGTGAGAATAATATCCAGCACATTAGCTCGGGAAATATTATGGAGGCGGCCTTTAGATTTAGCTAACTAATTCTTATAAAAACTAACCAAATAGTGCATATTAGTATTAAGAACCTACATAGGTTAAGTCTTAAGAAGTTCTGTTTAATTAACTAGAAAAATTTGAATACATCTTGTGAGTTTCCTAAGATGGGAAAGATTCAAGAATAAAGCCAAAGGGAGTTTAAGAAAAATGTTTTTTTTTAAGTACAGATCGACATACATAATGTATACTATGCACACTATGCACATTGCACTTGTTTAACACTGCGACCTTTAAAAAACAACGGCAACAGAAAAATAATTTTTTTCCTAATGATAAGTTTTTGATTTTTTCGTATCCTATGCCTACCATCCTCAAACAATTTTATCTTAAAATTTTTCATTTACATTTCATGTAGCACACCAAAACATTATATTCAATGTAGTTACATACACCTAAACAGATTCAATCCTTTTCATGATCACGTATGTAATTTTTATATAGCTAAACGAAAACGAATCTCGATCGTGTACACATATTATTTCAAATAGTATATTTGCGTGTGGGTTTTCATTTCATTATGTATAAATCATACGTAATGAAGCTATTGTTTATTTTTTCGTTTGTTACTTTTTGCTTATAGTAAACACACCATACTCGTACACTACTTTCATAGTAGAATAAAAATAAAAAACAAATTTTGAAGAAAATTTGGGTGCTATACTGTACAAACAAATATAATATTTTTTATTTGTGCGTGCGCGTATGAAAAAATATATTGAGCGAGAAATGTGTATGTTGCGCAAATACACCAAAATGGGGTTTGAGTTTTAGCTAAGCATTTCTATAAACAGCCGCTAGAGATATTTTTCCATTTGTACCGACATCGTGAATTTGATTTAACAGTGAATTTTAGGTATTTGATTGGGTTTTATTTATCTGTGGTTGTAGATTATTAATGGTGGTATGTAAAATTTCTAAAATTAGAACTTAATACAGCAACAAAAGAAAGTGAGATGTTATGTGTGCAAGTAGAAACTCGGCTCTGAAGTTGGTTGAATTTAAATATACTTGAACGCATCCAAACCGCCTGCCATTTTAGATATATGTAGCTTAGTCATTGCTGTTTTTATTACACAAGTTTCAGTCATTTATGGTACAAGCTGTCGTTTTGTGTGTATCGTCGATAAGCAACATTTACGTCATTGCATTCTCTTCTGTTTTCACTGAAAAAAAATGGTGCTCAAGCTATGGAATTGATTCAACAGTAAACAAGGGGTTTGCAAGATTTCGTGGTGGCAATTTTAATCTTGAGGACGATCCACGAAAAATCACGCCCTGGTGCAGTAAAATAATTTGAAGATGAAGAACTTAAAGCTTTACTGTATGAAAATTCGTGTCAAACGCAAAAAGTGCTTACAGAACAGTTAGGAGTTACTCATCACCAAGCAATATCCGAATGACCGAATAAAACAAAAACCGAAGATTTGACATTTGCATGAATTTGCTTTCTCGGTACAAAAGATAGAATGTTCTGCACAAAATCATTACGGATGAATGATGATGAAAAGTGGATTTTGTACGATAATCCTAAACGCAGAAAACCAAGGGTTGATCCAGACCAATCATCAAAATCAATTGCAAAAATGAATATTCATGGAAATGAGTCGTTTACTTCGAGCTTCTCGAACCTGGTCAAACTGTTACTGCTGAACGTTGTCAGACCCAATTGATCAAATTAAGTGATGCTCTGGAAGAAAATAGACTATTTACAGGTCAAAGAAGGTGGAAGGTGACATCTGCATGCGATAACGCTCTTCCACATACAGCAAAATCAACCCAGGAACTCATCTTCTGCTTAGGCTGGAAAGTTTTACAGTATGCGGCGTATTCTACAGACTTGGCTCCCTCTGATTACCACTTATTTAGATCGATAACATTATATTTGCAAGACCGGCGGTTCACGAAAGTTGAAGATGTGCCAAAATGGCTCGATGACTGTTTTGCTTTGAAACCACCAAGTTTCTAACGCGAAGGCATTCATCATCTACATGATAAATGGCAAAATACCATAGATAGTAATGGCGAATATTTCGATAATTAATTTTTGTAACAATTATATTTTCAATAAAGTTGAATTTGACTAAAAACTGCCGATTTTCTACTTCCACGCCTAATACAAATTAATAAGCACGAGAAATATATTGTGCAAGACTCGCAGCTTATAGCTGCATATTCTACATACGAGAAGAATGCAAAACTTATACCTAGTGTTAAAGTCTTTGGTAGTGAAATGGCCAAGTACCTTGAAATAGTAAAAGTGGTAAAGGTATTTAGAAATAAAGTTTAGTAAACTTGTACGTTAGAGTCTAATTGTTTCATTTGAAAAATCATTTGAAACGATCGAACACACGAAATATGTAACAATATACTATATGTACATGTCTTGTTCTGCTAATTTTATGTGAAATAAATTTTTAATTACTTTACATTCATTAGGTGGCAATTGAAAATTAGCAATCAAATTTAATTGATCACCCTTGCAATGCCATGGAGTGTTATAGTATAAGATTTTATGTGTACAAAATATGTACATATATGGTATATGTTTAAATAAGAAATTTTCTCTTATCTTGAAAAATGCACTAAATTCGTCCATTAGAAATAAACTACATACCAATAAAATTTTTTATCAATTATACAGCTTTTCTTCTATTCGGAAAAAACTAAAACAATAAAAAAACCTAACAACACGAAAAATGGTATGGCTTTTGCACACACAAACAGATTTTTATTTTATTTATCAGTTGAATTTTAACCACGACGAACTACTCGATGGTTTAGTACTGTGTATGCCGTCTTTACTGTGAAAATGAAAATTTCTTTTTTAATAATTTTCCTCAGTACCATCGTTCATATTAATTGTGTTGCATTGAGCAGTGATTTCTCCAGTGATTTTTCCAGTGATTTCTTAGTGATCGAATTGGTCGATACAATAAATAGTTTAAGTGGTTTTATTGAGTTTGCCGAAAGCAATGGTTACGAGTTTTTTCGAAAAGTAAATAAAATTTTCCAAATGACTTAATCAAAAATTTGACGTTGGTTGTCTGTTTATCACAGAAAAAAGATAACGACGCGATTTTGTTATCGATAATGAATATTATGATGATGAATTATAGCAATCACGTCAACTTGTATTATATCGAATTTAATTGACTGGGGCGCAAAATAAACAAATATAGCTTGTTGTTTGTTTTTGTGCACCGACATAACAAAATATACCCTTGGACTAAAACATGTAGTGACACCCAGGCATTAATCTTAGATAATCCCTATCATACTGTGATTTTCTTTCTGCTGGCTGATTTGTAAAATACCTACATATTATAAGGAAAAACATGAAAACCATTAATTCCAAGCTTGTTTACATGAATTTTAAATTGATTATTTTTATCATCTATACAAGTGAATGTATTGCGATGTTCAATCAACTAAATTTTTTCTAATTGTCTTTTTTCAGGTGACCAGTTTTTCAAATTTATATTTATTTCGTAAAAAAAATAATATTTGGGAACATAGCAATGGCTATGGAATAAAACGTGACAGTGCTTTAGGTGCAGACGATTTATTGGACCACGAATCGGTAAGTTTTCGCGCGATTGATAAAATAACGTCCTATTTTTTTGTAGTACGAGTATATGGCAAGATTTAAAAAAAATTATAAAGGTTTAATTTCGCAATTGTTTCTCATTTAAAGCCATTATATCAACGGAAACATCGGACTATTTTAAAGTGTATTAACAGAATAAGCCTTCCTTTTTGCAGCTATGTCGTTTCTAATAGGTTAGCAAAATTAAATAACAATGATAAATAAAGTCAGTAATGCTCATGTTTAAATGTGATCCCAAATTCGTTCAAATTAATTTATAAGCATCTCATTGTGAACACACCATCACTACATATAGTGTTTTTTAATCGAATGTTCTATTTTGACGCAACCCGTTTTTAGTTATGCATTGTATTCTATTCCTTATATTTTGTATTTTTTATTTGTTTGTATTTTTAATTAATTCGGAATATCCAGACATTCTTTTCAGTCCATAGCGTAACGCAGAATAAAACGAATATTATTTCAATGTGGAACATCAATGTGTGTCATAGAATTTTAAAAAAAATTGTATATTGAAGGTCTTTTGAGTCGGGTCTCATTCTTCGTTTTCCCCCGTTTACCTATGAAACCGGTTTTCATTTTCCCGGTTTGATCGGTAAAGAAGCGAAAACGAAAAATGAAACCGGACTCAAAAGTACTAGTGTGGATTGGGTGTATGAACTTGTAATGTCTAAAAAACAAAAAATTTTTGTGTTTGTGCTGTCATCTAGCGCTAGGTAGTTTCATTTTCAATCCGCCCTCGTATATGGAGCTGTGAAAATTGTATTCTGAACTCACGTGCTCAGTTTTCTATTCTTTCTATCCTTCTGTGAAATGAATTTAAAAAGATATTAAATACAAATTATGTAAAAAGTCAACGATACCACTGTAATTTCCTCTACATTCAATTTTTGCTCATAACGTCAATGTTTAAACTATAGGGCAACATAATTAGGTTATGATATTTAAACTTTATCCCATTTCTCCTCAACGTTAGACCAACTTATAAGCAACTCGTCTATAAAATTAAAAAACTAATTCATGAATTACAAAATTTCTAACTCTAAATTTTCAATAAAAAATTGATCACCAAGGTTTGCACATTGTTGTGATCGAAAATTTCAACAAAAAAGGGAGAGCTTATCACCAAATTATGGCAGCCATTTGATGGATGGTGTTTCAAAATTAAAATTTTATTATTTAAAAATGATAATAATAATAATGTAATTTTAAAATAAATTAAATATTGCATTATTCTTGGACCACCCTTTAAAGAAATTGTCAATTTAAGCTAAATGATCCAGGATGCTTTTTAAAATATTTATTGATGATAAATGAACAACTTTTACTTTTCTGAAAGACGGCTTTCGATTATTTATAACATATCTATAGAAATAAGCGTTTAGGTGAATGAAATCTGGAAATAAACGGTAAAGCCCGGTTAATTTAACAATATAAACAATATAATCAATCAATAGGCGATGGTGGGAACCAACCACAATACCACAGTGGGGTGGATGGTTACAAAATCAAACTAAAAAGAAATCGAAAGATATTTGATAAACGATCAGAAGCTTAGCCTAATAATCGTTGAAAATTAGGTATTCGGTAGAAAATTATGATTAAGTGATTATAGCGTAATATGTGCCTACTACAAACCCCTAGTCTGGCTTTTTATAACGTCGAACATCACATTTATTTGCATAATAAATATTTTTAGATTGTATCGAAAAGACATAAATCTCAATAAATGTTATTAGAAAAAATTTACATAATTAAAGTTATTTAATATAATATTTAATATTTTAGTATAGTTTTATGTATATTCACCGCGATATTTGGCTTCTTAAGGTGTGACGTAAATTTCGCTATCGAAAAATTTCGCAATGGCGTATTTTCAGTAGTATCGAATAAAAAACGAGATTGGAAATTTCATAATAGGACCCCCGATTATTACCGTTGGTAAAGACCGTCCAGAAAACCCTATGCGCTTTAAAATGTTTACATATTTCTAAATAAATACTCTTTTTTAAATTAAAGTCAATTATTTTATTGTACATTGAAACAACATTA
This sequence comes from Nephrotoma guestfalica, assembly GCA_963691935.1. NCBI lineage: Eukaryota > Metazoa > Arthropoda > Insecta > Diptera > Tipulidae > Nephrotoma > Nephrotoma guestfalica. The sequence goes on from OY829915.1 coordinate 96,057,373, forward strand.
ACCTCCTTGTCTTGATTACTGCTTATTATTCTTAAGAATATTGTGAATACTATATTAAAATCTGGAATACGTGTACTGTGAAATATCTTTTTAAACAAATAAATTCATTAAAATCGTTAAAAAATAACTCGAAATAAGTGAGTTCACCGTTTGCTACGTCGTAATAAGAAAGCGTGGTCTTCGAAGATGCAAAATTCACCGCAATTACCAAAATTGCGATGTAGCGAATGGTAAACTCATTTATTTCGACCTCTTTCATTACGGTTTTATTTTATTTATTTGTTAAAAAAGATATTATACAGTACACGTAATCCCCGTTTTAATATACACACATTAAAACTATAAATGGAATATACAGGGTGTCCCAGAATGAATGGATAAGTCTGAAACACCTTATAGTAGAGCTATTGGGCGCTCAAAATAAAATACAAAAAAAAAATATATCCCAAGTAGTACCTAAGATATATCATTTTTTTTTAAAAAGTCCATTTTTTCACATTACTTTACGTTTCCGATCACTCCGGCTACAAATAAATTAAATCCATCGGTTTTTTGGTGTTTTAATATTCTTAATGGACTATACTAATAGATATGCAGTAAATAGTATGAGTAGCTGTTGTACTTTTTTTGAAAAAAAAATCTAAACTTCAATTTTCAGCATGAAATGTGGTAAATATTTTTTTTTTATAAAAGTTTGAGCGTCTTAGGTAAAAAAAAATGTATGAGAACCTGAACTGGCTAACTATTTTAAAAAATATGCGTGTTTAATGCAGATTGTAAAATGGTATAATACATCATTTTATCTAATGTAAATACGAGGTTATTGCTATTAATACAGTAAATGCTCAAACTGTCTGCCACCGACTCTGATACACGCCCGCCATCTCTGAATAAAAGTTCTATTGAGAAGTCGCGCATAACGCCGTTGAGTAATTTTTGAAGCGGCTTCCTGGACACGGCTACGTAACTCTTCTAAACTCCTGATCAGTTTAGAGTAGACCTCTTCTATTAGGCAGCCCAAGTAAAAACATCCAGCGGATTTAGGTCCGGAGGACGTGGAGGCCACAAAATGGGCCCCAGACGGCCAATCCATCTATCTGGATATGTGGAATTCAAATATGCCCAAACGTTTTATGCATAGTGCGCAGGACATCCATCATTCTGAAGCCAATGGGATTCTCTCACTCCTTCGGAAACCTCTTCCAATAAATTTAGCAGATCATTTTGAAGAAAGTCCAAATATCTTTGGCCAGATAAGTTCTCGGGTAGTTCAAATGGGCCAATTATCTTTCCGTTCAATATGCCGGTTCATTAATTTATTTAGAATTTGTACTGGTATCTGTTTTCTCGAATTAGATGAGGGTTCAAAAGCTGCCAGCTGTGAAGATTGTGTATGTTAAAGCATTCATCTCTATTCTGTGTTGTGGACTTTGTTCTATTTTCTCAAGCATCTGTCGGCAAAAACACAATCTTGCGTAGTAGTCTTTTGGTTCCAGAGTTTTCACGCGTCTAATATGGTATAGGTGTGGAACTTATTTTTTTTAAATACACGGTGCACGTTCGATTTTGCGATTCCAGTACGTCGTGCTATTGCTCTTGTAGAGGTAGACCGATCTCGTTCAATTTCCTCAAGCGCCCTTTCTTCAGTGTCAATATTAGCGACTCTTCCAGTGCTATTACCACCAACACCGCTGCCAGGTAATATTCCTTTCGAGTAACAACCGTGGACTCTGATAAATACGCGATAATCCGGGTGTCGCGCGTTTGGGTATTTCCCTATAAAGGGCTGCAGCTGCATTTGCGTTGCTTCTGCATTCACCATAAATATAATGCATGTTTGCGTATTCTTGTGACGTATACTGATTACGTGGCATTTTGATACACAAAAATCCGCCCATATACAAGCCAGAAAAACGGAATAAACACATGCGATGTCGAACAAGTCGAGTGTCGCATTAAATTAAAATTTAATAATGTTAATGTTTAATTATTTAACGTTTAATACATTTTATGAACAAAAGATGGGTAGCACAGAGCACGTTTAGGTAGCAAATATAAAGTTTATAAATCCCTTACCATCAGGTACAGTTTAAGACAAGAAATAATCCAATTTTTAAAATTTTGTTATTTAAACGAATTTACTCATTCTGCATATTAATAGCAATAACCTCGTATTTACATTAGATAAAATGATGTATTATACCATTTTAGAATCTGCATTAAACACGCATGTTTTTAAAATAGTTGGCCATTTAGGTTCTCATACATTTTTTTTTACCTAAGACGCTCAAACTTTTATAAAAAAAAAATATTTACCACATTTCATGCTGAAAATTGAAGTTTAGATTTTTTTTTCAAAAAAAGTACAACAGCTACTCATACTATTTACTGCATATCTATTAGTATAGTCCATTAAAAATATTAAAACACCAAAAAACCGATGGATTTAATTTATTTGTAGCCGGAGTGATCGGAAACGTAAAGTAATGTGAAAAAATGGACTTTTTAAAAAAAAATGATATATCTTAGGTACTACTTGGGATATATTTTTTTTGTATTTTATTTTGAGCGCCCAATAGCTCTACTATAAGGTGTTTCAGGCTTATCCATTCATTCTGGGACACCCTGTATGATTTTTATGTCGCCATTGCCTTGAATTTGGTTTGATTTTTGTTTTGTTTTTTGTTTCATGAATTTAAATCAATTCAGACTTAATTCAGTTTTTGCTCCTAAAAGAGTGATTTTAAAATTGTGAAATTTATAATTTAGGGTAGAAGTATAGAATACAGCAATACACATCGTAATATAATTCATAATGAAATGGAGGAAGCAGTAGGAAAGCTTCGAAGTGAAAGAAGCCAAGCAAATGTTACCCGTCATTTTAATGTCATTTTAAAAACTTCACCGCAGGACTGTTATATTCCCATGTAAGTCCGCCGAGGCCAAATTTAACTGCCCGACAATTATAGTCACGCTTGTGGACAACTGAAAACATTTATGTTAGTGACCAAACCATCAGGATTAAACTACACGAAAAATATCTCCATGCTCGCCGCCGATACGACATGAAAATCGAGAGCTAGAAATGATTGGTGTAAAATCATCGAAATTGGACAAAAGGAGGATGTTCCAAAGTTTTGTTCACTGATGAGTAACGATTCGGATTTCACCCAGGTACTAGGTGAAAAAGAATATGGAGACCTGATAATGCCGAAAGGCTAAGAGTTCTGCAAGAAGTGCACAGGTACAGTGGAGGCACTGTTATGGTATGAGCTACTCTTCTTTTTCCAGAAGGTAACTTATTAGCAGCCAGTTATATTATTGAGATACTGGAACCTGTCGTGCTTCCATTACCAACACAAATCGGATCAGAATTTACAAAAGACTGGTTGGAAGCACAGGAAATCTATGTGCTACCATGGCCAGTACAATCGTCGGATCTAAATCCGATTGAACACGCATGGAATCAACTTTAAGGAAGCATTCTGCCACATTTAGCATCAATAACAACGCAAGTGCAACTATGCAATCTCCTTCAAGATCACTGGAGATAAATTCCATAAGACAGTTTCGATACGTTGATTAGCTCCATACACAGAATAATATTACTTAATAAGAAACAATAATATATAGTATATATATCTATATATAGTATATATAGAATATAAAGTATATATAGTATATATAGTATATATAGGATATATAGTACATATAGTATATATAGAATATACAGAATCTAAAATATATATAATATATATAATATATAATATATAATATATATCATATATAATATATATATTATATATAATATATAATATAAATAATATATATATATATATATATATATATATATATATATATATATATATATATATATATATATATATATATATATATATAATATATCATATATATTTATATAATATATCATATATAATATATATAATATATTAAATATAATATATATAATATATATCATATATAATATATATATAAAATACATCATGTATCATATATAATATATATAATATACATCATGTATAATATATATATATAATATATCATATATAATATATATAATATATCATATATAATATATAATAAGACAGTTTCGATACGTTAATTAGCTCCATGCCCAGAATAATATTTCTTATTAAGAAACAATAATATATAGTATATATATATATCTATATATATACTATATATTATTATTGTCTATAGTATAGTATATATATAATATATAGTATATATAGTATATATAGTATATATAGGATATATAGTACATATAGTATATATAGAATATACAGAATCTAAAATATATATAATATATATAATATATAATATATATCATATATAATATATATATTATATATAATATATAATATATAATATAAATAATATATATATATATATATATATATATATATATATATATATATATATATATAATATATATATTTATATACCTACATATATATATATATATATATATATATATATATATATATATATATATATATATATATATATCATATATTATATATATAATATATCATATATAATATACCTAATTTATCATATATAATATATATAATATATATCATATATAATATATATAATATATCATATATATTTATATAATATATCATATATAATATATATATATAACATACATAATTTATCATATATAATATATTAAATATAATATATATAATATATATCATATATAATATATATATAAAATACATCATATATCATATGTATATAATGTATCATATATAATATATATAATATACATCATGTATAATATATATATCATATATAACATATATAATATATATAATATATCATATATAATATATATAATATACATCATGTATAATGTATATATAATATATCATATATAATATATATAATATATCATATATAATATATATAATATATCATATATAATATATATATAATATATCATATATAATATATAATAAGACAGTTTCGATACGTTGATTAGCTCCATGCCCAGAATAATATTTTTTATTAAGAAACAATAATATATAGTATATATATCTATATATAGTATATATAGAATATATAGTATATATAGTATTTATAGTATATATAGTATATAAAGTATAAATAGTATATATATAGTATATATAGTATATATAGTATATATAGTATATATAGTATATATAGTATATATAGAATATACAGTATCTAAAATATATATATAATATATATCATATAACATATATATTATATATCATATATAATATAAATAATATATATATATATATATATATATATATATATATATATATATATATATATATATATATATATATATATATATAAATATTTATATATATATATATATATATATATATATATATAATATATATATATATATATATATATATATATATATATATATATATATATATATATATATATGTGTGTATATATAAGTACATATATATATATATATATATAAATATATATATATATATAATATATATAATATATATCATATATAATATATATAATATATATCATATATAATATATATAATATAGCATATATAACATATATAATATATATAATATATCATATATAATATATATCATGTATAATATATATATAATATATCATATATAATATACAGGGTGGCTGAGACCAAATGTTACTGACTTCACTCTGCTGTCATTTGTGTTGTTGTCATTTTCGCGCGACAATTTATTGACGGATTGAAGTTTGGTTAGTTGTTTACATGTGATCAACAAATAATTGTTCTAAATTAATATCTTCATAAAAAAATCGTAATTTTAATGTGAATAAAATGTTTGTGTATCGAACCATAACTCGATACAACGAAACTGGTAGCATCGCTAAACGCAACAGAGGCGGTCCTAAAAAGACAGCAACATCAAAAGAAATGATACGAAATGTGAAGAAACGAATCCAACGAAATCCTCGTCAAAGTGCCAATCAGTTAGCCGCACGTCTACATGTTTCACGATACAGCATTCAAACCATATTGGAAAATGAACTACACTTAAAGCCCTATAAGATACAAAAAGTTCAAGATCTTACGGAGGCACAAAAAAAAGTTAGACTTGAAAGAACACGAGCATTGAAGGCCTTGGCCGAACGTGATGAGATTCAAATAATTGTCTTTTCTGATGAGAAAATTTTCACCATTCGACAGTATGTGAATAAACAAAATGATCGTGTTTGGTTAGAGCACAAGTCCAACGATAATTTGGACACAAGAGTTGCCATGCGCAAGCAATCACCAGCTTATGTTATGGTTTGGGCTGCAGTGACTGCAGATGGACGCACTCCTCTGGTTTTCATCGAACATGGAGTCAAGGTAAACCAAGAGGTATACCGCCAAAAGATCCTAAACGATGCTTTGCTACCTTGGGCATGTAAACACTTTGGTACGAACCGTTGGACATTCCAACAGGACTCGGCACCGTCGCACAAAGCTCGAGCGACACAACAATTTTTACAAAATTGCGTTCCGCGGCTAATTTCGTCGAAAGAATGGCCACCATATTCACCAGACTTGAATCCCATGGATTTCTCCATATGGTCCATTTTGGAGAGTAAGGTGTCCACTAAAAAATACGAAAGGATTGATGCATTGAAGTCAGCTCTTGTTCGAGAACGGAATAAAATCCCGCAAGCTCACGTTCGATCAGCATGCAATGCATTCTATGGAAGACTGAATCAAATAATCAGAGCCAAAGGAGGTCATATCGAGCAGTAACATGTTTTTCTTAAAATGTAATATGTTTTAAACATATTCCACGAAATTTCAATAAAAAATAATCAAAATTAAAAAAATTACACCGTTTTCATTTGGTAACACTTAGTCTCAGCCACCCTGTATAATATATCATATATAATATATAATATATAATATATAATATATAATATATAATATATAATATATAATATATAATATATAATATATAATATATAATATATAATATATAATATATAATATATAATATATAATATATAATATATAATATATAATATATAATATATAATATATAATATATAATATATAATATATAATATATAATATATAATATATAATATATAATATATAATATATAATATATAATATATAATATATAATATATAATATATAATATATAATATATAATATATAATTTATAATATATAATATATAATATATAATATATAATATATAATATATAATATATAATATATAATATATAATATATAATATATAATATATAATATATAATATATAATATATAATATATAATATATAATATATAATATATAATATATAATATATAATACATAATATATAATATATAATATATAATATATAATATATAATATATAATAAATAATATATAATATATAATATATAATATATAATATATAATATATAATATATAATATATAATATATAATATATAATATATAATATATAATATATAATATATAATATATAATATATAATATATAATATATAATATATAATATATAATATATAATATATAATATATAATATATAATATATAATATATAATATATAATATATAATATATAATATATAATAACGGGTGTTTTTTTAGGAGGTTTGTTTTTCCGATAGATGTCGTTTTATTTTATGACAGTTGTTTTGACAGCTCAAAGTGGCATTTCTACTCAGTATTGTTTGGCAAATCATTATGAATAGGTTAACTCCAGAACAACGTTTTCAAATCGTGGAAATTTATTTTCAAAATCAGTGTTCAATTAAAAATGTTTATAGAGCACTTCGTGAATTTTATGGTGCACATAATCGTCCGTCAGAGACCACCATAAAGAACGTAATTACCAAATTTCGGTCTACATTCACTCTTTTGGATGCCAAGCCACCGACAAGAATGAGAAGAGTTCGTACAGAAGAAAATATTGCTGTCGTTGAGGCCAGTGTCGAAGAAAACGACAATTTATCGATTCGTCGTCGTGCTCAGCAAATTGGACTTTGTCCATCGACTTTATGGAAAATTTTACGTAAAGATTTGGGTTTGGTGCCATACAAAATTCAATTGGTGCAAGAATTAAAGCCACACGACCATCGTTTGCGCCGTGAATTCAGTGATTGGTCGTTAAATCAATTGAACGAAGATCCATTTTTTTACCGTAAAATTCTCTTCAGTGATGAGGCGCATTTTTGGTTAAATGGATACGTCAACAAACAAAATTGTCGCATTTGGAGCAAAGATAATCCACACGCCGTTCTAGAATTACCAATGCATCCTGATAAATGTACTGTTTGGTGCGGTCTATGGGCTGGTGGGATCATCGGTCCATATTTCTTTAAAAATGAGGAAGGACGACGCGTTACCGTGAATGGAAATCGATACAGAACCATGTTAAATGAGTTTTTGTTGTCAAATCTTGAAGATATGGATATGAATGAAATGTGGTTTCAACAAGATGGTGCCACTTGCCATACAGCACGTGAAACAATCGACTTATTGAAAGAAACTTTCAACGACAACATTATTTCGAGAAATGGTCCGGTGAATTGGCCTCCGCGTTCGTGCGATTTGACGCCACTCGATTACTTTTTGTGGGGATACGTGAAGTCATTGGTTTATGTGGATAAACCTCAATCGATTGACGCTTTGGAAACCAATATTCAACGTGTCATTGCTGACATACGCCCTCAAATGCTTGAAAAAGTGCTGGAAAATTGGACCTCCAGAATGACATTTGTGAAAAATAGTCGTGGT